>CM062812.1:48692709-49144863 GCA_031772625.1 Pinus tabuliformis
GTGTTCCCATGAGGTGGTGAGCTTCATAACATTAAGGATTCGCTAGCGTGGCAGGAATCCTACCTGCACTCGACCATGCTAACGGGATTATCAATACATTACCTATCAAATACTTTAGGAAAAGAAATATTAGTTGTGAATATTATTAAAGGTACAAAATCCATGAAAATGATTAATTAAGCACATTCGTAACCCTTAAACATAAAATATAAAGCTAGTGCAGGAAAAGGCATGATACTTGGACTTGTGAAGGAATAGAGAGGTTTGCAAGGTCAAAATAGAGGTCTAAGGTTATGGTTTTGAAGGGAAAAAGGGGTTAAAAATGAAGCAATTTAGCCTACCAACACTTATACAGTGCATACACCATAGCTAACCCCTCCCTTTATGTCATTTTGTAATACTGTTCTTCCTTGGAAAACTTCCTACTTGTAAATGCTATAGGATGATCAATAACCCCTGCTCCCAGCTATGCTAGTACTACTCCCAAAGCTATGCAAGATGCATCAACATGCACATGAAACTCTTTCTTCCATTCTAGAAAAATTAGAATCGGTGCAGTTACCATATTTTATTTCAGTACGTCCAAGCTCTTCTAGAATTCTTCATCCCACTAGAAGGTCACATCCTTCTTCATCAAATTCTCCATTGACATAGTTATTTATGCATACCCTTTTATAAATTTTTTATAGTAACTGGTGTGTCCTAGCATAGTACACAGTTTTCTTATTGTGTTTGGTGCTGGCAAGTTCACAATGACTGCGATCTTCATCGAATCCACCATCAATCCTTGTTTACAAAGCACATGTCCCAAAAATATTCCAAATGGTGCAAAAAATATGCACTTCTTCAGGTTCAATGATATTTGATACTACCTACATGTATCCAGTATCAATCTTAAGCTCGCCACATGCTTCTTTAATAGCCCAAATATTGTCCAATTCTCGAGTAAACTTCCAGAAATTTTTGTATGTATTCCTTGAAAGCTGTCATGCGGAAAGAGTCGATAGTGCGGACACAACCGACCTCCCTAGAAGCAAAGGCTTTCTAGTGACAAACAAGACAAATAAACACTACCTTTCTCTAAACAAGCATCAAGAATACAAGTAATCAGGGGATTTTGTCATACCTTTAGTCCAACGCTTTGTAGTAGTCCAGCCTCGCCGATCCGGATGAGCTCCTCCTTCTCTTCGAAACCTGCATTCACTAACAAGCCAAAAGATTAAATAGCACCTGATAAACTCATAAAACAATACATATCCATCATACAGACCAAGGAGTATATGAAACAAATCATGAATAACAATCTATTGAGAAAAATGAGTTCATTTGTATTAAGAGGAAACAAAAGCAAACCATTACAACCTGAGCCTTGGTGTTGTGCAGGTCCCTCCTAGGGTCCAGCAAGAGTTTTCCTTTACTTTGATCAGCTCACCCACTCTCAAATAAGGCTAGGAAAGGATGGGAATCTCTCTTCTTAAGCTTTACAAGGGAGTCCTAATTCCAACAGCATCTACCCTTAGGAATGTTCAGCTTTCAACCTCCCCTCCCTTTGGCCCAATGCCTGTATTTATAGTGCTCTAGAGGAAGTTATTCAGGTCCACCATCAATGGGATAACCCCCTCTTTGGATGGGATAGCTCCCCTCTTGATGGGATAAGTTCCTCTTTGATAGGGATACATGAACCATCTGGAGGCACTCCATACACGTCAAACAAGCTTCTAGAATGCTCTAGAAATGACTACAAGTAACTTTTTTGGAGTGAAACTTGCGCCTTTTGACCTTTACAGGAGTACGCACCCATTGCTTTACAGACAGAGCGTACAAGTACGCAGGTATTGTGAACTTGGGGTGCGTACACACAGGTAAGGCTAAGAGAAACTGCGTACCCAGAGATATATAGATTTTTAATGACTTTCTCTCTTTCTTGGAGTTTGACATGGAGAGCAGAGGTATGAGGCTTGCCAAGGAGAATAGTATGACAGTTGATGGAGCCATACTAACTGCAAATAGTCATGGTGACAAATTTTAGTGTAACAGATTGGCCCCTAAAGTGTGAAGCCTGTAGTAGATTAGGGTTTCATATAATCTAGGAAGGGTGAAGTACTTTATCATTTCAAGGATTATCTTGTGGAGAGCCCAGTCGGAACCTGCAAGTATTCAAAACAAAATACATATATAAGATCATATCATCGCTGAGGTAGGCATTCCCATACTCAGATTGAAAACTTTAACTAATTGACTATCTACTGCTCTGATACAAGAATGATTTTGCAATACATCATAATCATAGACTTTTGTAGACACAGTATGGACGCAGCCATCTGTTTATGATTAGTCTACTGTATAATGAATACAAAACTCCTCGCAGCCTGGATGGTGGAAACTAGATCCAGGGTCTTCATTTCTACTTCCCGAACAAGTACGATTCTATCCATGCGAATAAATGAGTTGATGTCGAACATGGTAGAAACCACTTGATTGCCAGTCAATGATGTAAACTGTTAACAAGTGTGAGAGAGACCACCGGTGATGTCAATGGTTCTCAAAGTACCCAGTACAATCCATGAGATGTGAATGAATGAGTTGATGTCGAACATTTCACGGAATCCTTCGATCGAAAGTCAATGATGTAAACCATCGTCAAAGGCGAGAAACCTGCCATTGATGCATGCAGATTTCAAGGTACTGACGATTCCTAGGTCATCTTTCTAGATAATGTGCTAATGTCGATAGAAAGCGACCCATTGCAGGCAAGCCCACAACATGAAATCATAGATCAAGTTGAAGAAATGTAGCTGTAAGGACTGACTCAGGGATGGTCAAAATGGATGACGGGTATTTTGCAGATGAATGGTTTATATGCAGAGACCTCTTGAACACATAACGACACGACAGATGGCTTGGTGACATTTGACCCAAAGTTAATACCCGGCTGAAGACTTTCAATGTGGTTTGATCAACTGTGAGGCAAAGGATTTCCCAACCCAGGTGAATGAAAAGTGTCGTGTTCAAGAGTGGTAATAAGGCTTCTTCTGAGACAAAGGATAACAAATAGGCTCATTTTTCTCTCTTTTCCCCCACCATTTCTGGCAAGTACCTCTTTATTTTTTACAAGCTTGAGGAGGATAACATATTCTTGATTATAAGCTCATCCTTCGGATCAGTCCAACTTAGTTTTGATTCGAACCCTAAGAAGGAGTGGTCTGTTCCTGTTTGTAATCGAACAGGTCCTTTACTGTGAAATTTTAACAAGTCCAGTATAGGAGAAACTCGGTGTTTTTCATTTTTAGAGAGTCTGAAAAAACTTAAGAAGACTCCAGGTTGAACTTTTTCGTAAAGTTGTGTCTCCCAAGCCCGAAAAAGTATAAAATAATACTTGAGAGAACCGCTTGATCTTACGACCAAGGAGTACTTTCATGATTAGTGCCTCTGACCTGAAAAGTAAAAAGCGATCAAGGACACGTCGTTTTATTTCCAATATCGAGTTTGAAACGACAGAAACCCGACAAACATTTCCTGTTTTTACGGTCAGAAAAGAGCTATAAGGGGACCGTATTTTAATTCCGTTTTAACGAGTGTAAAAGAAACGCTCGGCAATCTTTTCATGTTTTAGGAGTCAGAAAAGGGCTTAAAAGATGACTCTGATGTTTTGGTTCGTGAAAAATGATAATTTTCCCTGAAAGTCTTTTTGTCCTGCACAAAAACAACACATTACTCATACCTGTTTAAGATAGGCAAAAATACATTGAAAAATATCCTTCCATGGTGAAAAATAAACAAACTTAGCATTCATTTATCCAAAAAACCTATAAAAAGACCTTTTACCATGTTATTTTTACCATTTTACTGTTGAGGGAGAGAAAAGGGCTTTTGGCAAGAAACTTCCCGTGGACTTTGTGGAGAATCCGACCGTCGGAATCGAGCGCCGTCTCTTTCAGGTATTTCTCAACATCCTCTTCTTTGTTTTCATCCGTTTAGAATTTCATTTTAAGCCCTAGTTTGAGTTTTTGGGGGCTTTGGGGTTTCAAGATCTGCTTTTCGAGGTACGCAGGTGCCCCATGGGCGACCTGCGTACCCCGACATTTTCGTTAATGGGAAAATGGCATGAGTACGCAGCCTACCTTTAGAACGACTGCGTACCCACGCTCTGTTTTCTGAAAGCGGGGTGCGTACTCCGCGCAAAGTAAATTTAAAACCCCAAATCTCAAACCTAAACCATTAATTTTTTGATTTAATGAATTCTAATGAATGTTTTCTGGTGTGTAGATTGCCCACCATGCTTGATTGGCGCGAAAGAGAACACGAAGATGTCGATTTGGCCGCAATAGATCATCAACCTTCCATTGATGCTTTGAAGGCATGCGGTCTCTACAAATACTGGGCCATACCTGGCATGAGGGCCCAGGTGCGATTCTTAGAATGGCTGGTTGAAAGGTGGAACGTTCAGGATCAATGCTTTTACATCGGAGGGCACCAGCTCGAGATAGATCCCTCAGACATATATTTTCTCACTGGTTTGCCTAATAGGGGCGAGCAACTGACTCTGTCTGGGACTAGGCCGGGTGGCCAATCCCTTGCTAGTCTCCGGCTAGAGTGGTGCAATAATCAGCACCAGGAGAAGGGGATAGAAATCAAATACATATCCCTACCTGAACTTATGGTAATTGCATTTACAGTTACCAGACTCTGCGGCGCAGCTGCTTTGCATATTGCCACCAGGTCCCAAATGCGGATGGCGATAGATTGCTTCCGAGGCACCATTTTCAACTGGTGCGACGCTGTGTTGGCCAATATGAAGGGCCAACTGACTAGGGCAAAGAACGGGCAATTAAAGACCTTTGGGTATGGGCCTCTAGTTGTGAGCTTTGCCCTAGAGAGGGTTCTGATGATGATCCCACAGCATCTCACTATTGCAGTTGGGCCTCCTCGGGAGCCAAAGTTGATGCGATGGGTTGCGGTGATGGCCCGGCATCCTGATGAGGGAACGGGAGTTGTCCGATTTCCTGCGGGTTACTTTCATTGGTTGGAGGACCAGGTCTTTGCGATCCAAGATTTTCCTTATGCCAGAGTGGATTTTCGCGGTGATCCGGACATGGTTCTTCCACAGGGAGAACAATGGGACGACAGAGGTAGTTCATTTTTCACAAGTTTTTAAATTATTTACTTTTTTTGTTTTTTATATCGTCTCAAAACTGACAGTGACAATTTTAAAAATGCAGATGTAGGTCCACAGCGTCCGGCCAATCTCCAGCCATTCGAGAGAAGAGTACCAGTTGCACCAGCACCGGCCCCACAGGATGCAGCTGCAGAGACCTTAGCCGAGTTGGAACAGGACCTGGAGCGTCTCACGACGGACATACCAGAGACGACTATAGACGATATTCCTATCCGACTTCAGCGTTATGTGGTCGTAGTCCCAGGACCTTTCAGGAGGTTCCTGTGTAGGGTAGCGCGGGCAGTGGTGTCGTATAGAGAGCACCACCAGTGATTGGCTAGTCACTTTTTGTAGACACATGTGACATTTTGGTTTTTTGTACTTATCATTTTTGCTGATCATAAGGTGTTTTTCAACCTATGATCGAAGACGATGTATATTTTTTGACACACTCCTATCTATATATATATCATTATTACCGGCTTATCTTGTTAAACATGTATGATGAAATGTTTTTAAATTTACATTTATGATTATCGCAAATGTTTGTCTAACATTCGAGAAGCAATTGCATCTGCTAATGTATTTAATGACCTTGGAATATGTTGATATTCAATGTAATCAAATTCACGTTCCAAGAGGCGCACTCTCAAAAATAACCTTAATAACACTGGATTTCTAATGGCATATACTCTATTAAGTTGTAATACAATGAGTTCAGAATCTAACCTCACTATCAAACTTCGAATCCCAAATGAAATAGATTCAGATAATAACTCAATCACTGCACTGTATTCTGCAATGTTGTTTGTTGTTTGACCGAGGCTCACCCCATGCATAGAAACTAACTCGTCAGAGGGCGAATAGATAACCCAGGCTACGGAAGAGATATTCCGTGTACTACGACAAGCACCATCAGCGAATCCAATGTACGTTTGGAGAGGCGTCGACATCTGCAATATCAAGAGTAAAACCAAGATAAGCCAGAATAACGATGAAAACACACTTTCTAAGCTAAGCACACTGTCTAAACTAACAAACACACCAGCTAGAAAGAAAAATTAACCTAACTAACCTAACTAAAATCTCCACACCCATCGTTTAAGCATAATACCTCTTTAGGTAAAGTCCATTTCTGGGTTTACCCAAAGAGTCTCCATCAAAGTCAACCAGCTCATAGGCCCCTTTTGCTAGCTTTCGCTTAACAATGTAGGGTCCATGCCACATAGGAACGAATTTTCCAGCACCTAATTTATCATTAGCTTGATCATATAATAGCACTAGGTCTCCTTCCAAAAAATTTCGAGGGGTCACGTTACAGTCATACTGAGCTTTCATCCGTTTTGCATGAGTCTCGATTGCAAGTGCAGAATCGCGTCGAGTCTCATCTAATTGAGATAAGTATAATAAACGCTTCTCCTCTTCAGAAGTAGCTGGAATTAATTTGACAGCCATTTGAAGTGATGGGATTTCGCATTCAATAGGCAGCATAGCTTCCAAACCATAAACTAGTTGGAAAGGAGTGAACCCTGTTGATGTTTTCACTGAGGTTCGGTACGCCCAAAGCGTTGAAAATAACATGTTGTGCCAATTTGTTGGGTCCCTATAATACTAGTGATCACCCCATTACTATTGTAGTTATACCCCTTATTTATATTGTTGTGCCCCTATTACCCCCATATTGTTATTTCTGTGCCCCATAAAATCCCTCTATTGTTATTTTTGTGGCTTTATATTATTATTGTTAGGTCGGCTGGATTATATTGTGACTCCTTAGACTCCTATATATAGAAAGAAGGTTTTGTCATTTGTATCGTCCAAGAATTGTTCATTTATGTAATGTAAAGGAGGTTTCCCCCTCGAAGAGGCTGAATTCTAAGGCGTGGATCTCTCTTTTCTATCTTTTTGTGAGCTGGTTTCATAACATTTGGTATCAGAGCTTTGGATTCTAGGGTTTCGCTGCTCCAAACAGGTCATCGTGGCATTTTCGCTATAACTTTTTTTCTGTGATGTTTCAGAAGTCGCAAAAAAAACCCATTTGATAAGAATGGGCACTGAACCTTGGGTCTGAACTTCAGAGCTTTTCGCGTGACATTTCGGAGGTATGATCTGAGGAAGTTGGTCTTTTTGCAGACTCCTGAATTACATTCAAAACAGGTGACCTGAGGAAAATCGTCATAACTTTCTCTCTGAGGATTGGATTGAAATTTTGTAAAAAGGTACAGAAAGAAGACGGACTGTAGTTTCTTGTATGTATGTTTCAGATCCAAAGGTCGAAACAGTGACTCGTGGCACGTCGTAAAAGTTCGCTCTACTGAACTAGTCTATAAACAAGTCACTGTGGGAGATTTCACATAACTCTTCCTTGGAGAATCCAATTTGGGTCAGACTTGTGGCATTGGAAAGGGGACACAGAGGGCTACTACAGCTCACAAATTTAGAATTAGATGATTGGAAAGTACAGAGATACATCAGAGGCAATATCGAGCTCCTACAAAGTGAAAAAAGGTGTGTAGATTTTCTTAAATTTTTGCTTAAGCTTGGTTTGAAAATTTATTTTGAAGGAATTCAAAGGGCATAGTAGAGAATTATTATCGGTAATGATGCCCCGAGGAAAGAAAATGTAAACACCTAGTAAGGAACCTGAAATCTCTAGCATGACTCATGAAGAAGAGGAAGAAATGCAACATGATATATCAAAATTACAAGACCAAGTGCAACAACTGTCCCTTGCACAAAAAGGAACAGAATCTAAGATGGATGGTTTAAAGAAAGATGTAGAAGCTAAGATGGATGGTTTAAAGAAAGGTGTAGAAGCTAAGATGGACTGTTTAAAGAAAGGCAGAAGCTAAGATGATTGACGTGGAAGCTAAGATGGATGATTTGAAGATAGATTTGAAGACAGACATGGACGAATTGAAGATAAATATGAATAAGTTGCTACAAGAAATGGTCACTAAGGTGAAAGAGTACTAAAGGAAACTCATGATGAGAACAAAAGAAATGTTAATCATGATTCCATAGACTCTAATGTTGGATCGAAGACTCACCATGTTCCAAAAATCGATATGAGGAAGTTTGATGGCAAGGATCCCGCCACATGGATATTACAGATGGAGCAATTCTTCGATCTCAATAATGTGAAAAACACACAAAAGGTACGTATGGCAACTTTATATTTGGAACCAAATCAGTTTGTATGGTATCAATGGCTTTGTTCTCGTAAACAGTTTATCACTTGGGCAATTTTTACGGAAGAATTGATAGCACATTATGAGGATACAAAAAGCAACACTTTTTTTAGCCAATTGATAAGTCTCAAACAAAAGGGTTCAATAATGGAGCACATTGAGGAGTTCCAAAAATTGAAAATAAGGGTAAAAGATATTCCAGAGGAGCATAGGATTGATGTGTTCATAGGGTCTTTAAAGGATAATATCCAACATGATGTGCGCCTTTGGGAACCTGATTCATTAGAGAAGGCATCCAGGTTAGCAAGAAAAATGGAAAGCAAAATTATGGCAACTAGGAAGCATACCATTCACAACTATAAAGATGGAAGTGTTGTTGCCCATAGTCTTCCACAACCTACAAGGTTGACACCACAACAATTGGAAGAAAAAAGAGCAAAAGGGCTTTGTTACAATTGTGATAGAAAATACACAAAAGGTCATAAGTGTGCTGAGAAGAAATTATTCTACATAGATTGTGAAGAGGAAGAAGAAAAGGAGAAAGAAAGGTCAAAAGAAGAGGATATATTTCAGGAACAAAGCCTAGATGAAGAACAAATAAATCCGACCATATCCTGTAATGCATTGGCGGGAATTACCACTCCTCAAACCATCAAGATAGAAGGACAAATCAAGAAGAAAAAGGTAATAGTGTTGATTGATTCAGGAAGCACCCACAATTTTATTCATTGTAGGGTAGCAAAAGAATTGAATTGCTTCCTATATCCAGCACCAGAGTGTCAAGTGATGATTGCAAATGGAGGAACAATAAATTGTTCTGGAAAGTGCCATAATATCAAGCTATCCATGGGAGAATATGTATTGACTAGCCCAATGCTTTCCATTCCAATGGGAGGTGCTGATGTTGTACTAGGAGTCCAATGGCTACAATCCTTGGGTACAATAGCTTTTAATTTTCAAGAACTTTTCATGAAATTTTCTGTGGAAGGAAAGGAAGTTGAATTAAGGGGTATTGCAGGGAAACCAGGAAAGATAATCAACTCTAATGGCATGACAAAGCTTCTAAAAAAGGAGCAAAGAGGTGTAATTGCACAATTATGTTCGCTAGATGTTTCCACATTGGAATCATCTATTTCTCCAGATCTCCAAAAAGTCCTGGACAATCATTCCAAGGTATTTGAGACTCCCAAAGGTCTCCCACCTATGCGTGATCATGATCATGCTATTCATCTGATTCCAGGAAGTGTTCCTCCAAACATCAGGCCGTACAGATATCCATATGTCCAAAAAAGTGAAATTGAACGTATGGTTGCAGAAATGCTAGAGGCTGGTATAATTCAACCAAGTCAAAGTTCTTTCTCAGCTCCAGTAGTATTGGTGCACAAGAAGGATGGATCATGGCGCATGTGTCCAGATTATAGGGAGCTCAACAAGATCACTATTAAAGATAAGTTCCCCATTCCTGTCATTGATGAATTACTGGATGAATTGCATGGATCAATTTACTTCACCAAGTTGGATCTTCGTTCAGGATATCATCAAATCAGAATGAAGATTGAAGACATTCCGAAAATGGCATTTAGAACTCATGAGGGTCATTATGAATTTTTGGTCATGCCTTTTGGCCTTACCAATGCACCTTCAACATTTCAAGGTTTGATGAATTCAATTTTCAAACCATTCCTTAGAAAATTTGTGTTAGTATTTTTTGATGATATACTAATCTACAGCAAGTCTTGGAAGGATCATGTTGAACATGTTGACAAGGTGCTACAACTATTGGAGGAGAAACAATTATATGCAAAAAGATCCAAATGTTTCTTTGGAGTCCAGGAGGTGGAATATTTGGGTCATATTGTATCTCATGAAGGAGTTAAGGTAGACCCTAGCAAAATTAAAGCCATTAAGGAATGGAAAATCCCCACATCCATAAAGCATCTGCGAGGATTTCTTGGTTGACAGGGTATTATCGCAAGTTCGTTAAGAATTATGGGAGAATAGCAGCACCTCTAACAACATTATTGAAGAAAGATTCATTTTCATGGACTCAGGAAGCAACAAAGGCAATGTGCCAAGCACCGGTCTTAGCTACACCGGACTTCACAAAAACCTTTATTGTGGAATGTGATGCTTCAGGAAATGGAATTGGTGCTGTTCTAATGCAAGATGAAAGACCCATTGCTTTTGAAAGTCGTCCAATCAAGGGAAAGTTTTTAAGCAAAGCTATTTATGAGAAGGAAATGTTGGCAATACTCCATGCACTTAAGAAATGGCGACCCTACCTAATGGGAAGACACTTCAAGGTAAAAACGGATCATGATAGCCTTAAATACTTTTTAGAACAAAGATTATCCTCTGAAGAGCAACAAAAGTGGGTCACAAAGATGTTGGGTTATGACTTTGAAATCATCTACAAAAAAGGGAAGCAAAATGTGGTGGCATATGCACTCTCAAGAAAGGATGAGGATATGGAAGCATTGTTGTGTGCCATTTCTATTATCCAACCAGATTGGATAAATGAAGCAAAGGAGGAATGGAAGAATGACGAAGAAGTGTGGGCACTTATTCGAAACCTACAACAAGATTCCAGTACTTCTGATACATTTAGCTGGCAAAATGATTCGTTATGGTACAAAGATCGCTTATACCTCTGTAAGAATTCCCAGCTAAAACAAAAGATTCTTATGGAATTGCACACTTCTCCCTTAGGAGGGCACTCAGGATTTTTAAAAACTTACCACAGGGTTAAGAAGGAATTTTTTTGGGATGGCCTTAAATCAGATATTCAAAAGTTTGTGGCGGAATGTTTGGTTTGCCAACAAAATAAAGTTGAAACAATTAAGACATCGGGTCTATTACAACCTTTATCCATTCCAAGCCAATGTTGGGAGGAGGTTTCAATGGATTTTATCACAGGTTTACCCAAGTCTGAGGGAAAGAGTGTCATCATGGTGGTAGTTGACAGACTTACCAAGTATGCACACTTTTGTGCATTATCACATCCATTTAAAGCCAGTACAGTTTCTACTGCATTTATGGAAACAGTTCAAAAGCTACATGGAAACCCAAAGATTATTGTAAGTGACAGAGATCCCATTTTCACTGGAAATTTTTGGACAGAATTATTTTCTTGTCTTGGTACTCAGTTAGCTCATAGATCATCTTATCATCCTCAATCTGATGGGCAAACTGAGATAGTAAACAAATGTTTGGAAGGATATCTTCGTTGCTTTGTATCTGATAAACAGACACAATGGGTCAAATGGTTGCCTCTGGCTGAATGGTGGTATAACACTTCCTTCCATACAGCAACAAAAATGACCCCATTTATGGCACTTTATGGGTACCAACCACCATCAATCACACATCATATTTAAGAGAAAATTCTAAGGTTCAGGCAGTGGAACATCACATCGAACATCAACAACAAGTCCTTCAACTCTTAAAGGATAACCTCGTGTTGGCACAAAATAGAATGAAACAATAGGCAGATCAACATCGCAGTGAAAGAAGTTTTGATGTAGGTGATTGGATATTCCTACGGCTACAACCATATAAGCAAATGTCCCTAAAGCAAGCTAAGAAGGATAATAAATTATCACCAAAGTATTATGGTCCATACAAGGTGTTGGAAAAGATTGGTACTATGGCATACAAATTGGAGCTTCCTGCAGCTTCTCAATTGCACCCAGTTTTCCATGTTTCATGTTTAAAGAAGGTTATAGGCGACAAGCTCCCAGTTCAAACAATATTGCCAGAACTTGACGAGGAAGGAAAAATTATATTGGAATCGGAAGCAGTCATAGAAACAAGAACTCGACAGCTAAGAAATCGATCAATTTCAGAGTATCTTATCAAGTGGAAGAACTTATCTGCTGAAGATTCCACATTGGAGGATGAGAATTTTATGCAGAAGTATCCAGAACTACTCAAGCGTTGAGGACAACACTTTTTTGAAGGAGAGGGGCATGTTGGGTCCCTATAATACTAGTGATTACCCCATTACTATTGTAGTTATACCCCTTATTTATATTGTTGTGCCCCTATTACCCCCATATTTTTATTTCTGTGCCCCATAGAATCCCTCTATTGTTATTTTTGTGGCTTTATATTATTATTGTTAGGTCGGCTGGATTATATTGTGACTCCTTAGACTCCTATATATAGAAAGGAGGTTTTGTCATTTGTATCATCCAAGAATTGTTCATTTATGTAATGTAAAGGAGGTTGCCCCCTCGAAGAGGCTGAATTCTAAGGCGTGGATCTCTCTTTTCTATCTTTTTGTGAGCTGGTTTCATAACACAATTCGACCGATGAATACCAATGATTCGTCGGATCATGATAACTAGAACTTTGTTGATGGACTCAACCAAACCGTTTGCTTGGGGATAATAAGGAGTAGAACTATCATGACGTAAACCAAGCTGGCCTGTAAGTTCTGTCATCATAATGTTTCGAAAATGGCACCCATGGTCAGTGATTATCGCTTGCGGGACACCAAACCTAGCAATAATGTGATTGAATATGAAAATTGCATCTCTCTTGCCGTCAGCCTCGAATGTAGGCATCGCCTCAGCCCACTTAGTAAAATAATCAACCGCAAGGATGATATACGCATGCCCCCCAGACGAGTGAGGGTTACATGTAATAAAGTCAATACCCCATTTGGCAAAAGGACCAACGACAATTATAGGGTGGAGAGGAGCAGGTGGTGCGCACATCTTGCGATCAAACACTTGACAGTTGTGGCATTTTCGGACCGCAATGATACAATCTTTAAACATGGACGGCCAAAAGTAGCCAGCACGCAACACCTTCTGAGCTGTGGAATACCCAGACATATGACCGCCACACGCCCCAGAGTGACAGTCATTCAAAACCCTTTCTGCCTCTTCATGAGTTAAGCAACGTCGGAAAACCAAGTCTGCCCCACGGCGATAAAGAGTATCTCCAATAATTTTGTATTGTGGGGACTGGAATCGAATTTTCCGACGTTCCGACTTTGAAGCTTCGGGCCGAAAGGATTGGGTTTGGAGATAGACGATTATATCCCCATACCACGGATCTAAAGTGCTGATGAGAAACAAAGATTCGTCCGCAATGGGTTCCTCTGCCACAGTTTCCGTGTCAGCACGTGGGAAGTCACACATCAACTCTGCAAAGACTAAAGATTTCTTAGACTTAGATTTTTCAAACTCCAAGTCGAACTCTTGCAAGATAACAATCCATTTAGAGTACTTGCCCCCTAGCAATTGTTTAGTCAAAATGTAGATCATAGGGTTGCAATCTGAAATGACTGTAGTTTTACGGAGAAGAATGTAATGACGAAAACGTTGGACAGCCTGAATGACTGCCAGGGCCAATTTCTCCACATGCGAATATTTTAGCTCAGTGGGATTTAACGTCCTACTAAGATAATATATCACATGTTCCGTTGCGAATTCGTCTTCCTGAACTAACACCATTCCAATAGTGGAATGAGAGGCAGCGAGGTACAAAAAGTAGTCTTGGTTGTAGTTGGGAGGATGCAACAACGGTGCATGGGTCAACGCGTGTTTAAGTGCATCAAAAGATTGCTGAGCTATCTCATCCCAAGAGAATTGAGCATTCTGTTTCAACAATCGTGTAAAACCTTTTGTGACCTCGGCGTAGTTAGGAATGAACCGGTGTAAAAAGTTTGCTTTCCCCTGCAAACTCTGGAGTTGGCGAAGACTCGAAGGAGGAGGCAATTTGATGATAGCTTCTACCTTCGAGGGATAGACGCGAATGCCGGCTTTTGAAACTACAAACCCCAATAATCGTCCCACTTCTATGCAGAAGACACATTTGTGTGGATTCAACCATATACGATAATGCCTACACCTCATAAAAATTGCTCGTAAATGGACAAGGTGATCAGCTCGATGTAAGGAGTGAGCGGGCAAATCATCGAGATATGGTTGCACAATGTGCTTGATGTCATGAAATGCATAAGACATCGCCCTTTGAAAAGTGGCTCCGGCATTCTTAAGCCCAAAACGTAATTTGCAATAAGCAAATGTGCCCCATGGACAAATGAAAGCCGTTTTTGGTTGATCGACAGGTAGAATATTGATTTGGTTATAACCGGAAAAACCGTCCATAAAGGAAAATATTTCACTGTCGGCACAATCATCAATTATTTGATCAATATAGGGTGTTGGATAGTTGTCCTTGGGACAAGCACGATTGATATCCCTATAGTCGATACATATTCTTATTGTTCCCTGTTTCTTGTTAACTGGAACAATATTCGATACCCAATCTGTTAACGGGATCGGATAAATGAAACCTGATTTCAACAGCTTCTCAACTTCTGCTTTAATTGCAGCCGCTTTCCGAGGGTGTATCTGACGCAGACGTTGCCGAACGGGTTTAGCGTCCGGGTAAGTCTTGATCTCATGAACAACAATGGAGGGATCAATTCCTGGCATTTCCTCATAGGACCAGGCAAACAGGTCGCGTAATTCTTGAAATAGGGCCTTGTATGTTTGAATTTCGTCATCTGAACACGAGGCACCTATATGAATGTGTTCAACAATTCCGGGCTTCACTGAAATGTCAATGGGAATAGTGCGAGAAATGTTTCCCAAATTCAGCTCTGAATCAGGATGTTTCATTGGACTCTGAGCGTCTTTGACATATTCAGCTGTAAATATTGATGAGAAATCGTTTTCAAAACGATCATCCTCAGGTAAAAACGAAGATCTATGATGGAGATCTTCCCATGGTAAATCGTTTACACACAGGACTTCACAAAGTTGTTCGTTAGATGACACAACTTCGGGAAACGTTATTAACTCCGAGGTTGACGTGAAAAGGGATTCCTCACGGACCACATTCATTTGGTCGATTTGGGTTGAACGCGGGTTGGTAAAAGACTGCACGGCTTCATAAGCAATTTCATATGGACTCAAAGGCATAGCATCACCGAATGAGTCTATCTCAGATTCAGATGGGACAATCCAAGGATCATCGTAAATAATAGTATCTGACGTAATCATATGAATGAATGCGAATGAAGGGTCTGCCTTGACTGGAGGAAAAGGAAAAGTTTCTAGTAAACCGGAATCTTTAACTAATCCTACGCCAACATCCTTATAAGGGATAGTCGTTTTACCGACATGCTGGATACTCTCTGAAGAGGCTGGGTCGGATGAAAAGAAAGCCAACTGGTCTATTGTCACGATCTTGCCATTATGTGGAAACTTTATAACTCTGAAGACCGAGGAGACGACCGCTGTCATAGCGTAAGACCAAATTCGACCCAAGAGAAGGTTGTAGTCTAGAGGGGCATCAACCACCTCCACATCCAGACTAACAGTTTTTCCTTCAACCCCTATAGGCAAATCCTGTAAAATGCCAAACGGATGGAACCCACAGCCATCAAAGGCCTTAAGAATTTTCGGGGATTGGTTCAGCGAAGGAGAACCAAGTGATCTCCAACACTGAATCGACATAATACACGTGGAAGCTCCCTCATCAATTACAGTATGATGAATAGGCCTGTTTTTGACTATCACTGGAATCTGGAAAGCCATCTGATGAGGGAGACGTGGTGTACTATTTTCTAGATCAAAGATTATCAGGTTCGGGTCCTGAACATCAACAGCTCCTATAACCGACAAAAGTAATTTTCGCTGTGCTGGGCATGATTGCAACACTTCTAAAGCCGGCATTGCTGAGGGTTAAACAACTAAATCCTCAACAATGTTGTAATTATGGGCCGCTCTCGCATGTGGATTGAAAGCAGACCTTTGAAGTACACCCTTGGTGGGCGGTTTGATTACTAAGTCAAGGTTAGGTTTCTCGATCTGTAGTGGATCGGAACCGGGATCTGAGGTTGATGGATTTGATTGAGAAGATTCTGCTTCTTTCGATCCATCAACAGGACTTTTACTACCATAATCGTGTGATCGAGTCACAATCCTTACATGAGACATCATCAATATGGGTTCTTCAGTGGCACCCGAGGAAAGACCTATCATCTTACTCTCTTGCTTTGGAAATGGATCTTTCAAAATAGCAGGAGTTGAGGAACCTTTGACGATTTTCACAACCTCGGCTCGATGGGGGCAATCTCTTGTAAAATGATCCTCTTCACAAATAAGACAAGGATATCGAGGTTTGCGCTTTTTGTCATTGGTTTCCGACTTTTATGTTTTCTCCTTTGGAGTCTTGTCTGCTTTACCCTTCTTCTTACCCTTCTTCTTCCCACCGTTTTTTGATTTAGCCGTAGATGACTCTACAGCGTGAATATCAGCGGAAATTTCAGGAGAAAACTCTCCTGTTGGGGAATCTGGTAAGGTTATAATGGGCGAAGAATTCTTTGAAGATTTCTTCTTGCTTTTAGTATTTACCATACCAATCATGCCATCAGCAGCATGAGATCCCGAAGGAGCAGCAGCAATTTGATTTGACTTTGGAAGATCTGGGATCTTTTCATGTAACGTACCTGACTGAGTGTAAACTAAGTCAAGGTACTACGCTTGAGCAATTACTTGCTCCTGAATAACTACTCCGGCCTTAGCTACGTCTTCAGTAATCTTCGGTAATAATGATTTAACAAACCATTCAGCTAAGATTTGGTCCGGGATAAAAACTTTCACTAATCACCGTCGATGTCTCCATTCATGTATATGATCGGAAATATAAGTGGACGTCGACTATTTTAATGAAGTTAGTAGCTCCGTGCCATTATCATATCTGACCGGCAACTGAAAATGAGTTAGCAACGAGGTAGCTAACTGACTAAAATTGTAAAAAGAGGCCCGTGGTAACTCAATGTACCACTTGGCCGCGAGACCAATGAGCGTACGCTGGAAAAGACGTAAGCGGATTGAATCATCCGAGATGGAATTTGAAGCACACTAGAGGTGGTAAGTCATCACATGATTGGACGGATCCTCTCCAGACTTACCTTCGAACTTGGGTATATCATTGGGCAACTTATTTGGCATTGGCGGCCAAAACGGAAGATAATTTATGGGATCGTTCGTTAGGCGCGACAAGTCTGGTAAATCCAAAGTTGCGATAAACGGTAATTGCCGATTAGGATCCCTAAAACTCTGGGTCACAAGACCAGTCCCAGGAGGAGGATATCCTGGATAACTCGGAATAGGTATCGCATTCGGGATATTGTATCCTCCTGGAAAACCAGGATTAACCGGACTGTACTGGGGTTGCTGAGGTTGTTGATAAGTGTACCTAGGATACGGTTGATACTGGTAAACCGGCTGTTGGACAGCAGGCCCGTATTGGTACTGTCCCTGGTACGGTTGATAAGGGAATTGTGGTTGACTAGTGACAACCGTACTTAAACCAGGTTGTCCTATAGCCATCTGAACCATAGTTTGAATCGTAGATCCAGACAATGGTAAAGATGTCTGAGGAGTAGTTGTAGAGACAGTAGAAACCGAAGCTGTCGACACTCCAGAAGTAAGTGTGGTGGAAGAAGCAGATGTTGTGGTAGTTGCAGCAGTCATTTGAGATGGAGTACTAGGTGCAATTGGCGACTGAGTAACTACCGAAGGTACAGAAGTTTGAACATTAGACTGGACTGGTTGCTGGGATGGACCAGCAACTAAGGGTTGTCCAGCTTGAGATGACAACTGTACACTTGGCTGCAATACCTGTTGAACTTGCGATGGATCCCACACTATGTTCATTCCGGGGTATTGACCCATTACAGGTTGAGGATATTGAGATCCATAACCGATTGGGGGTAGGATTGATAACTGAAAGGCACAGTTCCCGTACCTTGAACATATGATTGACCTTGAGGTGGTTGATAACCTTGACTCGAGTATTGACCTTGAGGTTGATAACCTTGAGGTAAATACTGATACTGGGGTTGACCTTGACCTTGAGGTTGATACCCTTGAGGTAAATACTGATACTGAGGTTGACCCTGGGTACATATTGAGGCTGGGGTTGACCTTGAGGAATGTATTGTACTATGGGTACATACTGTCCTTGAGGTTGCCCCCCAGACGCAACTTGTGTACCTTGAGGTTGCCCCCCAAGCGTTAATTGAGGCTGCCCCCCAGGCGGTAATTGGCCACCTTGAGGTTGAGAACCGAGAACTGAACCTGACATCATGTAAATGTCCCCTACACCCAACGGTTTATTACCATTGTTTCCAGCTAATAACCCATGTTCAATGGGTTGAGGAGATGCTCCCGCAAAAGTACCAAAAAGTGACTGATACCCGGAGGGAACAGAAGGACCGCCGTACAAGAAAGATTCAGGAGATTGAGTGAACACGGACGACTGACCAAACATATTTACAGGAGTATAAATACCTCTAGGTGGAAAAGGAGTACGAGGTGGAGAAAAAATTATCCCTGAGTTGTCTAAATAATTGGTTAACGAAAGGTACCAAGTAGTACTTCTAGGAGGACTGTAAAAGATAGATTCACGCTCCCTTAGATCAATAGTAGGTTGATCTTCAAGGATAGATACGCCAAATTCTTCCTCTAGAGCAAGTTCTTCAATAGCTATCAAACCAGCAGGAAGATTTTCGGTGATGACCCTTTCTACCCTAGGTGAATCAGGTGCACTAGAAGTTGGAGTAACAGGTTCAGATATTTCAGGTTCTTCGCCTATATCACTAGTAGATGAAAAACTACCAGCAAGCTCGGAAACTACAACAACTTCGGGATTATAACCTATTTCTAGACCTTGGTAATCTGGATGGACTACCAACGATGATTCTCCTTCTTCAGGTGAACCTACTTTACTGCCACTAGGAGTTATAAGGACTTTCAAACCTTCGTAATGACCCAGAACCTCTTTAGGAGGTTCGCCCCGAAGTCTACGGGACTTCCTCAACAAATCGGCCACGGTAACAATCTCTGGAGACTTGCCCCGAAGTCTACGGGACTGTCTCGGTAATTTAGCCACAGTTAAAGACTTTTAACTACTGCACACGCAAACAAAGTAAAATCTCAAAGCAAACCACCTAAAGTCTCTAAAGAACCAAACAAATTTGAAGCACACGCCTAAAGAATCTAGGGCATCAAACCATACACAAACAGTAGCCTTCCGGACCGAAAACACTAGTTGGAGATGAAACCCAACATCGCCGAATTCAGTATAGAAGTGGTGGGCGGAACAGTTACCCCGGCAACCTGCTTAATGAATAGACCGGCACAAGCTCCTCCACTTTAACCGTCTCGAGTGAAGTGAACCCCCCGGAAAATCCAAGTGATTCTAGCCAACGTCTGCTCCAGGTACAGTGGGATCTTCCCTCCACCGTCACCTCGGTAGAATCCTAAAGATAATGGTTACTAAGGTTACCAACAGCAACAAATGCACCTGGGGGAACAGTCTATGACCCGATAGCACGCAAGGGCAGAGTAACAAGCTCAATCCCCTTGCCAGCTCCTTGACAATGATCCAAGGTTTACCGACAAGTGACCCCAGGCTCCTCGACAATAATCCGAGGTTTACCGTTTGTAGTACGTGCATATCTAGCGTCTTTCCCAATGAAGGAGGATTGATCCCCTCACTGGTTCGGACACGGTCTCGTGCTTCTCCTTTAAGAGGAGCTTTCCCAGAGTACAAATGAAACAGTCGGATTTATCCTACCACAAGATGAGCTACTTGTTTGGTTTTACTGTCTTGGAGAGTTAATTACTCTCCTACTCCAAGACACTAGCCTGATCTATATTGGTGTTTCAGAGCCCTAGTAAATAAAAAGTTACTAAGTTGATTTTACTTTAAGCGTTAATTTTTATGGCTTTTCTTTAAGACAAAAGGTAGCGGAGATGAAACTGATGGTGTGTAGACTCGACCGAAATCCACTAAAAAGATGCACTTAGGATGATTTAAACTAATTTTTCCTTTTTCAATGAATTCCCTAGCTAAGAGAGTTGTAGAATGCAAAATTGATAAAAAGACAACTTTCTTGGCAATGAAAATCAAAGAAACAAACTCTTTATCTTTTCAAAACACACAACACATGACCACTAATCACTTCACGAAAATTCCTTTTTCTTTCAAAGACTCAAATGCTACCAAAGCAAACTTTCCTTCAAAAGATATTTTTTATATTTTTTCCTAATTAATGAAGCATGTAAAACTTACTTTAACAAAAAGCAAAGTTAAAAAAAACTATGGCAATCAAATCAACTCAATTTCACTCAAAAGCAAATCTAAGAGAAAAGCACCTAAAAGTAAATCTAACGAGGCAAAAGCCTACTAAAGATGATTCCTGGATGTTTTACTCAGTCAAAATGTAACTAAGGACTAGTTAATGCAGAACCAAAAACCAGTCAAAAACAAAAATCAAAATCTTTTGTTCTTTTTCTCAAGAATAAAATTCAAAGTTCAAACAACAAACTTTTTCGAGATTCACAAAGAGAAGACGCAAAGGTAGGTCTCTCACAAGGGTGAATTCTATGATAGGCCCAACTCCTAAGAGGATTGAACAAAACCAGGGAGATCCAAAGTTTGACAACCTCTAACGCCAAAGTCACTACAGGACTAGTTAAAAATCAAACCCTAAGGCAAAACCTCTATGAATTTCACTAAAACTCTCGACACTGATGAAACAAGCTTAGGTGAAGATTTATGGCAGAAAACCAGTGGATCTGGGTAGAAAAAACAAATTAAAACTAAAATCTAAAATTGAAATTTTCTTAATTTTGACAGGGTACGCAGGCGACCTGTTTGCACAGGTGCGGGTACGCTCTGTGCACAAAGCTACAGTGCGTACAGGTACGCACTGTGCTCAACTCAGAGGCTGCGTACTTCTAGCAAAACTAAGAAAAGCTAAAATCTAATTTAACCCTAAGCTAGCCCACCCAAAAACACAGTCAGACAGCCAAAAACCAGAAAACAAACAACTTTTCTCAGATCAAAATTTCATACAAAGGAAAAAACATTCACATCAATGGAGTTCCCCAGTGGAGTCGCCATTTTGTCATGCGGAAAGAGTCGATAGTGCGGACACAACCGACCTCCCTAGAAGCAAAGGCTTTCTAGTGACAAACAAGACAAATAAACACTACCTTTCTCTAAACATGCATCGAGAATACAAGTAATCAGGGGATTTTGTCATACCTTTAGTCCAACGCTTTGTAGTAGTCCAGCCTCGCCGATCCGGATGAGCTCCTCCTTCTCTTCGAAACCTGCATTCACTAACAAGCCAAAAGATTAAATAGCACCTGATAAACTCATAAAACAATACATATCCATCATACAGACCAAGGAGTATATGAAACAAATCATGAATAACAATCTGTTGAGAAAAATGAGTTCATTTGTATTAAGAGGAAACAAAAGAAACCATTACAACCTGAGCCTTGGTGTTGTGCAGGTCCCTCCTAGGGTCCAGCAAGAGTTTTCCTTTACTTTGATCAGCTCACCCACTCTCAAATAAGGCTAGGAAAGGATGGGAATCTCTCCTCTCAAGCTTTACAAGGGAGTCCTAATTCCAGCAGCATCTACCCTTAGGAATGTTCAGCTTTCAACCTCCCCTCCCTCTGGCCCAATGCCTGTATTTATAGTGCTCTAGAGGAAGTTATTCAGGTCCACCATCAATGGGATAACCCCCTCTTTGGATGGGATAGCTCCCCTCTTGATGGGATAAGTTCCTCTTTGATAAGGATACATGAACCATCTGGAGGTGCTCCATACACGTCAAACAAGCTTCTAGAATGCTCTAGAAATGACTACAAGTAACTTTTTTGGAGTGAAACTTGCACCTTTTGACCTTTACAGGAGTACGCACCCATTGTTTTACAGACAGAGTGTACAAGTACGCAGGTATTGTGAACTTGGGGTGTGTACACACAGGTAAGGCTAAGAGAAACTGCGTACCCAGAGATATATAGATTTTTAATGACTTTCTCTCTTTCTTGGAGTTTGACATGGAGAGCAGAGGTATGAGGCTTGCCAAGGAGGATAGTATGACAGTTGATGGAGCCATGCTAACTGCAAATATTCATGGTGACAAATTTTAGTGTAACAAAAGCTGCAATTACAACTCTAGAGAAAATAGCAAGTGCATTTATCTTTAACCCAAAAGGCATCATTGTATACTGATAGGAGCCCCATTCTATGGCAAACATTGTCTTATGTATATCTTCTGTTGCAATTCCGATCTGACGATACCCTAAGAAGCCACCTATGAAAGAGTAAGTCTCTTGTCCTCCTACATTACCCAACTCTTTGTCTGTAAATGGTGTAGGGAAAGGGTCATGCAAGCATGCATCATTCAACTTCCTCAAGTCCATACAGATTCTAATTTCCCTTTTCACCTTCTTCTCCTGAACTACCATGGCACTTACCCATTCAAACTCTTCGATAGGTTCAATTATCCTCATTGTTAACATCTTGTCCAATTCTTCTTTTAAATTTTCCTTATATTTTGGGTTCAGTCTATAAGGCCTCTTCTTAATAGGCTTCACATCAGGCTTCAGAGGAATCCTCATAACTCCCAAATCCGCTATGATGCCTTTCATGTCCGAAAATTTGGTGGGAAACAACTCCTAGTATTCATGCAACACATTTTTTATCTTGCTGATAGTGTCTTTGTCCCAGTAATATCCTATGGTCGCATACTTCAGCTTAGCTTCTGACCCTATATTCACCTTTCTCACCTTCAATGAATTCATTATATCAAGAATCTCTATCTCAAGTCCATTACTTTGTGATGTTCCTCTAACTCTTTGATATCAATGTTGCGAGGATCCTCGTTCTCTTTTGCAGTGATATTATAACATTCTGTCACATTTTGTACCTGCGTAGCCCAATTAGGTTTCCATATAAATGAAACTTCGTTTTCAAAAGTCTTCTTCTTAACTATATTTAGAGCTGCATCCATATGTGGACAGTCATCTTAAAATCTGAATGTCATCAGAAATCCATCCACCATCTATGCCCAGCTAGCAGTGCCATGTCAAAGTTCAGTTTCCAAATACCAATTTTGAGGGATCGTTTCTAATGTATAGCTGAAACCATGCACACATTCAGCTCATGGAATTTATCCCCAAGATTCCATACAGAGTTGTATATGGTATCTAGAATCATTCTGGTCATCATACTTATCTGCGAACTCTGTTTCTACTTGTCCATCTTACCCACATCAACCTTCTACATTTCTGCCAATCTCCTATATTCTTCTTATGCATACCCCACCATTTAGTAGGTGTAGCCCTCAGCGCTTGATCCAAGGCTAACAGTTTCTAACATTCTGGTGCTTGCTTGATTTTTTTCAACGTTCTGATGCACTGTGATTATGATTTTGGCTTCTTGAACTCTAGTACCAAGGCTTTCTTAATTTCATCAAACATAACATTTGTCTTACTTGTGGATTATTTCATATACCATGCAAATTCCCTCTCCCTTAGCAACATGTGGAGTTGTGCCTTCTTTACATCATCATTATTAATTTGTCTTGCCATCCATACTACATCAACTACGAACCAAAATTGGTCAGGGTCCTTTGTTCCCAGTCCTCTAAATATAATTATCTTAATGTCATCATCCATTCTTCTTCTTGGGGGGCTAGGTGGAGAAGAAGGTGGAGGTAGAGGTGTAGGGGAAGTATTGGGAGGGGGATGGGGTGTGAGAGGGGTGGATGGATGGGGAATCCTAAAGAAACCCTTATTATTTTCTGCTCTTGACTTCGATGTGCCTTTAGGATGGGTAGGTGAATATCGCAGGGTTGTAGGATTACTTCTTTCTTCCTTATTCTTAGATCCCAACAGAGGGCTATAGTCAATCTCAATAAAATTATTTGGATCTATTCTATATCGTTTTCCACTTCGTGTAGCTCTTGGTTCCAGCTTATTTCTTCTTTTCCCAAACATTAATCTGACTACATCTGCATAATCCCCTTTTCATACAATAACATATTAATCCAGAGCTTCGGAGAATTTAAGAACTTACCTCATGGTCCTTTGAAGAATCTTCCTTCAGCTTTTCTATAGGACACAATTTGGTCGATCGTGAACTCAGTGATAAATCCTCCCAAAATTCCATCGATCCAAAAATCAACATCCCTTGAGATATTGTTATTGATCCTCTTGAGCGCTATATCAAATTAGGGTTCCACTTCTTAGGTTTGTTGCCTTTGAAACAGGTCTTGTGCTCAGCTAACTTAGATATCCACTCAAGCAATTCAATGTCGAACGAACTAAAGAAAATTGTGTATTGATATTTGAAGATATATCTTTGTAACCAAGCTTCAGTAGATAACATTGGGTTTTTGTTCTCGTTTTCTGCAAATTCCCTTTTTTTCTGTTCAACCCATTGGAGTTCTTTCTTTGTCGGATGCCAAATTGTATCCCTTTAAGCAGATCTCGGTCCCAACAACTGAACCATTTGTTGGTTTGAGGGGGATTGACCTAGGTTCAAAGTGTTTTGCGCACCAAAAAAACCCTCAACTACTGGCCCTTTCAGCGACGACTTGCAAGAAGATCATAGTCTCACCAGAGGTAGTTATGGGAGGCTGCAGAACTAGGCATCTGCAACCGAAGGGATATCCGCGCAGTGGCGCCATGTGTTTATTTCTTCTCTATATTAATCGTATAACTCCACATGCATAATAACTTCGCGCATATGATTAATTTAACAGAATCACATTAAACCTACAAACTAACAATATATCTTACAGTTCTTCGCATAATTCAATGGGAAACATACATAACGATACAAACAACAAGAAAGACTAAATACAGAAAGATATACAATCCTTCATCAAAACTTATTCCTTATTAATATAAGTCTTCAATACAAATATGTCTTCGACCTGCGCACCCAGCTGTAGAGGGTTTGCGCACTCAGTTGCAAACTCTTCTAGGCCTTTGCGCACTTAGCTATAGAACCTTCCCAAAAACTACAAAATCAAATATAAAGATTCAATTCATTTATGATATTCAATTATATTATTACTACCTTTCGCACAGGTATTGCACATCCTTAAATACATTTCATCATTACAAATACCATTGTCCACATACCATGGATCCACAAAAAAAAGACTAATACCCGATACGCATTAAAAAATAAGGGCTTTATCCCATCCCTAAAGCCCTAAAAGACCACACAATGAATATATCTTCGCCAGCTCCACGTGGTCCACTCCTTCTTTCGCGGGGTCTTTTACCCAAAAATTGTACCAAGTTGGGCCATGCCTAACACTGTCCCCACAGATTTTTCAAATGCATTAGCATGTATATGGAAAGGAATAGCCCAATTTGGGCTTCTATGTATGGGTGTAGTGGTTAATTTCTCTTTCAAGATCTCAAGGGCCTCTAGGCGGCTACCTGTCTAGATGAAATAGCTGAAACAAAAGCCGAGGTAATTGAGTTAAAGGATAATTTTTTGCCCATAGGTTTAACCCCTTTGGAGGATCTGTTTGATTCAAATGATATCTCAAGAAAACCAAAAATGCAACCACTGAATGCAGAAATTGAAGATTGTAACATTGGAACTACACAAAATCCCAAAATGATAAAATTATCTAAAGCATTACCAGCTGATCAGAAGTTAAAATACCTTGAATTGTTCAGGGAATTTCAAGATATTTTTGCCTGGAGTTATGAGGACCTAAAGTCATATGATACTTCAGTTATTCAGCACACCATACCTTTAAAGGAAAACCGAAAACCTTTCAAACAAAATCTTAGGAGAGTGAACTCAGTGCTCCTTCCCCTCATTGAAAAAGAAGTGAAACATATGTATGAAGCAGGAATCATTGTTCCAATCAGGTTCTCAGAATGGATTTCAAACCTAGTTCCTACTAGGAAAAAGACGGGAGAGATCAGACTCTGTGTTGACCTAAGGAATTTGAACAAAGTCTCTCTCAAAGACCATTACCCCTTACCAAAAATGGATCATATCTTGCAAAGGGTAGTGGGAGCCTCTAGGATTTCATTATTAGATGGATTCTCTGGATTCAAATCAGATTTTAGTACACCCTGATGATCAAGACAAACTGCCTTCACAACACCTTGGGGGACTTTCAAGTATGTCAAAATGCCTTTTGGGCTTAAGAATGCAGGGGCCACGTTCCAAAGAGCAATGGATATAGCCTTCACCAAGGAAATCCATGATTTTCTGGTGGTCTACCTGGATGATCTTACTGCCTTTTCAAAATCAGACCAGGAACATTTAGAACATTTGAGACAGGTTTTCTTAATTTGTAGAAAATATGGCATATCTTTGAATCCAAAAAAATCATTGTTTGGCCTAGAGGAAGGTAAAATCCTAGGGCACATAATCTCAAGAGATGGTATTAGGATTGATCCGGACATAATTCAAGCTATCCTTCAAGTTCCCCATCCAAGAAATATCAAAGAACTACAAGGTTTTTTAGGAAAGATTAATTTCTTGAGAAGATTCATTCTTAATCTGGCCGAGTTAATAAGACTGTTGAATAATATGTTGAAGAAGGATTCTAAGGTCAAATGGACCATGGAAGCTAAACAGGCCTTTGAGGATATCAAAAGAGCATTGACAAACACACCAGTCCTAACAAGCCCTAGGTTTGATAGAGATTTCATCATTTTTTCCTTTGCATCTGAGCATACAATTGCTGTTGTCCTGTTACAAAAAGATGACCAAGGATGTGAAAAACCCATTGCATTTTTTAGCAGAGCCCTTAGAGATGCCCCCTTAAAATATCAGATTATGGAAAAGCAAGCCTATGCATTGGTAAAGGCCATCAAAGACTTCAGAATCTATATTTTATACTCTCATATAATTGCCTACGTCCCAAATGCAGTGGTTAAGGACATTTTAACCCAAGAGGGAATTGAAGGCAGGAGGGGAAAATGGATTGCCAATATCTTAGAATATGACATTGAAATCAAGCCTACCAAACTGATAAAAGGACAAGGTCTAGCCAAGATAATGACTGAAACCAATTTTCAAACCCTTGACATTAATGAATTGGACAACGAAGAGGAGATGGCGACTCCACAGATCAACCAAGCCTTTTTGCAATCTCCCTGGTATGCTGATATATGTTTTGTATTGTTAAACCTGCAAGCTCCTTCAGGGTTGTCCAAAACTAAGAAAAGGTTCTTGAAAATGAAAGCATCAAAGTTTTGTATCATAGATAATGTTTTGTTTTCGAGAAATCATGAAGGAATCTTACTCAAATGTTTAACATATGATGAAACTGACAATGTCCTCAAGGAATTTCATGCAGGTGACTGTGGAGGACATTTATACTGGAAATCCATAGCTGATAAGATCCTAAGGGCTGGTTTTTATTGGCCCTCCTTGTTTACTGATGTGAGAAAATTTGTAATGTCCTGTCACAAATGCCAAATCTTTGAAGGCAAGAGAAAGTTGTTGCCTTTACCACTCAAGCCTATTTCAACTGAGAGATCATTCCAACAATGGGGTTTAGACTTCATTGGTGAAATCCACCCTTCATCCTCTGGACAGCATAGGTGGATTTTGACTGCTACAGACTATTTTACCAA
The DNA here is from genome assembly GCA_031772625.1 of Pinus tabuliformis. Lineage (NCBI taxonomy): Eukaryota > Viridiplantae > Streptophyta > Pinopsida > Pinales > Pinaceae > Pinus > Pinus tabuliformis. Next base: position 48,720,522 of record CM062812.1, read on the forward strand.
ATGGATAGAAGCCATCCCTTGTAGGCAAGCCAATGACTGCATCATCATACAATTTCTAGAAACCAACATCTTGTCGAGGTTTGGCTGTCCTGATAAAATTATTACAGACAATGCTGCTGCTTTCAAGTCCAAAAAAATGATCAACTTTTGCCATAAATATCATATGACCTTGGGTCATTCCACAGCTTATTATCCGCAAGGCAATGGCCTAGCTGAGTCTTCCAATAAAAGCCTCATCAACATCATCAAGAAAGTTTTGGAGGAGAACAAAAAGAATTGGCATAAGAAGCTGGTAAATGCACTATGGGCAGACAGGTTGACCACCAAAAGATCCATTGGCACAAGCCCATATGAACTTGTTTATGGAATGGAAGCAAGATTTCCTTCATCTTTGGGAATCCCTGTAATCAAGTTGCTGCAAGAGATACAAGCTGAGCCAAATGACATCCAAAGAAGGATCAATAAGACAATTCACCTACAACAAACAAGAGAGGAAGTATATCAGAGAACCCAAATACTACAAGAGAAGCTCAAAAGAATATTTGACAAAAGAACCAAAGCTGAAGACTTCTTCATAGGAAGCAAAGTGCTGAGATGGGATTCCAGGAGGGAGGACAAAGGAAAACATGGTAAATTTGATTCCTTGTGGAAGGGACCATATGTCATTTATGTTGTACAAGGTAATAACACCTATTTTCTAAAGAGTTTGGATGGCTTAAACACTGAGGAAGGCCCAGTCAATGGGAGGATGCTCAAGCATTATTTTGACCACCATTGAGGAAACACTACGGAACCACATATTGTACATAAATATTTATATTTTCAGTATGTTTATTTACAGCAGATAGATAAAGGTCCAAGTGAACTTGATTTTGAGAAGGACCAAGGTGCTGCACCATTTTTTATATATATTTTGACCCTATCATTGGAAATCAAGAGAAAACACATGGGAACTATCAAGGTGATGAGGAACACTCAGAGAAACAAGTAAAAACAGAGCTGTAATTTCACAGCAAATCAGCTTGCAGGCTATTTCTTATAAGTTCCTAAAGATTCAGATGAGTGGTCTTTAACAAAAGGAGGATTCAGGCTGCAACAAGATTGGGAAAAACAAGGCGATCTGACCTGTTGTTCTTGACTTTTCATCTGCAAAAGTCATCCCCAAGTGGAGCCACTGTTAGCCTCCTATACTAATAGGGTTTCATTTTTCATGATTGACAGTGGAAGTCCCAAAAATGTTCATCTTTGATCACACAAAGGTTCTATTTTTGTGAAGGAGGACAGAAAGTTAAAAAATGTAAAGAGGGTATGCCTTAAAAGAATAATCAAAAGGCAAGAAAATGAATTGGTCAAAAAAAATAATTGAAATGAACCCCAAAGAAAGACCAGGAAAGTGGCCAACCAAAATGGCACTGCTATCTTGATGCATGGCCCAACAGTTCAAGCTGGGCCATGCCATGTTTTAAATTGCCTGTTCTAGACTAGAGAAAGAAAAATTTGTCCAAACAATTTAAGCTTGGCAGTATAGTAGTTAGGCAGAGAAGAAAGGTGCCCAACTGCTTAATCTGGGCCCTTGGGAGTGATAAGGGTAGTTTTAGATAGCAAATTATTTGAAAAGAAAAAGAAAAGATCAATTGAGGGTTTGCAAGTCTAAGTGCACCCTCCCTGAAGTAACAAAAAATGCTAGGTACTAAGATTGGTAGGTAGACAGGGGTTGCCAAAGTCTGATTTTCTTCATATGTTAGCTTGACAAAGAAAGTTTATATTGGCTATAACAGAGCTATCTATTCAGCATTTTGATAACAAAATATGGAAGCATGTCTAATCTCCCCTGTTTCCCCCAAAAAATCCCTTTCTAACATCCCTCCAATGGACCTTGGGGCATACCCAACAAGTCCTAGCACCACTTTATCTTTTGTGAAATATCAAGCCAAGGTGTTGGTTTCTATCACATGAGAAAGCCACATTTCTTGTGTAAGATCATTTTCACTCTCATCTGCTTCAAAATCTAAGTTTACTTCTTAAAACTTAGCTCTCTATTCCTCTTTCACATCTCCAATTCATATTGACTTCTAACCTTATTATTTAACTCCCTAAGTGTTCCCCTCCCCCTACTATTATCATATTTTATACAAAAACCCAAAAATACGTACATACCCCCCCCCCTTTGGGCATTATAGCCATATATTTTAAAGTTCGGGAAGCATGACAAAATCTAAGGCTTTCATGTATATAGTTCTCCAGGCTATGTTCGGGAATTAAATTAACACCTGGTTAATTTAATAACCCTCACCTGCTATACCCTTCATAATATTAATTCCCTCTTTTCCGCATCACTTGTATAAAGTTCCCATAAACCCACATATACCATTTATCCAAGGTTTTGTGTCTCCGCGCTATATCAAAAGAAATAATTTTATAATGGTTGGGTCCTGTCGTTATCGCGCTGGCGGCTTGTCCTCCCGTCCGTCGTCGGATCTGGGCCCTCCCATATGACGGTCATTGGGCATTTCAGAGCCCCTCTGCTATCCATCCGTTAGCGCCCGAAAACTGTCAGAGGGTGACGTAGTGCCAGGGACGCATGCCCATTTTTTATTGGATCGGGTGGCCTCTGACCATTACCAGGCCCATACCAAAAGCGGTCCGATAATACCGCTTACCACCGTTTTCTTCCCGCCCCTACGTCATCGCCCACATCAGCAGACACGCCAACTGCCATTTCACTCTCTATCCGACATGGCCGCCGCGTCATCCCTCCATGTCAGCCCAATCATACATCACCACATCATCCTTGCCATACCCGGGCCCGACCAGTGATGTCATGCTGATGTCATTTACAAAAAGGCGCCAAATCCCTTTTTTTTGCCATATATTCGCCCAAAATCATCGTTTTTCCGCATTTCTATTGGACAATTGATGTGCACCCTTGCATGTTGTTTTACGTCGTTTGTCCGCCAACTACAAAATTCGTGCCCTGAGTTGCTGGCACTGTGAGTTCATCAACCTTCAACACCGTCAGCCTCACAGTCCCCAGGTATTTACCGATTTCCTCTGTGTACCCTGGTCTTCTGAGTTCTTTGCAGTACATAAAAAAGAGACAAACAGAAAAAAGCGTAATAACTACTCAAATTCCTGAATGCTAAGACCCTCCATCTGCCAGTTTGGCCCCAAGTTCATGTGAAATGGCTCCCATTGTTCAAATTTCGCCCACTTTCCACAGCTTCCTGCGTGTTTGCGACTTAAAACCATTAGCAGACAAAGTCCACTGAAAAGGCAGCACTCACTCCCAGCATTGGCTACTTTCACCCTCTCAACAAGCTGTTGCTCCCTGTTAGCCCAATTCACCTTCATTCTCATCTCTGCAAGTCATCCCATCGACCATAATTTACTGTTCACTGCCAGTTTTGCTAAAACCAAAGCACAAATTCAACTCCAAGTGAGAACTAAGCAATGGAGACCCCTGTGGCATTGAATATTGCACCCCTGAATGCCCCACATAAGAACTTGGAATGGTTGGCCCTTGCTGACCGGGATTATCAAATCAAAGAAACAGTTGAGATAAGTAACAAATATCATATAGAAATTGTTTTTGAGCTGAAGAAGAAACACATAAGTGGTGCTGATGACATAGGTATCTGGAAGTCCAACTTGCCCATTTATTACCTTCCACAAGTCAATGTGCTCCCAGACTTCATTCATAAGTGTTGTGAACACTATGAACCTTCTCAAAGAGAAGTTTTGGGTCCATCTGGGACTATTTTATTTCACATCACTCCTCAATCCATAAATGAAATGCTAAACTTTGAGCCAACTAAACCTCTGGTGCCCCTTTCTATGAATTTTCTGCTCAAACAAGGTGCCAAGCTGCCCAGCTCAGAGGTCACAAGGATTGGCCAGTTGTTCATGCGGCCAGAATATCAGCCCCGGCAACCTCCTCCTTATCTACATGTCTGGTTCAATGAAACAGGGAGACTGCTAGTGGATATGATATCCTGCATTTTAGGATTCAATACCAGTGAGTTTGTGGATGAAACAATCTTCGTAATGCTATCCATGTTCACTCCAAGACAGCCCCCTGCTGTCCAATATGATTATGCCACATTCATTGCTGACAAAATTCATGAGCAATTCATGAATTTGGAGAGAGAGAGAGGGTATTCAAATACACATCCTATATATATCATTTGATATTATACTATCAACCTGACAGTTTCCCTATTTTCTTAAAAAAGCTGGATGCAAAAGGAAACAGGAGGTCAGTGGTATTCTGGACACCAGTCTGTCACCATATCTCTTGCTCTCCATACAACTATTGTGAGTTCATTGATCTGTTCATCCATCCAGCCTTGTCTCTAGTGCAGAGTTCTCCTCCTCCTAGACTCACCGATGAAATGCAGAAGATCCTCCAACTTTCAAAGAATTATAGCATTGGAGATTGGTACTTCTACCAAGACCACACAGTAATTAGAGTATATGGCTGTGAGCTAGCCCCTACAAACTGCCAAAGTACGTTCCCATGAGACTTTTTGCATTAGAATACTTCCGGCAATTTGGAAATGCAGACATGATCCATTTTCGTAGCAGAAATAAGAAAGCACAGCCGAAAATTAAACACCAACTGGGTCCATTCATCTTTAATAAGAGGGAAGAAGCTTGGGGAGAAGCAGACAAGATCCTAAAAATCCTCCAGCTGAAAACAAGCTTCTATTGGGCACCATATGACCCTAATCATTTCATAAGCCTCAGAAGAATCAAGTATAGGCTTGCTACCTATGATCACTTTAGCATTCCACAAATTGAAAAATATGCTAACCAACTAGAGTTGAAAGAAGGCATATTAGTGGAGGATTATTCTAAACAAGAATTAGCAGAAAGAGCAATTAAAAAATTATAAAAAGAAGTTGACTTGGAATGTTTTGGACAGGTTTGGTCTCCAGCCCCTCGGCATCTTGGAGAAAGTGCCTCATCCTCCACTGTTCCCCAGCAATCTGCCAAAGCAACTGGTTAAGCAGCAAATATAGCTAAAGGCAAAGAAGTACAACAAGAGGAATCACTTCCCAATTTGGAGCAGCAAGAAGAAATGGCTAAAATGCCTGCCTCCACAGAGCAACAAACCCAAGAGCAGATCCCTCCAAGGCAGGAGGTGACAGTTGAAACTACAGTTTTGTAGACACCTGCAAATGAAGAAAGAATGAGGAAAAGAGATAGGCAAGAAGAGACTCCTCCTATCACTTCAACAGATCAGCAAAGTGAGAAAAGGCAAAGATTTAATCCTTTCTCTGAGGAGGAAATGCCTGAAAGACCAACTGATACTATGCTCCCTCCTAGCATCGAAACATCAGCTAGCTCCTTATAGCAAGAGCAAGAACTGCGACAAGGAACGGAAGTAAGTTCTTCAAGGCAGCGGACCAAGGCAGATTCTACCATCAAGAAGAAGTTTACAAACATAAAAGCAAGGAATGAGCCGGTTAGATACCAGCTCTATAACCAGCTGCTCAGAATGGCACCAACCAATCAAGAAAGGCTCATGTCAGCCTATGATATCCAAGAAGGAAAAATGACTCTTAGTCATTTTAGGCCTACTATGCAGCAACCTCAATTAGCTGTAGACTACATCAGAACTAACTTGGAGGTATTTGCCAAAGACATCCACCCCATGGACCAGATCGAGCTACACAAGCAAACAGGGGAGATGCTCTATTCTACATTGGCTGATAAAACTCTATTAGCACACCACTTGCAGAATTCTCTACATAACACTACTGCCCAGTTAGAATTAGATAAGGCTTCATCTCAAGCCAAGGACAATAGAATCAAGTCCTTGGAAGAAATTATTATAGAGCTAGGACATGACCCAAATGATCCTAAGGGTGTGCAGGCATTGATGAAGAAAAAAGATGAGTATATAGCAGCTTTGAGAAAGCAGATCAAAATACCACCTACCCATCACCCTCAGACTGAAGGGGTTGTAGAACAAAAGAAAGATCAAGATGTGGTGGCTCTACTTTTAACCTTGCATAAGAGATTGGTGGAAATAGAGGGTGCCTTGGAGGTGGCATTAAAGGCAAAACAAGGAGAATTACCAACTCAGCCAGTACAGACATCTACAACCATTGAAGATGTGCCTCTTGTAACTACTTCAGTAGGTCCTCCCACTGGACAAACATCAGAGGCAGGCCCTTCAGGCTCAGCACCAGCTCCAAAAGTGACAGCACCAGCAACAACATCAGAACAGGTACCCAGCCTTGACATGCAAAATATGATGAAATAACTAGAGGCTCTTGAAGCACAGATGGCAGAACTAAAGGTGGCTAAAGAGAAATTGGCTACTCTTGAAGAAAAATATGACAAATCAAAGCAGAATATAGCTGAAAGAACAAGAGAGGTAAGGGATCTTGAAAAAAGGATAAAGGAGTTGGAAAAAGAGCTTACTCTGGACAAAACTATAAGTGAAATCAAGAAGATTCTATGGGCCAATATTGGTCAATCCATTACAGACCAATGGCAGTCCATTGAAACTGTCCATGAGCAAATGGATCTCCTAAGCAGGGCAAAAGTAGAAGGTCAAAGAGCTCGGGCATCCTTGGGAAGTATGCCTGAAATAGCCAACAGAATGATTCAAGTGCTCAGCAACTGCACCGGCCTTCAGCTAGCAGGAATGGGTATTAGAGATAGGAATAATACCATATTACTAATAAAGAGGGTGCTTACCTTGAGGAACTATGTGCAAACATTTGACAGAAGATGTCAAGAAATGCAGACAGAGGTAAATGAATTCATTGCAAAAATCACTGCATTACATAACAGAGGTCTTCCCAGCTTGGTAACTAGTGTAGGAAGGTTGTTATCACATGAAAATTATGCCAAGAGGGTCAACAATTATGCAACAAATAAAATAATAGCATCTGCAAGCAGTCCAGAGGAAGCAGGGCCCCCATCTGGGCAGACTCTCTATGAGAAGTTGGAGAATTTGTTTTTTATTGAGCATGAGATCAAGCACCTTTTTGAAGCACCTCCAAATTACTACAAATATACTGAAGCTGATGAGACTCTGATTAAAATACAGAGACACCAATTGCCTACTGAAGATTGGTGGAGAGGCATGATAGAAACATTGCTCTAAGAAATCAAATTTGGAAGAGCAACTGAATGACAAAGATGATGACTAGGCACCAATGGATGATTACAAGTGATGCGACCACAACAGCAGCATCGTGGCAAAGTAGCAAGAAAGCAAAGACTTCCGAAATGAATGCGAATCATTCGGCTGGCCCAGTTGGTTGTAAAGTCAAAGAACTCTGACAAAGATAAACAACTTTTTATTAATCCTTTAATAGCAATAACTTTTTGTATCTACTATTCGTAGAAAGTTGGTAAGAAAGTTATGAGTTAATGACTCATATTTCAGATATTTTGTGAAACACTTTTGTATATATACCCCCACGCATAACTTATTTGGGGTTGTTGATTTTTCTTCTGAAGAGCTACACTGTAATTACAGACTTTGAATACAAGAAGCTGATGAAGTTCCTGAAGTTCTGCGTTGTTTGATGTGTTGTGATGAGATTGCTTGCTGCTGCAGGATTCCTGTGTTATTTCATGATACAATAAGTTTTCTAAACCGTGTCTTTATATTCTCTTCGCTTACAAACCCGCATATGCTGTATGTTTAATGGTCTTAGCATCAGAGAAAAGGAATAGTTCAGGATTTGTTTATTAAACACCCTAAACTCAATCTCTGCTGTTAATTATGTTTTCTTCAGAATTAGTTATAAATGTGAAATTCTTAATTGCTCACATTTACACTAAATCTTTCATAGTAAATATTGTTCAGGAATTCTGAGTTGCTCCTGAGCAATATTTCATTTCTCCATCTCACCAGCATAGTGAAAGAACCTTAATTGCCTCTCACTGACTGATTTCAATCCATACTTCCCAAATTTGAAGGTTGTTTCATGAATGCCCATCTGGTTCTGCAGTATCATCATTCTCACCAAACACCTCAAGCAACACATCATCACCGACTCCAATGCCCAATGGACTAAAACCCTCTGAAAATTGCATTGCAGCTATTAGAAGATATCATTCAACCAAACTTTAAACAAAATTCAGTGCATCATAACTAGCCTAAAATTCCCGAAACAAAGCTAAATCACAAAGAGAGAGCCCTCTCTGATTGCAGGTGGGCTAGAACCTGTAATCCAAAGATTGGTTAGTGGTTACCTCGGCCGTATTCCCTTAGGAGTCAAAGGGAACAACCTGAGAGATAACAGAATCAATGGAGAATATTGGAGAGTCTTCCTGAAAAATCCAAACATGGATACCATAGTCTTCAAGAAAGGTATTCCTAGTACAACCCTTAAGAGTAAATGGAGGAATTTACTTCTTGTACTTCAGAAATTTATTACTTGTGAGGGTCGGTTTGGATACATGTATTTCTACCACATTAGGATAATGATGCATTTTCTTGAGGAACACCAGAGGGATCTTCCTTATTTCCTCTTGAACAGTCTTAAGAAAATGTCCATGAATGTTCAAAATAAGATTCAATTCATAGACAGTACCGTGTACCATCATGGATTGGTAAAGATCTTGGTTGAATTCCACCTTCAGAGTGTAGGCAATGACTGGGAAAATTTCTTGGTAAGAAACCATTTTGAAGAAAAATCTCTTGAACAACCCAACAATAGTAGAACCCTCAGGGGAAAGAAGAGAACAGTGGAAACAATAAAAGAACCCCAGTCTCAACAGGAATTATCAGAAGATGAACTGCCCATAGTTGATATTTTGCAGAAAATGAAAAGGGGAAATCTTAGAAGGAAGAAAGCTAGAAAAAGAATAGAATATTTACCACAAACCGAAACCATTCCTCAAGAAGAAAATCCAAAAGCCAAAAGAAGGAAAGCACAGAGATTACAAATCCCAGGACTGAGAAGTACTAGGAATAAGGAGGAGGACTGATGCAGGAGCATGAGGCTTGAAGGCAAAAGGCTTCAAACTTATTCCAAAAATACAAAAAAGTTACAAGCAAAGGAGTGGGATCCTTTAGCTGTCAATTTACAAGCTTTCTAGATAGGATTTGAGCTAGGATTTGGGGATTGAGTGGTTTTGTAATTAATTCATGTAGTTTTGATTCAGTTGAGATTCTCAAGGAGAATATCGACTAGATTAGATATTGTTCAAGATTAGGTAAATTCGATCCAGTGTTTAAGGTTCTGATTGTTAAAGGAAATGGTATTTATGTAACTTCTGAATGATTGTAAAACGATTTTGATTGATTCGGCTTGTTTGGGCCATATATGATTAAAATTGTAGAAATTAAATCTTGGTGCATTTCTATGTGTAATTGGTCAATCCCGGGGGTGTTGAATCCCTCCAAAATATCTCTATGTATCATTAAATTTCTAGTTTGGCTTGAAATATTAGAGTTCTATGTGATCGCTTTTAAATTCTTTTCATTATGTATTAGCAACTGCGGGAGTAGAAGTGTACGTATTTCTAAATTGTGGCCGAAGTCCCGTACTCTCTACCAGCCGTCAATTTCATTTTCAACGCCTAACGTCACCGTCAACAACGGGGGTTAGGTCTATTTTAATTCATGTGTTAATCGAAGTTCCGCGAGCCGTAGATTTGATGGCCTCTGTCATCCAATGGATATCGGGTCTTAAGACGATCGAGAGTTAATCTCAAGTCGAAACCCGAACTTTTATAAATTGAGGTTTATAAATTGTTGGCATTGTGACACAAATTTGGCACTATGACACAAGTGTTGTCCTTGATGGCAACTCTCATAGATGAAAGATCACAATTCAGGATCACAGAATGAAGAAATAACGGTATATGTAGGTTCCCATTTACCAAGATGCATGTACACACGGGTTCCCAAACCAAAATGCGCGTATGAGCATACACACGCACTTTCACAAAAGGAAAGGCCTGTACATGTTGGAAAACTTGGTTTTGGTCTATGGTATTTGGACCATGGTATTGTGATCCATGGTATTGGTCCAAGGTATCTTTTCCGAATTGTTGACCCCAGGTATTTGGTCCAAGGTATTGATTCTAAGTGGTTTTGGACCATGGTATGGAGCAAGGCCTAAGACTATAAAAGGAGGAGAAGATCATTAAGAAAGGTCACTCATGAATTGAATATCTAATGAAGAGAAAGATCTAGTACACAGGTGATTGGGTTATGGTGCACAGCTGGATCTGAATCAAGGATGAACCTAAGCGCTTGATGAAGGATAAGTTCTATTGATGGGTCAAGATCTTAAGGCTTGAAAAGAAGTATCTTTGTGTGGTTTTGATCTTTTATCTGAATAATTGGCACATGTCGTAATCTGTAAATATGATGATCTGGGTATAACTGATGTCTGAATAATTGTAAAGGTTAAAATCATCATTTAGAGATCCGTACGCAAGTTCATTATAGCAAAGGCGCGTATACACGTTGGTTCGATATTTCAAAAGTGCGTATACGTAGGTTTTCCTTGATACAAGTGCGTATGCACACAGGTTCATCACATTGAAGTAGTGTACACCTCATAAAATATGCTTTAGCTACTTTTGACTGATGTTGCAGTGTTCTAGGTTCTGGTTACTGTTACTGTATTCTGGTTACAACATTCGGAGAAGTGATTGTTTGATTCAATTTTTGGTTGGTGCAAAGGAGATTGGTTGATGCAGATATATTTGATGCTTGATTGATGTTATTGATGGATCTAGTATGAAAATTTATGAAACGTGGTCCCTGGAAGAAAAGAGAAGGTTGTAGCCTTCTATAGGTCAACACCTACATACTAGTACATTAGCTAGTACAAGAGCTAGGGGGTTGTAGCTCCCTTCCAGGAGAAGTTGGAGAATGAGAGAAGGTTGTAGCCTTTTGTAGGTAGAAGCCTACGTACTGGTATAAGATTACACCAGTACAAAATATTGTAGAAAGAAGTTTCTTATTAAAAGAAAGATAGAGACGATTGCAGCAGGTGGTTTGCACCCTCATTGGGTTTCCACCTTATATCTTGTGTTCATGTGTGTGACTATCTGTTCTGTTTTTACTGCTCCTGGTTACTGTTTATATGGTTTTGATGCACAGATTAAATATCAACTTATGAAGAATTAACTAAATTATAAGTTTACAAGATATACTCTAGTTGCCTTATATACAGTTGCGTATACACGCAAGTTTCATTAACTAAAGTAGCGTATATGAATCAGAATATGGAAATGAAATATTATTGACTTGCTAATACTGATTCATCCCCCCCTCTCAGTATTTTTTCCAAAAATTGGTATCAGAGCAGGTCCTTCAGAAGAAGCTTGATCGCTTGAAGGAAGATCTATCATCATGAGTACCTACAAAAGAAAGGGATCCATTAGACAACCAATCTTTGATGGGAGCAACTTCGCCTATTGGAAGGTAAGAACCACATCATATCTTCAATCTCTTGGAACAGATGTTTGGGAAATCATGGAAGGAGGATACACATTTCCATAAGCAATTCCTACAAATACGACAGGTAAAAAGCAGTATGAAACAAATGCCAAGGCCGTCAATACATTATTGGGGAGTCTGTCATAATCAGAATTTTTCAAGGTTATGTAGCTCAAAACCACCAAATAAATATGGGACAAGATCGTTCTAAGCTATGAAGCAGACGATCAGGTAAAATGTGCAAAACTACAATCTCTCAGAATTCAATATGAAACTCTCAAATTGCACAATGATGAAAGTATAGTTAATTACTTCTTACGTATAGATGAGATTGTTAATCACATGAAAAACTTGGGTGAAAAGATAAAATAAGTTACTGTAGTTGAAAAGGTTTTAAGATCCTTGTCTTCTAAGTTTGAATCAAAAGTTTCTGCCATAGAGGAAAAGCAAAATCTTTAGAGTATTACTATGACACAACTGCACGGAATCCTAACTGCTTTCGAAATGAGAAAAGGGGGTCCATCAAATATGAGAGAAGCCACATTCAAAGATTTAGGAAGAGAAGAACTCAATGAATCAGGACATATTTCAAAAGGAGAGGAAGAAGAAAACTTTGTCAAGAACCTTCAACGAGGTTCTAGAAGATTCAGAGGTAAGCTACCTTTCAAATGTTTTTCTTGTGGAAGATTCGGTCATTATGCGACCAAATATCCTCATAAAGATAATATTGGTAAAGGTAAGGAATCAGAAAAATGGAATAGAAAACAGAATGTAAGTAAGAAGAGCTATTATACGCATGAAGATAGTGATGAATATGAACATGGTAATGACTATAGACTTTGGATGGCTTTTGACGATGATGATTTCTTGGATGCTTTAGATGAAGATGGTCTTTATGAAGAAATTTCTAAACTTAAAATTTGTTTATAAGAAGAGAATATGATTATAGATACTCTGACATTCCAACTTGCTGAAAGGGAAAAACAAAATTAAAAATTAGAATTTGAAATTATGGGTCTAAGAAAAGATATTGAGAAAAAAAAAGCTCTCAATCTCAGATTTGCTAAAGGATCAGAAACTTTAGATGAAATTATCAAAGTGCAACATTCTCCTCTAATAAAGAAAGGTCTTAGATATACTGAAGAAGCATCTCAAGCACAGAAGCCATCAACCTACAAAAGCTATCTTGATGCAGCAAGGAGAAGTGAACAGTTTGACAATCGCCAGCAAAGGCATAAAGCAGATCACCAGGTAAATCGGGTTCAATCTACTTCAAGGATGAACATAAGCTACAACCAACCTCAGGTAAATCATACTCAGTTTGCTTCAAGAATGAATGTCAATGGAAACTACAATCACTAGGTCGGTAGGTTCGATAATCATAGGAATCTCTTTAATGGCCAATGTTTTTCATGTCATAAATTTGGAAACAAAGCTACTCAATGTGTTACTTACAAGACGATCATGACTAGAGAAGCACAAAATCAAAGGAATGTGACTGGGATCATGAAAAGGACCTACAATAAATTTTCTTCTCTTGAAAATGAAATAGAATGCTCTATCTGTAACAACTTCGGTCATGAGCATTCTGAATGCAAGAGTAAATTTCAGCAAACATCCCAGAAGGAGAAAACTTCATTAGATCCCAAAACATGGAGAAAGAAAGAACCACAAACAGAAAGATGTGGTATAGCCTTGTGTTACATAGTAATTTGTCACTGTCTTCACTCCAGTCTTACTACTGTGTCATGTGTCCAAGTCATACATGCTCATGTTAGACAAATGCTCTTTGATGTTGCCAAATGAACCACTTTTCCTAAGGTTTTTGCCTCATCGTGTCTGTTGGCCAAATAAACGCACTGAAGGGTGCTCCAAAACAGCCTAGAAGCACTACCATCGTGGAAGTACACTTGATTCCCGTGATGGTATGATTCTATGTGCCAGCGCGACTGTCGCTTGTAATCTTTGACGATGACCTGACTAGTTATGTTATTCAATAGTGATGTCAGTGCAGAGGACCGGTTATGTGCCCGCGATGATCCAGATTTGGCGAATTTGTTCCAATAGTCGGCCTTCCAGATGACTCTAGACCTGGTTTTTGGCCTAGTTTATGTCACCCTCCTTTCTCTGGCGTGGCCGTTCCGTCATTTGTGCTACCTTCCTTGGAGATAAGCTCACCCTCCCACCTTTCATGGAAACTCCTCCTATTTAAACTCTCACCATTGCTATGTGCTGCTAGTTTTGGAATCCTTAGTCTTTGGAGTTGTTGCTGATAGTGCTATTAGTACTTGTGAGCTTGTTAGACAGCTAGTGTGAGTGTGACAATTGTGGGATTGTTGATATCTTGAGGAAGGTTGTGAAGTGCCTTTGATCTTGTGTAAAACTTGTGAGTGAGAGAGACTTGTGTATTGGGAGATCCATCTTCAAGAGTGCATACTTGAGGAACATGCTGGTTGGATCCCTCTGAGCAGGCTTGTGACGTCAAGACTTTGGTTGTAAGCTTACTCTTATTTCATAATTAATGCAATCAATGATGTTTTCCTATGTCTTGTATGTAATGTACTTGATGGCTTATGACTTCTTGACTTTGTGAGTAAATAGATCATTGTTGTTCCGGTTACTTGCTTTGTTGTATTTCCTTTGCATTGTTTTAGGTTGATCACTCATTAGGAGAAGGAAGCGAAAGCTGGAGCAGCGCAACGGAACTCCATCGACCACCGATTGAGGTAGGCCTCCAACTATGACTGTTTAAGGAAAGCTATTATTGATCTGTCCTTGTTTGTGGCTAGACCCACTCTAGGGCTAGAGGGGTTGCCTTTGTCCGCAGAGGGAACACTTTCCTGCATCACAAATTGGTGACTACACTGGGTAGGCCTTTGTTCTTTTCTTGTTTACTCTTGCCTTGATTTTTTGTTTTGGTCTCTTTTGAAGTTTTAGGGATTAGTTACTAGTCCTCTGAGTTTCCTGGCCTGATCTGGGAAATGCCCTTATTTGATTAAAGATTGATGGTCTTTGGTTTGGGAGTTTTTGGTTCGCATGTTACTGTTTTGAACATCATCGTGGCTTTTAATTTAACAGTCACACTGTCATCGCGTCACCTCTTTTGTAGTATCATGTTCATCGCGTAATTACGCTTAACAGTCACGACAGTTCTGTAAATCAGACCATCACGGAAAAGTCATGTACTTCCGCACTGACATCACTTTGTTGTTGTGGTGTGCTCTTTATCAGCGCCTGTTGCTTGTGTATCACCCGCGCTGATTGCTGTAGAATTGATTTTTTTCAGTTCTGCCTCCTAAATCCGTCAGTCGTGCTAGTCCCTTGTTGTTCTCACTTGTTTGATGACTTGTTTTTCACTGTTTATAGGTTGAGGCACTCTCTTGTGAGCTTTGTTAAATGAATCTTGTTTTTCTTGCTTTGTGACCTAGTTTCATTATTTCAAGCCTTTTGGATCAATTTCGCTTGGTTGCATGTTTGCAAAGATTCGTTTGCTGCTTGATGTTAGTTTGACTAAGCCTTCCCCTTTGCTTGCTTTTGGTTGATTGTTTTAGTGATTGTTATTGGACCAATCTTGGCATTGATTTGATTTCTCTTCACTACCCTGACATAGATTACAATTGTTTGGATCAACCGTTTTTCCACATTTGTTTGTTGCTTATTGGTTTCTTTTAGATTAGAGGCATCAAAATAAAAAATATTGCATTTAATTTAGCATGCAAAAGTGAAAGTGAATTTGCATTTCAAGTTGCATATTGAAAAGCGAATGATTAGATCTCTCATTAGTAGTATCTGTGCACTTTAGCGATTGATGTCTGCTTGCATTGAGTGACTTTTTTGTTGCCTTGGTTTTCTTGGTTTGGGAATGATCTCTCTACCCTCCCATAGGTAGATGTTCATTGAAAGAAAAGGATATTTCATTCATTCTAGCTGCATCCTAGTTTTTGTTATATACATACGGTAAGGCCTGAAAACTGTAACATAATCCAAGATCAACTTTAAAATGAACTGAATAAATATAACAACGCATTGGAACATAACACACACATTTAGAGGTCTAGGCTAGAGACGTGGTCCGGTGTCGTTAAACCTAGTCACTTTTGTTTCCACTCAAGGTTGGATGATTCCTCCTTTTGTGACTCAATAGTGGTCTAGCACGGATTGTGCTCCCACGTACCGTCGAGTATATGGGTAGACCCCACTAGGTTATCATCCTTTATCCATAGGAAGCCATGTCTACCACCTTACAAGCTGTAATGCACCAAACACAGCATTCGGGAAGATTGACTGCCGTACGAAAAGTCCTTGGTTTTCATATGACTGCCAAGGTGTATATGCAATTTTACGGATTTATCTAGTAACCCTTTTTGCCTAGTTCTCCAAAGTAGTCACTTTCAATCCTTTTCAGACTCCCTAAAAGAAAAGGTCCATCTCAGCACTTGTCACTTCAGGCTCATTAAATATTCGAAGGCGACTAGAGTCATATTTTGTCCTTTTCTCGACTCTTTAAAAATGAAAAGGTCAAGTTTTGTTCCCGTGTCTTAAAATTTATTCGACCACGATTCACATTTACCTGGTTAGATCTTGTTTGCGTTAGCTTGAGTGGGGTCCTTTCTCGTTAGCTTGCCTAGGATCTTTTGAAGTCATCATCCTGGTGGAATCACCGATCCCGTCTCCTGTTCCGAGTGACCAAAGGTCTCCTTCTTCTGTTGCCCCTGAGGTACCGGTTGTGAGTGATACTCTCCCTGTTATTCTGAGTATCCAACCGATTAACTCTCGCGCTCTAGAGGACAAGACTTATGAGATTCACTGGAACCCTGTTTGGGAACCTTCTGAAGAAGATATTCCTGGTACTCCTCCTAGTGTTTCGATCCCAATGTCTTCTTCTGATATGGAGGACACATCCCCCGTCACAAGTGAAGAATCTATTGCAACGAGCGGTGAAATTCCCACCTCAACGGAAACTCCACCTTTTCGTATCACCCCTCTTAGTGTTACGTTGCCTTTACGCTATAAGGCGTTGAGGGATGTTATGTCTTCTAGGACTCCCCCTACGAGTTCTATGTGGTCACACACCATCACTCCGACCTCGGAGTCCTTTATTCCTCAAATTCACAATATGCCTGTCACTTCCGTCCCGACTATTCCAACTGTCTGTGTGGCTTCTTCAACCCCTGTTGTCGGTGCTGTTACTGCATCCTCAGTTGTGACCGCTGCTACTGGACCTTCTTCAGGCTCAGCTAATAGCGGCCCATCAGCATCCGTACCCGGAGTTGTTGACCCTACACTAGGTGCCCCACCTTCTTCTGGTTCTATCCCAGCAGGGGGGGCATACGATCAATATTTGCATGCTCTTCAGAATGCGGATCCTCAAAATCCGTTTCATTATTATGATTCTAGAGGGGCTCATATCTATTATCACGGACCTCTGCCACCTCAGCCTGCAGTTGAGGTCACGGTCCCATTATCTGTTGTGTGGACCCCCACTGGTTATGGCGGTGGCTAAGTATCGCCTGCACATCTTCAAGGACCACCTCAGCAAGGCCAACCGTCTTACATGCAAGCCTCTTATGGGCAATAGTATTATGGGCAGTCTTATCCAGGATAACCTGGAGGCCCACAAGGAAAACCCTTTCAGGGACAACCTTCGGCCTGTTGATAATGCAACAAGATGATGGAGCTTAGTGGAAAGAAGTCGCCTTCACTAAGTGGGCCCGCAGGCTATTTTTGGCACAAAGTCTATTTTTAGACATATGGATCATGGTCTATGAGTTGCAGGATGCTATTTGTGGATGATTGGTCATGTTGGTAAAAATAGATGGACTTCTATTTTTAGACATATGGGCAGTTTCTATTTTTAGACTGCCAGGCTAAAAATAGAACAGTCAAATATTATTGTCTCATAATAATATTTAGACTATAAACATTATCGTATCCTCTTGGAGCACTTTAGTTTGAGCTACAGATGTGGAACATGAAGTTGTCAGAAGGAAATATGCTTTTCTTGTGGGTCAGTTGAGCTTTTGCATGCAGTACTTCAGTTAGAACTCATGTGGTTGAGTTTGGTGGAGTTGATTGTGGAGGTGATGGAGTTGTGTTCAGTTTGACTTGGTTAAACTAGTTGTATTTTAGTCTAACTAAAGAATAATCTAGTGATGAGTTGTGTGAATTAATTATTAATTAATTCACTAATTAATAACTCATAAAGCAACTGATGAATACATTAGTTAACTCAGTGCATGTACAGTTCAGTGGAGACAGGTGTTATAGGTTGAGATTGCTATCAGTTGTGACTACAGTGTGACTATAGTTGTGCATGAGATTTTCACATGCATGGACGGAGATTTCCCATGAGGCTTGCGTAGTATAACCAAAGGAATTCGATTTCACAGAGTGATTGATTCCCTTGCAGGATTGCGTAGTGGAGGCAGGCAAAGCAGTGGAGGAGATTTGAGCTGTGATTGATAAGATCTGAGCTGTTTTTGTGTGTAACAGGTGGAGATAGTACTGAGTAATTGTGAGGAGTATTGTACTATGTATTGTTACATGTTCTCTATCATTATAATATACAGATAGTGTGGGGTTTTCAGTTGTATGCTTTCCCCGGGTTACATACTGTGTTAATGTGTGCATGCGATTGATGTTTCATTGTTTTTGATGCTGCTAAATTGATGATCAACGTAGAGGAGGTTATGTATTGTGCATGTATTCTGCAATAATGCATAATCGGTATAATCTCTATGAATAAGTGATTAATTATTCAAAATTTCTACATGGTATCAGAGCTGTTGATCATCAGATCTACTATTCAGAAAGTGTTTACATTTTATTTCTTCAGGCAGAGTCTGTAATCGGGCCAGGTAGTCTCTGGATTCATCCTTCCTTTGGAAGGTGAGATATCCAGTAAAATCCCATACAGTCAATCTTTGTACTAGAAATACCTTGTTCTTACGAATCTTAGATCAAAAGCGGTTGAGTTTTGAGCTGGTGGAATTCAAATTTGCAGCAGTGTTTTCTTAGTATCAACGTGGCAATATCTTTCAACGGATTGCGATTGGAGTATGCTCTTGAGGGCAGCTTGAACTATATTGCATGGAAGGATAGGATGGAGGTGGTATTAGATGATAATGGGCTGAAGGATTTCATAGAGGTTGAGGTCCCAAAGCCTACTGATACTGCGCAAGTTGATGCTTGGCAAAAGAAGACAGCAAAGTGTCGAAGGATTCTGTTGGAGGGTGTGAAGGATCACATTGTGTCCCGCTTGCATGGAAAGGCTTCTCCATACTTGATGTGGAAAGCATTGAAAGATCTATTCCAAAGCAAGAGCAATCAGAGGAAGCTGGCGCTCAAGGATAAACTCAGAAACATCAAATGCGAGAAGGGAGACAGTATGCCCAAGTATCTCAAGAAGTTCACTCAGTGCAGGGATGAGCTAGGAAGTGTGGGGGTGACTGTCGATGATGAGGACGTGGTGAGCTTGGCTCTCCTTGGTCTTCCAAAGAGTTGGCATTCCTATCAGGACTCTGTCAATGGTCAGGAGAAATTGCCAGAATGGGAGAGACTTTGGTCAGATCTTGTGCATGAGGAGATCAAGCAGAATACCAGGGACGAATCTTCATCAAAGGGACTAGATGAATAAAATTGTGCTTTAGCTGCCAAAGAAAAGAAGGGGAAGAACAAGAAAGATTCTCATTCTAGTGCGAAAGGCAAGAAGCAGGACATGTCCAAGGTGAAGTGCTTTCACTGTCACCAGCACGGACACTATGCCACTAATTGTCCGCAGAAGAAGAAGAACAAGCAAGCTGCTGGATCTGCAGCGGGAGAGGCTCTAGCCTTGCAGTTTCAGCTTAATTTTTAATTGATCACATGCTTGGTTTCAAGTGTGATGGGATCAGTGTGGTTCTTGGACAGTGGTGCGTCTTTTCACATGACAGGAGATCGAGATTTGTTTTCTGATCTGGAGGAGAAAGATCTTCGAGTGCACATTGAGATGGGCGATGATGGTAGATACAGTGCGGCCAGTATCGGTACCATTTCCTTTGAGAGGGAGTCTGGTAAACCCTTCTTATTGAAGGAAGTGATGCATGTTGCAAGATTGAAGAAAAATATTATCTCTGTGGTGATGTTAGAAGACAAGGGATATGATGTTGTTTTCAGTGAGGGAAAGGCTTTACTACGCAGTAAGACAACTGGAGAAAACCGAAAGATAAGGGTTCGAGTGAGGAACCTTTATCAGTTGCATGTAGATGGTTTTGCAGCAATGGCATGCAAGGCAGAAGGATTGGTGAGCCAAGATGATGGCGAGCTGTGGCACAGGAGATTAGGTCACCTTCACCATGGATCCTTGAAGATATTGCAGTAGATCACTACTGGGCTTCCTAAAGGCACTCTTGCACAGTCAGATCAGTGCTAGGGGTGTACTTTGGGAAAGTTTGTGAAAGCCACCTTTCACGAGAAGGATAGTCATGCCACGACGATCCTTGAGAGAATTCACATAGATGTGTGTGGACCTTTCTCAGTAGCTTCGACAGCAAAACACAGGTATTATGTGATCTTTGTTGATGATTTCTCTCGAAAGTGCTAGATCTTCTTCATGCAGAAGGAGAGTGAGACATACTCTAAGTTATGTGAGTTCAAAGCACTGGTCGAGAAGGATTTGAGGAAGAAGGTGAAGGCTCTTAGGAGTGATAATGGTGGTGAATACATCTCTAGTGAGTTCAAGGACTTTTGCAGTGCAGAAGGGATTTGAAGAGAGCTCATAGCTCCCCATAACCCACAGCAGAACAAGGTTGCTGACCGGAAGAACAGAATGATCATGGGTGTTGCACGGGCGATGTTTCATGATCAGGGCCTACCCCTTCACTTGTGGGTGGAAGCATGCAATACTGCAGTATATGTGCAGAACCGTTGTCCTCACAGGATACTTGGCATGAGTACACCCGAGGAGGCTTATTCTAGTTAGAAGCCTGATCTTTCTCATTTGAGGATTTTTGGTGCTAACATTTACATGCATGTGATGAAGGATGCCAGGAAGAAGTTTGAGCCAACCGCAGAGGTTGGGATATTTGTGGGGTACACTGATACACCCCGCAACTATCATGTGTATTTGCCAGATAGTGGCAAGACTGTTGTGTGACGGGATACAAAATTTCAGGAGGAGAAAGCCATGAAGTGTTCACTTGAGAGGGAGCCACACTTGCATGTAGATGAGGAGCTATTAGTTCCTAAGGATGAGCTTCAGGACGTGGATCAGTCATAGGGTGAAGTTCATGGAGTGGAAGAGACAACTCATGTGGTTCCAACCATCAAAGGGCGAAAGTGCTTGACAGAAGCTGAGCGACTGACTCAAGATGCAGAGAATGTTGTAGGACCACCTACAGCTCAACGTAGGCAGAGACAGTCATCTGATCAGTACACTGGATACATGGCTCTTGTGAGAAAATGTGTTGTGGCTAAGCCATCCTCTTTTGAGGAAGCTGTGGAGGATCCCGCATGGGTAGATGCCATGGTGGAAAATTATGATTCGATTGTAAAAAATAGTGCATGGGAGATTGTCCCAAGACTGGAAGGGAAATCAGTGGTGGGTTCGAGA
This sequence comes from Pinus tabuliformis, assembly GCA_031772625.1. Classification (NCBI taxonomy): domain Eukaryota; kingdom Viridiplantae; phylum Streptophyta; class Pinopsida; order Pinales; family Pinaceae; genus Pinus; species Pinus tabuliformis. Next base: position 48,741,542 of record CM062812.1, read on the forward strand.
TGGATATACAAAGTTAAGCAAGAAGCTGACGGGAGTGTGGAGAAGTACAAGGCAAGATTTGTTGCGCGAGGCTTTTCACAGAGAGGGGGGATCGATTATGAGGAGACCTTTGCACCTGTAACAAGGTATTCTTCCATACACACGATTCTTGCTCTCTCAGCACAGATGGGGTGGAACATTCATTAGATGGATGTGAAGACTACATTCCTCAATGGAGTCATTGAGGATGAGGTGTACATATAGCAGCCTGAAGGTTTCGAGATCTTCAACAGTGAGTCGCATGTGTGCAGGCTCAAGAGAGCGTTGTATGGGTTGAAACAAGCACCACGTGCTTGGTACACATGGATAAATAGTTATTTCATCGGACTTGGATTCTCCAAGAGTGAGGGGGATCCAAACCTATACCAGATTGTGGTGGAGGGTAAGTTGCTTATCATTGTACTTTATGTAGATGATTTGATTCTAACAGGTGATGAGCTGTTGATACTTTCATGCAAGGATGATCTTGCTAAGGATTTTGAGATGAAGGACTTGGGCCTCCTTCATTATTTCCTGGGATTTGAAATTTGGCAATGCAGTGATGGACTATTTGTTTCTCAAGGTAAGTATGCTCGGGAGATACTGGAGAAGTTCAACATGCATGGATACAAGCCTGTTGATACTTCTCTTCCTAGAGGTTGGAGGAAGGAGGATGCTACCTCAGCAGAGGTAGTGGATGCCACTGTCTATCGACAGTTGGTGGGGTCGCTTATGTATCTGGTCAATACACGACCCGATATATTCTATGCTGTTAACCAGCTTTCACAAGCTATGGTTAAGCCAACCAAGCTCTTCTGGAAGGCAGGAAAGCATGTATTGCGTTATTTGAGAGGCACATCGGGATATGGATTGTGGTATAGACAGGAGGATGAGGTGAAGTTATGTGGCTTCACAGATGCAGATTGGGCAGGGAGCCCAATGGAAAGAAAGAGCACATCTGGAGGGGCCTTCAGTATCGGGTCAACAACAGTTTATTGGTACAGCAAGAAGCAGAGATCCGTGGCACTCAGTTCAGCAGAGGCCGAGTATATGGCAACAAGTTTGGCTGCATGCGAGGCTATATGGATGAGGAAGATCCTGGTCAGGTTGTTCAGTTCTCACTTGGAGCCTACAGTGATTTATTGTGATAACTAGAGTTGCATTAAACTCTCAACTAATCCAGTATTCATGATAGATCCAAGCACATTGACATCAGGTACTGTTACACAACAATTTGTCACCGTTTGTCACCGTCCCTGTTACGCCTCACCCGCACACTAGAGGACTCATTCCAGGACCTGTGAGAAGTGACATGACCTGAAACCACTTGCATCATATTCCTCTAAGTATGAGCTTCATATGTCCTGAAGACATCTCCTGCAAAATACCCATGAAAACAACTCTTTTTGCATTAGCGCGGGTCCACAGTTCACTGCCCGCGCCAATGAGGGAAATCCTCTAAAAAAAGCGCGCCATTGGCGCTCTGTCCCAGAGTCGCACTCGTGCCAACTGAATTGAGTAAAGTTTTTAACCAACAAGCTTCCAAAGGTTCTCTTCAACCCATTCACCAACTGAATCTATGTTGAGCTAGGATGGTTTGGCTTCGAATCTCCATAGAAGGGAAGTGGTTTGCCACCTTTCATGGAAGTTTCCAAGTGATAAAGCCAATCTCATGAATAATGTGGTTGATCCTATCTCTTTCCTCTCTATCTATAAAAGCTTGCCTCTATGCTTTGAGCAAGCTAGTAGTAGTTACAGTAGTTCTAGTCAATAATTCTAGCATAGTGATAAAGAGTGTGAAGCTGCAAGAGCCTTCTTTGCACCCATAAGGCCAAATCTAAGTAAGGAGATTCTTGTCACCCAAAGAGAGAGAGGCTTGTTCCTCATCCCAATAGGCTTTGCAAGACTTGTGTAGCTGACTACCCAGCCAAAGGAGGATTTGACGTCAGAACAATGGTTGTATTCTTCTTTGTTATTTATTAATAATAGATGACTATCATTATCGTTCCACTCTCATTGTCTTATGTTTGATGTTGAGTTATATCTTTTCTGACTGATATATAATTGCATCTACTAGATTTTATGCTTGTATTCGTGTTGTTCTTTGCATGTGCAGGTGTCCAATCACAGAGATCGTGGGGATCGTGACCGGCCGAGGCAAAGGAACAAGAGCGACGTCTCTTCTATGAACATTAGCGTTGGAATCCAAGTAGGTTCTTACCATCCACTTTTTATTTGCAATTAGGAACTTGCGTGATAGCATTGTGTGATTGTTGCTAGACCCGGTCTGGGCTAGTAGGGATCGTCTCTGTCCGCAGAGAGGATTTACCTCCACAACAATTTGGCGACTCCGCTGGGGAGTCTTGTCTCTTTGGTTTCTCGTTTGATTGCTTAGATAGCTTTCTGGGTTGGATTTCTTGTTGTTTCTTGCTTCCTGGTTTACCTAGATACTATTTTCAAGCCCTGGATTGCTTGCTTTTGTTTTTGACTTAGCAAACTCGATTAGCGCGCTTTTTAGCCTTACAGTCGCGCCAATTGGCGCAAGTTGCTCAAAGACAACCCGTGCCAATCCCATAAAAGCGCGAGTTGCAGCCTGACAGTCGCGCCAGGCCTGTCAACTTTTCCAGTTCGCTTGTCTTCAAGCCCTCTGAGCTTGGATTTGTATTTTGCCACGTATTTTTCAATTACTGGAGTGTGTTTGATCCTTGTTTGACTGGTTTTAGACCTTCATCCTTCGGGTGTTTGCCTTTTTCTATTGATTTCACATTTTAGCCCTATGGCATCTAGTGGCTTTGTGCGTCGAGCCTTCCGTAGGAGTCTTGGGTTCTTTGATCGTCCAGTCGACTTTGTGATTACTTTTTGCGCTTGCTCAGTAGTTGTCAAAGCCTTTTGTTGGTATTCAAGTGATTTGCTCCTTTTCCGCTTCGATTTCGCTTGACTTCGTTTGGGCTTAGATTACATAGCCCGTAGAGGTCTTTGTGTTTTCTTCTTGGTTTGAAGGACTGTTTTGGTGTTTTGGGGATTCGATTGTGTGCTCATTGAGTGAAAATGGTCTTTTTTGCTCGGTGTTACTATCTCTCAAAATTTGTTTAGTGCACTTTTCCATTGAAAAGAAAACGAACAGTCTCTTTTGCGTTGAATTAGTTAATGGAAATTAGAGCTTTTCATTGATTAGTGATCTAAAAAAAAAAAGTTTCATTTATCGCCATTAGCTACATTAGAGTGGTTCGTGATTGTTTGTGGTCATTTTGTTTGATTGAAAAATTCTCAACTCTGTCGTAGTTAGTGTTCATCGAATGAAATGATACTCTTTGGCATATAGCTTGCATTTAGGGAATTGTGAGAGATTACATACGGTAGGACCTGGAAATCGAAACCTAATCAAAGATCAACCGTAAAATGAACTGAATAAACTTAATAACGCATTGGAACTTAACGCAAACATCTAGAGGTCTAGGCTAGAGATGTGCTCCGGCGTCATTAAACCTAGTCACTTTTGTTTCACTTAAGGTTGGGTGATTCCTCCTTCCATGACGCAACAAGTGGTCTAGCACGGACTTGAGCTCCCACGTACCGTCGAGTATATAGGGAGACCCCACTAGGTTATCATCCTTTATCCACAGGAAGCCGTGTCTGCCGCCTTACAAGCCGTAACGCACTGAACACAGCATTCGAGAAGATTGACTGTCGTACAGGAAGTCCTTGGTTTTCATATGACTGCCAAGGTGTATATGCAATTTTACGGATTTGTTTGGTAAACCCTTGCCTAGTTTCTCCAAAGTAGTCACTTTTGATCCCTCCCAGGGTTAACTGTTGGGTTGCCAGTTTGGTTGTTCTCAACCTCTTTGGTCCCTGCCGTCTCACCGTCTAGTCGATCTGTCCCTCCACCTGCACAACTTCATGTTGATTCTAAGGTGGATCTCTCCCCTTCTACACCCAATTCTACGTGCTCATATTCTACTTCACCTGGTGAAAGTCTAGATTCGAGTAACCAGGTGGCTAAGAAGAAGAAGAAGAAGACGAAGAAGAAGAAGGCTCCTAAGGGAAAGGTTACAAGTGCAGCTACCCCCTCGAGTACACCTGAAGTCAGGCCCCCTTCCGCCCCTCCGCGGAAGATCAAGTTTCCTTGTCGATTATGCATGGAGGACCATCTTCTTCGCGATTATCCTGGCATTCCCAGGATACTCAAAGTATGGTCTCGCGATCCGGCCTGCCTCTCATCGTCAAGCTCACGGCGATGCTACCTTATCAGTTGTGAATGGTAAGGGACAAGGGAAGATTCGAATCCTCCGTAGACTTTGTGAAGGCAATCATCCCCTTCACCTTTGTCCACTCATGGATAAAGCCTCCATTGTCTTGGAAAGTCTTACAGCTCCTTCACCCCAACTTCCCGTTGGTTATCAACGTCTCTCTGTAGCCGCAGATCGTTCCCCTGCTGACAAAGAGATTGATTCATATTCTTCTCTTGTCCAGCCTCCTCTTCCTGAACTTGGCTATGCCCATCCTATTCCAGACCAAACATTAGTCGGAAAGAGTGTTGACTCGAGTTCACCACCCGTCGATCACTCTGTTTCGGATGAGCATCACACCCATGTTCTTCTCGTCTCTTCAGATTCTCCTAAGTACCGAAATGACTCTCCTAACCCAGCTGCTCCCGAAGGTTCTCCTTCGGTTCCTTTAGCACATGGGGGCAATCATACGATTCCCCCACCCAGTAGTCTAGTCGCTTCCTTTGATTGGAATCACCTGATCGTCGACTGCCTTCCATCCCATATGCCTTTCCAAATCACAGTACATGCATGTGCTCAGGCAGTACCTGGCACTATTTTGGATGAAGGGGCATCTGTCAATCTTATGCTCTATACTACTTGGCAAGCTTTAGGTTCCCCGCAGCTTGGGCCAGTCACTCAGAATCTGTTGGCCTTCGACAGAGGAGCCTGTCCATCTCTAGGAGTTCTCTCGAAGTTCCCTATTACTTTGGGAGGCAAAACCGTCTATATAGACATCTTGGTTACCCAAGGTGTTTTAGACTTTAGTCTTCTCCTTGGTCGCGACTATGTTTACGCCATGGGGGCCCTCATTTCTTCACTTTTCCGTGTGGTTTGCTTTCCGCACGATGGAATAATTATGACTATCGATCAAGTGTCATTCGTTAGTCCCCCGATGCCTCCTACACCGTTGTCGTCCCCTCCTAGTTTTCATCCACCAGTTGCATCTACCCCCCCATAGATCAACTACATGGCCACCTATCCCATGCCTGGATCTAGTGATGCCACCATCATGCATAGTGTCCTGGGGGCATTGGGCCCTGACTTCCAAGATGTTTCCCTTCCACCAGGAGTAGAAATATTGGAAGCCCCAACTTTCTATTCATTATGATGAAGTTCGGATGGAGCATAGTTCCTTTCCGGTGTCAAGCTCCTTAAAAAATGAAACTAGGTTTAGTGGAGCATAGTTCCTTTCCAGTGTCAAGCTCCTTAAAAAATGAAACTAGGTTTGGTGGAGCATAGTTCTTTTCTGGTGTCAAGCTCCTTAAAAAATGAAACTAGGTTTGGTCAGAGCATAGTTCCTTTCCTATGTCAAGCTCCTTAAAAAAATGAAACTAGGTTTGGTCGGAGCATAGTTCGCTTTCCTATGTCAAGCTCCTTAAAAAATGAAATTGGGTCTAGTTGGAGCATAGTTCACTTTCCTATGTCAAGCTCCTTAAAAAATGAAACTGGATTTGGCCGAGGATAGTTTTGATCTTGTGAAGACCTCGTTAAAAAACGAAACAAAGTGTCTTGAGCATAGTTCCTGATCTTGTGTCAAGCTCGTTAAAAAATGAAACAAGGGCTATGAGGATAGTTCTTTTCCTATGTCAACCTCATTAAAAAATGAAACAACTCCTCCTTTTCCAAATCGAGTCTTTGATTAAGATCTCGTAAAATCCAAGTCGAGTCTTTCCAAGATCTCGAAAGTGAACCTTCATTCCATACACTTTGTTGAATGCAATGAAGCTTGGGGGTCATGTACCTTGATTTGCGTCATTATGCCTGGGGCCATGCGAACTCATAACAAGCATAGTTTTTCGTTTCAAGCTTGTGTAAACATGAAACCAAATCCAAGAAAAGTTCTCCATGGTTCAAGCTTGTGTAAAAATGAACCCATACCCGATTTACATCTCGTGATTGCCATTTTTATCCGCTGAATTCTGCTAGATGAGCCTTGGTTGTTTCATTCCATTGCCACCATCTCTTTGGCCGATCATATGCTCTCACTTGGTTGTTTATCCTTTCCTAAGGAACTGCAGCAATGAGTGGTTTTATTAGCCAGCCTCTTGACCATTACATGTTTTGAGAAGTTCCATCATTATCGGAACCAGTTGCTACCCTTTATACCACTCGTTCCTCTAGGACGAGTCTCCTTTAAGCTCTTTTCTGACTCGTAAAAGATAAAAAGATTGCCGAGTGTTTTTCCCTTTTTGACTCGTTAAAGAGAATAAAAATGGAGGTCTGCTTTCATCTCTTTTCCGACCGTTTAAAGATGAAAAGATTGCCGAGTTCCCTCTTGACTCGTTAAATGGAAATAAGAGGCAGTCGTCTTTAAACCCTTTTCCGACCATGTGAAAATGAAAAGGTCGTCGGACCCTTGTCGTTTCAGGTTCATTAATGGTTACGAAACGACGTGATGTTGATCGCTTTTTTACTTTTTCAGGTCGATGTCACTATATATGAAAAGTACTCCTCGGTCGTAACGTTCGGGTGGTTCTTTTGAGCATTGTTTTATACTTTTTCGGGCTTGGGAGACACAACTTTACGAAAAAGGACCCCCCTGGAGTTTTCTTTTCTGTTGTCTTTTCAGACTCTCTAAACAGGAAAAGACACCGAGTTCTTCCTTTGTCAGACTCGTTAAAACTTACATCATTTCGTCGAAATGAAGCTCACAAGCATATGCTATCCCCGTCAAGCTTGTTAAAAATAACTGGGGTACTCGCCAGAAATGGTGGGGAAAATGGACCCATAATTATTATTGTGTCGGCAGTATGTTGCTCTTGAACATGGCACTTATCTGCGTTCGTGTCTGGGTGGGGACATCTCATCTTGTTTTACACTAGCTTCCGTGGGTTTGGGTTATCCTATTTGACCTCTCATCTACTCATTGCCTCGTCACCATTACCTTTGATCCGTTGATGTCAAGTACTGCCAAGTCCACTGTCGTGCCGCCGATATGTTCAAGAGAAGTTGACCTCTGAAGATTTACAACCTCCCTCTCATACCTCACATAATTTTGATTCACCACAACATTCTTCCTCTGTCTCGTGTCACTGATGTGGAAACACTATGGCCCACCTTTCATCAAGGTCACTTCCTGTCGACTTCAGCTCATTATCCAGGAAGCTGATCTAGAGACTCCCTTCGGTGCCTTGGAGCCTGCATGCCTCAATGGCAGGTTCTTCGTGTTCGACGAGAGGTTTTCATCATTGGCCTCTGATCGAATGATTCTACGGGTGTTCGACGCCAGCTCATTGATTCGCACGCCGTAGATTGTACCTATAGTACCTTGAGGGCCATTGTCATTATTGGTGGTACCTCTTGCGTCTATTAACAGTTTTCATCATTGACTGGTAAGCAGACGATGTTCATGCATGTTCGACTTCAACTCCTATATTCGCATGCTTGGACTTGTACTCTGTTCGGGTCGAGATGGAGCGCAAGATCCTAGATTTTGTCTATTGGAATCCAAGTTGTGATTTGTGGATTATTATGATCATTACATGACTCATTCACCAGATGGTTGTGACCATGCCTGAGTCTATTTAGCGATCCTCTCTGGATGGCTGCGTCCATGCCTTGGATCTAGATTATTATGTACTCTGTCATGGATGGCTGCGCCCATACCACATATATCATGTACTTGATATATCAGTTGTACTTCTTTACGCAGGTTCTCCGGCAGCTGTGTTTTCAGTCACGCATGTTCTTGTAAAGAATTTCACCCCTCTCTCTCTCTCAGGCCTCATGCTTTAGGGGGCATCTGTTACACAGCAATTTGTCACCGTTTGTCACCGTCCCGGTTACCCCTCACCCGCACACTAGAGGACTCATTCCAAGACCTGTGAGAAGTGACATGACCTGAAACCACTTACATCATATTCCTCTAAGTATGAGATTCATATGTCCTGAAGACATCTCCTGCAAAATGCCCATGAAAATAGCTCTTTTTGCATTAGCGCGGGTCCACAGTTCACTGCCCGCGCCAATGAGGGAAATCCTCTAAAAAGGGCACGCCATTGGCGCTCTGTCCCAGAGTCGCACTCGCGCCAACCAAATTGAGTAAAGTTTTTAACCAACAAGCTTCCGAAGGTTCTCTTCAACCCATTCACCAACTGAATCTATGTTGAGCTAGGATGGTTTGGCTTCGAATCTCCATAGAAGGGAAGTGGTTTGCCACCTTTCATGGAAGTTTCCAAGGGATAAAGCCAATCCCATGAATAATGTGGTTGATCCTATCTCTTTCCTCTCTATCTATAAAAGCTTGCCTCTATGCTTTGAGCAAGCTAGTAGTAGTTACAGTAGTTCTAGTCAGTAATTCCAGCATAGTGATAGAGAGTTTGAAGCTGCAAGAGCCTTCTTTGCACCCATAAGGCCAAATCTAAGTAAGGAGATTCTTGTCACCCAAAGAGAGAGAGGCTTGTTCCTCATCCCAACAAGCTTTGCAAGACTTGTGTAGCTGACTACCCAGCCAAAGGAGGATTTGACGTCAGAACAATGGTTGTATTCTTCTTTGTTATTTATTAATAATAGATGACTATCATTATGGTTCCACTCTCATTGTCTTATGTTTGATGTTGAGTTATATCTTTTCTGACTGATATATAATTGCATCTACTAGATTTTATGCTTGTATTCATGTTGTTCTTTGCATTTGCAGGTGTCCAATCATGGAGATTGTGGGGATCGTGACCGGCTGAGGCAAAGGAACGAGAGCGACGTCTCTTCTACGAACATTAGCGTTGGAATCCAAGTAGGTTCTTACCATCCACTTTTTATTTGCAATTAGGAACTTGCGTGATAGCATTGTGTGATTGTTGCTAGACCCAGTCTGGGCTAGTAGGGATCGTCTCTGTCCGTAGAGAGGATTTACCTCCACAACAGGTACCATCATATAAGAGATTGTGTGAAGCGGAGGGTTATGTTACTTTCGTACATTCCAACGGAGGATCAGGATGCTGATATCTTCATGAAGGCGCTCACCAGGAGCAAATGCAAATACCACCAAGGTAGGATAGGGGTTGTTGATAATCCATATTTTGTTGAGAGGGAGTGTTGAGAATGCAACAAGATGATGGAGCTTAGTGGAAAGAATTCGCCTTCACTAAGTGGGCCCGCAGGCTATTTTTGGCGCAAAGTCTAGTTTTTGACTATGTCTATTTTTAGACATATGGATCATGGTCTATGAGTTGTAGGATTCTATTTGTGGATGATTGGTCATGTTGGTAAAAATAGATGGACTTCTATTTTTAGACATATGGGCGGTTTCTATTTTTAAACTGCGAGGCTAAAAATAGAACCGTCAAATATTATTGTCTCATAATAATATTTAGACTATAAACATTATCTTACCCTCTTAGAGCACTTCAGTTTGAGCTACAGATGTGGCACATGCAACTGTCAAAAGGAAATACGCTTTTCTTATGGGTCAGTTGAGCTATTGCATGCAGGACTTCAGTTAGAACTCATGTGGTTGAGTTTGGTGGAGTTGATTGTGGAATTGATGGAGTTGTGTTCAGTTTGACTTGGTTAAACTAGTTGTATTTTAGTCTAGCTAAAGAATACTCTAGTGATGAGTTGTGTGAATTAATTATTAATTAATTCAATAATTAATAACTCATAAAGCAACTAAAGATTACATCAGTTAACTCAGTGCATGTACAGTTCAGTGGAGAGAGGTGTTAGAGGTTGAGATTGCTATCAGTTGTGACTACAGTGTGACTATAGTTGTGCATGAGATTTGCACATGCATGGATGGAGATTGCCCATGAGGCTTGCGTAGTATAAAAAACGGAATTCAATTTCACAGAGTGATTGATTCCCTTGTAGGATTGCGCAGTGGAGGCAGGCAAAGCAGTGGAGGAGATTTGAGCTGTGATTGATAAGATCTGAGCTAGTTTTGTGTGTAACAGGTGAAGATAGTACTGAGTACTTGTGAGGAGTATTGTACTATGTATTGTTACATGTTCTTTATCATTATAATATACAGATAGTGTGGGATTTTCAGCTGTATGCTTTCCCCGGGTTACATACTGTGTTAATTTGTGCATGCGATTGATGTTTCATTGTTTTTGACACTACTAAATTGATGATCAACGTAGAGGAGGTTATGTATTGTCCATGTATTCCACAATAGTGCATAATCATGATAATCTCTATGAATAAGTGATTAATTATTCAGAATTTCTACACGGCCTCTCGTGGTCCGTCTTTTACCTATTTTGTGCAACCTTCTGGTAATCCGGGACAACCTTACATGAAACAAGGCCAACCTGGTGTCTATTAAGGTTATCCTTCTGGGCAAGTCGTTCAACCTTACGTTTAGCAAGGCCAACCCACTGTCCAGTATGGTCAAAAATCTAGACAAGTCGGTCCGCCTCAAATCCAATCAGGTCAACCAACTATCCAGTCTGCTCAGCCATCCGGCCTATCAGGACAACCCTCAGTTGTGCAAGGACAGCCCAACACCCAACAAGGCCAACCTTCTGGACAGATGGGTCAAACTCAATCTCAACTGGGTCAACCCTTTGGCGAGATGGCTCAGCCTCAGTTCTCTTAAGGACATCCTTCCGGGCCTGCTCAACCGGGCACTCAAATGATTGTTGCTTCTCAAGCTCAACTCGGTTTTCAGCCCCAGGCTGGGCCCCAGAACCAATCCGGTCTTCAAATGCAGGTTGGACCTCAATCCCAACCGGCCTATCAAACGCAGCCTGCCTCTCAGGCACAGTTTGGAGCCTAGCCGCCTTATGGTTTCCAGCAATCCCACGGGCAAACTCAATTTTCCTAGTATCAAAATTATCAACAACTGCAGGTGAGTCCTTATCAGAATTACCAGCAACCTTATTTTGCTCCTGCAGGCCAAGTTGGTAACCAATGGAATGCTGGGGGCAAATCTAGGGACAACCATCCTATAACCCCTATGGAAAAAATACCTACGGACAAAACCCTTCTGGGCCAGATCTGTCTAGACAAAATCAATGGGGGCAACTGCCAACTGGCTGGAACTCTGGTACCCCTTCCTACCTGCATCCTCAGATGTCCTTTAACCCTCAATTACCCTTTTTAGTGACATTGGAATTACCGGATGTGTCCAAACTGACCAATGATCCTATTCTTCATAATCCGTATTCGCCACCGGTTCCAACTAAGATTCCCAGTGATTGTCCCAAATTTGATAGTAAAGCTGGAGAAGATCCCCAAGCTCACATCATGACTTATCATCTATGGTGTTCATCGAATTCGTGGATTGATGATTCAATCTAGCTCCACATTTTCCAAAGGACTATCATTGGCTCTGCTGCTAAATGGTATATTGAGTTATCTCACGGATCTTTTCAGGATTTTAACTCGTTGGCTATGGCATTTTTAACTCATTTTCAGTTGTTGATTCAATATGAAACGGGCACACACCTCCTGACATCCTTAAAAAAGACAATGGCTACGCATATCTCTCATCATATTCATGAATGGAGATGGCGTCGTCGTTTGATTAAGTTTTGGATTCCCGATCAGCTTCTCATCGATTGGTTCACGACTTCATTCATCGGTTCGATAGCACAAGACATTGCTATGGGGGCATGTGTAACTGAAGAGCAAGCTATTGCGCGTGCTCAGTACCTTGACCTTGTTTACTCCCATTCCGATATGCTAAATGATTATTTGCCTGATGCCCTGAGACCCAAAACTTCCGAAGCCCTGCCAACACCATCTGTTGACGGTATTATCGGTTTCGTTAATCCGCCTTCAAAGAAAACTTCCGCAAACCCTGGGAAGCAAAAGTTGAATGCTCTGAACAAAAATAATTCTTAGGCTATGCCCAATTCTGGTAGTACTTCCAAGTTTAACGCCATCCAGTCCACCATGGCGGACAAAGCCTCGAAAGGAAAGAAGAAGGTAAAAGGGAAGAATAAAGCGGATCAACCTAAGTAGGATTCCCCTAAACCTCCACCTGAGGAAGGCGCCAAACGCAAGCCAAAGTACCCTTGTCTTATCTGTGACGAGGATCACTAACCAAAGACTACCCAAGGCGGTCTGAAGTTAGTCGTTTGTTGAAGGTGCTCCCTGGACACCTGCTGTGCTCAAAGAACCTTTTCCCTCACAGCAAATGCAAATGGTGGCTGATCCATCCCAATCCTCTTCTCCCTTTGGTTCTCAAGTATTTATGGCTGGGACGATTTTTGTCCACATTAGTACTCGGGCAAAAGAGTATCCGTCGCCTACTGGGAAAGAGCCTGAGGTCCCATCTAGCGCTCCTCCATCCAGTTCTGGTCTGCTCTATATCGAGAGACCTAGCACTAAGACGCCCGTCCGACCCCCTCCGAAAGGTGTACTTCGAAAATATTTTTACAACCCTAATGCTCATGCTGCCCAGCACTACAACATCGTTGAGGACTTAGCCCAGGCTCTGTTAGCTATGTCCACTTTAGAATTACTCCAGAGCTGCCCCTCTCAGAGGAAGTCCTTGTTATCGGCCATCGGTGGCATAGACCCGGCTGACTCAGATCTGATCACTTTTGACCTGGAAAGCCATATACCAAGGCTGCCTCACCAAATTTCCTTCCTCATACAGGTCATTATCAATTCCAAAACTATTCATTGTACAGTCATTGATGAAGGCGCTTCAACTTGCATCATGTCTGTTGCCTGTTGGAAGGCTATTGGTTCTCCAACTCTGAGCTAGTCTCCTATGACCTTGGAAGCCTTTGATGGGAGAGAGTCTTGCCCTTATGGTATACTCCAACGTTTGCCCATTACTTTGGAAGGCAAGATGGTCGAAGTGGAAGTTGAAGTTGTTGATGCTAATCTTACCTACAACCTCCTTCTGGGATGTAGCTGGACATACGCCATGCGAGTCGTGGCCTCATCTCTATTTTGTGTTATTTGTTTCCCTCATCAGGGGAAGATCGTCACCGTCGACCAGCTATCCTTCTTCGCCTCCTCTTCTGAAGGCAATGTGCCTTTTGTGGAGCATACCTCCATCCCATATGAGAGTGTGGGAGCTGGAATTTTTAAAGATCTTGCCCTCATGGGTGTGTTTTCACTCCCACCTCCTAACGTCGCTCCTATCAATATGATTTTCGTTCGCTCTGATCCGTGGGTTCATCCCCCCGCTGATCAGGTAGAATCTTGGGGCAATGAGATGCCATTGAGTCTTGCCAAGCTCAACTACGTTGAAATTGTTTCAGCATTGGCTCCACCTTCTGAACCTACTCCTTCGAGCAGGGCTCCCGACTCGTACATTCATTCCCCTTGGCTTGGAGATGATGCTTCCTCGAATCCTTTAAAGGAAATATTTCCTTCTAATGAAGTCATTATCGAGACTATGTCTCTCGAGGAACCCCCTTTTCTTGATCATCACCATCATTCCTCGTTCCTCCCCACCCACCGGGAAATGCTTCCTTGTCTTGAGCGCTTTGCTTCTGGTTCCCCCTTGCACCCTATTGACACAATCAACCCTTTTGCTAAACGGGGCATTGATTATATAGCCTATAACCCTCACTCGGTTGGGGGGCATGGGTATATCATCGGTGCCGTTGATTATTTTACACAATTGGCCGAGACGACGCCTACATTATCTAGGACGATCACACAGCGGTGCAATGGGATAAGCCCCGAAACGGGCTTTACTTGAAAAAGTACTATGCGTGAATCCCATGCACTTTGGTTTGTACATACATGTGTTTTTAGCAGGTGTGTTGAGTGTGTGTGTTTTCATGTTTTTGGCTTGGTGTGAAGGCGTGATTGCCATTTATTGTGTCTTTTGCTTCTTGTGCAGATGTCTGGTGCACCTTACGTTGGTTTCACCGATGGTGCCTGCCATCGTACCCGCAACATGTCCTTTGCGGCATGGGTGATCTACGATCCTCATGGTGAGTTGATAGACCTTCAAGGGGTTTGTTTTGGTTGTACCACAAACAATGTCACTGAATATAGTGTTGTGATTGAGTTACTGGCCGAGGCGTTTGATCTCGGTATTCATGCATTGGTTGTGAACCTGGACTCTCAACTTGTCGTCCACCAGCTCAATGGGCGATATTCCGTCAAATACCATTGCATTTTAAGGTTGTATTTACGTGTTAAATTGTTAGAGAGGAATTTTGATTTCATTACATATCAGCATATTCCATGACGATTAAACACGTTAACTGATGCATTGGCTAATGATGTATTAAACAGACATTTGCATAACATGTAATCAAAACATCATACAAGAAAGCATGTAAAGCACAATAATAGACCATAGGAATATATATATATATATCTATATATATATATATATCTATATATATATATATATATATATATATATATATCGTGTGGCACACCGAGGCGCTCAAAAATAAGTGTACATGTCCAAATAGAGTCTGTGTTCTCCGTACATCTGAGACACATGTCTCTCAAAAATCACCAGCAGGAAATAAAAACCTAGGTGTCTACTGCGGTGGGTTGTGCTCACTATAGTACACCACCGCTTGTGTCACTCGCCTCAACAAGCAGTGCATCCTGGGTTCTACTCCTACTGTGTGAATCTGGGACGCTCTAGGGACCTCCTCGATCCCCATGTAATCTGGAATCCCTGCTAGCAGGCCCTCAAGGTTCTAGATCACTGTCTCCAATGTATCATCTTCTAAAGGAGCCAGGGCTAGTGCTGCAATGCCCTGCGCATCCTTCCGCGCCTCTGGAGCTAGCCCGAGGGGTCTCACTGGTCCTACATCTGCAAACCATAGCATTCTTCATTAGGACATGTACATGAAAAAATAAAAAATAAAATCATAAAAAATAAAAAATGTGATCAAGTGTCTTACCACCGTCATCCCACTGCTCTCCAGCGGGCAACTGCATGTCAAGATCTCCGCAGAAGTCCATGTCGGCATATGGCCAATCCTTCACGAAGATCGTTTGTTGCTCCAACCACTCTCGGAGAAATTTCCCCCACGCCACTGGTCATCCGCCACCTCCTCGTGGCATGACATGAGCCCATCGCATGGCCCTCATCTCACGTGGCCTAGGTAAGTCCAAATCCATGTCTTGCAACTGCAGTGCCGGCACCCGCTCCAGCATGAGTGGGAGTAAGATGGATCCATAACCAAGCTGCTTCGTCTCTCCTCGACGGAATTTGGTGAGTTGCCTCTTTATGTTTGTCGTCACCGTCTCTGCCCAGTTAAACATGGTGGGATTGAGACACTCGAGAGCCAGCCGGAGCTGGGTCTTCGAAGCCTCATGTTGGGCTTGGGAGCCCGCTGCCCATGTCACCATGAAAATCATAGCATGAAGGACTACATCGTCCATTGTTGGGATTACCACCTTCCAACTCCTTATCTTGCATGCCCGTGGGCACACTTGATCTATCAGCATATCTAAGGAATCACCCCTGGGTCGCTGCCCCTCCAGAATGGGTCTCTCACCTCGACGGGATAGCCCGGTCAAAAAATATATGTCTGTAGAGTCAAACTCGATATCCCGGCCTTGGATGATAAATTTCCCATCTGTGGGATTCCAGGCCCTAATCAGTAGCTCCAGCAAGTCAGGTTGTGACCGCAGGTGTGGAGTTAGGAAGAATTTGAGCAATCTGCATGCCCGTAATGCATTTCGGCACCCCACATCAGCAAAAGATTCTATATCATTGTTATCATGTGTGCGTTCTTTCTAGACGAATGCCATTATAGCCTACAGGATGAGAAAATTCAGATTAGCACTTCATTTGGAAAATTCGACGTGGAATTTGCATGAAAATATAAGTTCGCAGCGTCATCACATTTGTTTTAAAAACAGACGCGATTGCGCGAGGTCGCTAGTTCATATTTTTCATGATCATAGCAAAAGTACACCACTTTCCCATGATGATCGGGGCGCGTCTTGTGTAAAAAAAAAATCGGCCATCGCGGACCCGATAGGGTAAACCCGCGATGACCGAGCGGCGGAACCCGGTTTGAAAACCCACCTAAACTAACACTTGGAACGTTCAAAATGCATGAAAAAGGTATTAAATTGAAGCACAGGGCAACGTGTGTCTACCTGGAACCAGTTTCAGGACGAATGATGCACGGAGGGGGCCGAATTTCGCTCGCCAACTTCAGTGCTCCAAGTTGCTCCACAGTAAATTGAACAGTGCTATGGTAAAAATGAATGGGTTAATCCTTTTTTATAGTGATTTTTGCAAATTTAAAAATTACATTTTATAAATGTGGGTTTTTCTCATTGTTTTTCCATATGGATAGTCAAAATATGGTTTTTACCTATGATTTTATGTGTATTGTTCATATTATCTCGAACGGGTTTACTTGTGGTGTGTTTTTTGTGTAGAGCTTCAGGTAGTGGAATTACGACAGTCTCATATACACTTGATCGCAGAAAGTCGTTTTTAAGCCCTTTTCCGACTTGAAAATGAAAATATAGCTGAGTTTTCCTCTTGAATCATTAAAAGAAACGAGAGGCGGTTGCCTTTAAGCTCTTTTTCTGACCGTTTAAACACTGAAATATTGTCAGGCTTTTGTCGTTTCAGGCTCGTGATTGGTTGCGAAACGATGTGCTTCCAACCACTTTTCTACTTTTTCGGGTTGAAGTCACTAGTTACAAAAATTACTCCTCGATCGTAAAGATCAGGCGGTTCTTTCGAGTATCGTTTTATACATTTTCGGGCTCGAGAGACACAACTCTATGAAAAAGGACCCCCCTGGAGTTTTCTTTTCCGTGTCTTTTTCAAACTCTCTAAACATGAAAAAGACTCCGAGTTTTACCTATGTCAGACTCATTAAACCGTGACGACATTGGACTCGTCACCATGACGAGACTCGAGCTTCTCATTCCTAGGGCTCGTTAAACTATTACTAGGTCGGACTCAACAACAGGTTTATCATTGATTGTCTATGGAAGCTAGTCACTCTTGAACATTGACACTTTAGCTTCTTGTCGAGTTTGGACATCCATACATCATCATTTGGCCTTCCGCGGGTTTGGGTTATCATTCTAGCCTCATTCCATCTGATTCATGCCGTCTCTTTCAAGCCTCTGATCCCTTGGTGCCTGAATGCTGCCTCCACCCTCCGAAGTCATGTTGCTGACATGTTCAAGAGTATAATCCTTCTGCAGTTTACACCTTCGTCTTCTCCTCTGATGCTCTATTTCTCCATCTACCACTTGTTCCTTATCTTGTGTCGTTGATGGGGGAAACATTATGGCCCTCCTGCGATGGGTCGTCTCCCGTCGACATCAACTCATTATCCAGGAGATTGACCTAGAGATCCCCTTTGGTACCTTAGAGCTTGCATGCCTCAATGGCAAGTTCTTTGCACCTGACTGTTGACTTTCATCATTGGTCATCGATTAGGTGATTCCACGAGTGTTCAACTTCAGCTCCTTCTTCACACTTCGTGGATTGTGCTAGACAGTACCTTGAGAGCCATTGGCATTATTGGTGGTTTCTCTCACGCTTGTTAATGGTTTTCATCATTGATTGGTAATCAAGCGATGTTCTATCATGCTCGACCTCAGCACATCTATTTGCATGTTCGGATTTGTACTATGACTGGATGGGTTCAAGAGCCCGAACTCAGATTACATATGTTCGGGTTGCGTGGATTGGTTTATGATTACATGAATCATTGATGGATGGCTGTGACCATACCTTTATCATTATCATGGTCTCATTAGCTGGAGGGCTGCATCCATACCATAGACCTATTTTGTATGTCTTTTGGATGGATGCACCCATGCCTAGACTACATGTACTTCATTATCAAAGATATCAGTTATACTTGCGTGCAGGTTCTTCTAGACGGTGTTCCAGTTCAGTTAGTTTCATAAAGCATTTCACCCCTCCCTCTCTCTCGGGCTTCATACTTTAGGGGGCATCTGTTACATAGTAATTTGTCACTATCTTCACTCCAGTCTTACTACTATGTAATGTGTCCAAGTCATACATGCTCATGTTAGAAAAATGCTCTCTGATGTTGCCAAATGACCCATTTTTCCAAAGGTTTTTGCCTCATCGCATCTGTTGGCCAAATAAACGCGCTGAAGGGCGCTCCAAAACAGCCCAGAAGCACTGCCATCGCGGAAGTACACTTGATTCCTGTGATGGTCCGATTGTATGTGCCAGCACAACTGTTGCTTGTAATCTTCAACGATGACCTGACTAGCTACGTTATTCAATAGCGATGTCAGTGTGGAGGACCAGTTATGTGCCCGCGATGATCTAGATTGGGTGAATTTGTTCCAACAGTCGGCCTTCCAGATGACTCTAGACCTGGTTGTTGGCCTAGATTATGTCACCCTCCTTTCTCTGGCATGGCTGTTCCATCATTTGTGCTACCTTCCTTGGAGATAAGCTCACCCTCCCACCTTTCATGGAGACTCCTTCTCCTATTTAAACTCTCACCATTGCTATGTGATGTTAGTTTTGGAATCCTTAGTCTTTGGAGTGGTTGATGATAGTGTTGTTAGTACTTGTGAGCTTGTTAGATAGCTGGCATGAGTGTGACAAGTGTGGGATTGTTGAAAGCTTGAGGAAGGTTGTGAAGTGCCATTGATCTTGTGTAAAACTTGTGAGTGAGAGAGACTTGTGTATTGGGAGATCCATCTTCAAGAGTGAATGCTTGAGGAACATGCTGGCTGGATCCCTCTAAGCAGGCTTGTGACGTCAAGACTTTGGTTGTAAGCTTACTCTTTTTTCACAATTAATGCAATCAATGATGTTTTCCTATGTCTTGTATGTAATGTACTTTATAGCTCATGACTTCTTGACTTTGTGAGTAAATAGATCATTGTTGTTCCGATTACGTGATTTGTTGTATTTCCTTTGCTTGTTTTAGGCTGATCACTCATTAGGAGAAGGAAGCGGAAGCTGGAGCAGCGCAACGGAACTCCATTGACCACCGATTGAGGTAGGCCTCCAACTATGACTGTTTAAGGAAAGCTATTATTGATCTGTCCTTGTTTGTGACTAGACCCACTCTAGGGCTAAAGGGATTGCCTTTGTCCGCAGAGGGAACACTTTCCTGCATCACACCTTGTATGTAGAAGGACAAGAAAATTAGTGGTACATCAACAGTGGATGCTCGAAACACATGACAAGTAATAAAGAAAAACTTTATTCATATAATGCCTTAGAAAAGGAAAAGAAGTTCTCATTTGGAAATGACACTCCTACAGTCATAAAAGGTAAAGGCCCTGTTCTCTTAAAAGAAAAGGTTAAAGCTAGGAATGTTATGTATGTTGATGGTCTAAAGCATAATCTATTGAGTGTCAGTCAAATGTGTGATCAAGGAAATGAGGTAGTATTTCAATCAAATGGATGTGTTGTTCGTGAGCTTGATACAGGAGAAATAGTGATCATTTGGCATAGGTTCAAGGGGAGCATATACTTATAATAATGCATTATTGGCATTATCTTAGAAGATCTTGGTACAAATTCACAATTGTTTTGTTTCAAGTGGAACAGGTTCAGGGGGAGATCATGGTTGTTCGTCTGGCTAGTGATTGACAGATGCCACTGATGATAGTTACTGATGACTATCATGATCTTGTTTTAGATATTTGGTCTCTATGTCTTGTAGATCTTCTACTATCAAGGTCATGTAACGACCTATTTTGTTTCCCCACTATGCATGGGATGGATGATGTAATGTTCTTATTTTGTCATGTATAAACATTTGGTATATCCCTACTTGGTTGGGTGGATGAGTCAATCTTGGTATATCCCCACTTGGCTGGGTGATGGATGTATGTATGAGCCTTTGGTGATAGGAAGGTCATTTATGATGTATAGAGTCATGTTCTTCTTGTAGAAAATCTTTTTGTAGACCTTGCTTACATTTAGGGGGAGCATGGAAAACACACTTCAGCATATCAGAGAATTCAGCATGTACTCATGGGGAGCATAACCCTTTTCCCTTGATGACAAAGGGGGAGATTGACTTGGGGTTTCCATCAAGTCTAAAGGGGGAGATTGTTGGCATTGTGACATAGATTTGACGCTATGACACAGGTGTTGTCCTTGATGGCAACTCTCATAGATGACATATCACAGTTCAGGCTCATAGAATGAAGAAAGAAAGGCATACGCAGGTTCCCATTGACCAAGCCGCGTGTACACGTG
This sequence comes from Pinus tabuliformis, assembly GCA_031772625.1. Lineage (NCBI taxonomy): Eukaryota > Viridiplantae > Streptophyta > Pinopsida > Pinales > Pinaceae > Pinus > Pinus tabuliformis. Next base: position 48,761,906 of record CM062812.1, read on the forward strand.
GGTTCTCATACCAAAATGTGCGTATGAGTGTACACATGCACTTTCATGAAAGGAAAGACACGTACATGTTGGAAAAATTGGTTTTGGTCTGTGGTATTTGGACCATGGTATTATGATCCATGGTATTGGTCCAAGGTATCTTGTCCGAAGTGTTGGCCCCAGGTATTTGGTCCAAGGTATTGATTCTAAGTGGTTTTGGACCATGGTATTGAGCAAGGCCTAAGATTATAAAAGGAGGAGAAGATCATTAGGCAAATTCACTCATGAATTGAATATCTAATGAAGAGCAAGATCTAGTATACAGGTGATTGGGTTATGGTGCACAGCTGGATCTGAATCAAGGATGAACCCAAGTTCTCAATGAAGGATAAGTTCTATTGATGGGTCAAGATCTTAAGGCTTGAAGAGAAGTATCTTTGTGTGGTTTTGATCTTTTATCTAAATAATTGGCGCATGTCGTAATCTGTAAATATGATGATCTGGGTATAACTGATGTCTGAATAATTGTAAAGGTTAAAATCATCATTTACAGACCTGTACGCGGGTTCATTATATAAAAGGCATGTATACACACTGGTTCGGCATTTCAAAAGTGCGTATACGTAGGTTTTCCTTTATACAAGTGCATATGCACGCAAGTTCGTCACATTGCAGTAGCGTACACCTCATAAAATATGCTTTAGATACTTCTGATCATTGTTGCAGTGTTTTGGGTTCTGTCTTGGGTTCTGGTTACTGTTACTGTATTCTGGTTACAACGTTCAGAGAAGTGACTATTTGATTCAGTTTTTGGTTGGTGAAAAGGAGATTGGTTGATGCAGATATATTTGACATTTGATTGATGTTATTGATGGATCTAGTCTGAAAATTTATGAAACGTGGCCCTTGGAAGAAAAGAGAAGGTTGTAGCCTTCTGTAGGTCAGCACCTATGTACTAGTACATCAGCTAGTACAAGAGCTATGGGATTGTAGCTCCCTTCCAGGAGAAGCTGGAGAATGAGAGAAGGTTGTAGCCTTCTGCAGGTAGAAGCCTGCGTACTGGTATAAGACTGCACTAGTACAAAAAAATTGTAAAAAGAATTTTCTTATTAAAAGTAAGATAGAGACGATTGCAGCAGGTGGTTTTCACCCTCATTTGGTTTCCACCTTATATCTTGTGTTCATGTGTGTGACTGTTTGTTCTGTTTTTACTACTCCTGGTTACTGTTTATATGCTTCTGATGCACAGATTAAATATCAACTTATGAAGAATTAACTAAATTATAAGTTTACAGGATATGCGCTAGTTGCCTTATATACAGTTGCGTATACACGCAAGTTTCATTAATTGAAGTAGCGTATATGAATCAGAATATGGAAATGAAATATTATTAACTTGATAATACTAATTCACCCCCCCTCTCAGTATTTTTTCCAACATCTATTGGCTCTGTGAGGTGGTATCATCACGTAGATCTCCATGCAATATCACAGTGACCACCAGATCACTATTGACTATTGACCGTTGGATCGCTAGTTAATATCGCATCCCAAGGTTCAAGAGTGAATGACCCTGGCCAACGGAGTTGCGAAATGCGATGTGTGATACGAGGAGCACCGATAAATATCGCATCACATCGTTCATGAGGAAATGAACCTTGCCCGGTGAGCTTGTGATTGCGATATGTGATGTTTAGAGGATTTGTAGAAGCACTTGTCAAAGTGGATGAATTTAGAGTTTCTGCTAATTTAGCAGAATAGATAACTTTGGAGGTAGATGACTGAGACTCCGTAGGAAATCCAAGAAGAAATTTTGCCTGAACTTGAAGAAATTTTTTCCGGATTTGAACGATTGTCTCTTACGCCTGCACCCCAGCCACCATTTGTGGTATCAAAGTAGCTTACTAACATTGAACATGATCTCAAGGATCAGAAAAAGAAATACAACATGGCTTTTAGAGTTGGAGGAAGAGGTGATGGTCGAAGAAGAGGATGACCAGTTGCAAATGTTGAAGTGTTGGAAGCTATGCAACAGATGCAAGCTAGATTGGAAGTAGTGGAAATGGGAAGAGGTGGAGATGTTGGGGATGTTAGTGAACTTGAAGCTAGAGCTGCAGAAGATGAAGAATCTACAGATGTAACTCCTGAAATGAGATTCTTTAGGTCAGTACTGAGTTCTACATCCAAGCCTAGACTTGAAGTCTTAATCTACACAGGAATCTTAAGCCCTGAGGAATTGATAGTCTGGATAAATGACATGGAGAAATTCTTCGATTATGAAGAAATAGATGAAGAAAAGAAGGTGAAGTTTGCTGTCATGAAACTAAAAGGACATGCAGCACTTTTGTGGGATGGAGTGCAAGAAGAAAGAAGAAGACTTGGAAAACAACCAATTAAGAATTGGAACAGGATGGTGGAAAAACTAAAAGGTAAGTTTCTGCCAAGTGACTATCAGCAAACATTATTTAGTCAGATGCAGAATCTTAGACAGAGGTCTATGACAGTAAACGAATACATATAGGAAATCTACAAAGTGAGTATAAGAGCAGGACAAATCCAAGATACAAATGAGAAGGTTGCCAGATATGTGAATGGTCTTAGAATGGACATTCAAGATGAGATAAGTGTCCTGTCTCCTAAAACAGTAGAAGGGGCTTATCCAATTGTACTAAAGACTGAAGAAAAACTCATGAGGAAGCAGTCTGCCAGAAATAGAGGTACTTTCCAAGGAAGGGGAGGACAAGGTGGTAGAGGAAGATCTACAACACCTGGAAATCGAGCTAGCAACAGCTCAAGTCAACATGAACCCATAGGAGGTGATGCAAGTGGTAGAGGGAGTTTTTCTAGAGGAAGAGAAGGCAGAGGTAGAGGAAGAGAAGTTAGATGTTACAGATGTAACAAGCTGGGAACAGAGCTTATGAGTGCCCACAGAATATAGGAACGAATAAGAGGAATGCGATTGTTGCAAAAACTGAAGAGGAAGCAACAAAGGTAATAGATGAAGAGAATGTACCAGAGAAATGGGAATCTTTGGTAGTCAACAAAATTTTGTTAAAACCAGCTAAGGAAATTGTTGAATAAACACAAAGGAAACGATGTTCAGGACTATGTGTAAGGTTCAAGGGAAGTGTTGTCAGATGATAATAGATAGTGGTAGTACAGATAATTTGGTCTCCACAGAAGTGGTGGAGAAGTTGAAATTGAAAACAAAGAAACATCCAATACCTTATAAGGTGTCATGTCTTCAAAAGGGATATCAATTGGTAATGAATGAGCAATGTGAAGTGGAGTTGCAGTTCGGAAAATACAAAGACTAAATTCTATGCGATGTGATGCCTATGGATGTGTGTCATATACTGTTGGGTAGAACATGGCAGTATGACAGAGGAACTATGCATGATGGAAAGAAGAACACATACAAATTCAGGAAAGATGGTGTCATGATACATTGCTGCCACTAGAGGAATAGGATACATCGAAGAAACTTGATTCAAAGACCCTTTTGCTGAGTGGAAAGGAGTACTTGTAGCAGATGGAGGAAGATGCGGTAAGTTTTGTGTTGGTTTGCAAACCCAAGTAATAATTACTTCCACAAAAGCTTCTGATTTACCAATCGAAATTCAAGAGATGCTGGATAGTTATTGTGATATCATTGTAGATGATTTTCTTGATGAGTTACCACCCATTAGAAAAATCAGTCATCACATAGATTTGATTCCAGGAGAAAATCTACCTAATAAAGCAGATCACAGGATGACTCCCACAGAGAATGAAGAGATTAGGAAACAAGTTCAGGAACTATTAGACAAGGGACTGGTTAGAGAGAGTTTGAGTCCTTGAGCAGTGCCAACAGTGTTGAGCCCAAAGAAATATGGAGGCTGGAGAATGTGCACTGACTCGAGAGCAATCAATAAGATAACAATTAGGTACAAATTTCCTTCACCTAGAATCGAAGATTTGATGGATTGTTTGAGTGGAGCTAGATATTTTACAAAGTTAGATATAAAAGTGGTTATCATCAAATCAGAATTAGAGAGGGAGATGAGTGGAAAAATGCTTTTAAAACCAATGAACGATTGTATGAGTGGATGGTAATGCCTTTTGGATTGTCGAATGCCCCTAGTACATTTATGAGACTTATGAATGAAGTTCTGAAGGAATTTATTGGTAAATTTGTAATAGTATATCTGGACGATATATTACTTTACAACAGATCTATGGAGGAACATGTGAGACATCTAAATTATGTCTTACAGAGGCTACAACAAGAAAAATTACTGTTAAATTTAAAGAAATGTTCATTCATGAAGGAGGAGTTGGTGTATTTGGGCTTTGTTGTTTCTGTTGAGGGGTTAAAGATGGATCCAGAGAAGATCAAGGCTATCATGGAGTGGCCTTTGCCAAAAAGTGTCTTTGAGGTAAGAAGTTTTCACGGTTTTGCTAGTTTTTACAAGAAATTCTTAAGGAATTTTAGTAAGATTAATGCTTCAATTATTGACACAATAAAGAAAGAAAGACAACTATTTAAATGGACTATTGAAGCAGAAAAGAACTTCTAGATGTTGAAGAGAAAGATTATTGAGAAACTTATTTTGATTTTACCTGATTTTAATAAACGTTTTCAAGTGAAGTGTGATGCCAGTGGAGAAGCCATTGGAGCTGTTTTGAGTCAAGAGGACAGGCTTGTAGCTTATTTTAGTGAAAAGCTGAATGAGACAAAGAAGAAATATTCTTCTTATGACAAGGAGTTTTATGCAGTGGTGCAGTCTTTGAAGAAGTGGAGACATTACTTGATGTCCAAGGAGTTCATACTATATTCGGATAACCATGCATTACAGTACATTATGCAACAGCCAAAGCTTAACCAGAAGCATGCAAAATCGGTAGAATACCTGCAAAGTTTTAATTTTGTATTAAAATATATAACTAGTCAATCAAACAAAGTAGCAAATGCCTTAAGTAGAAAAAGCATTTTTTTCAAGAAAGTCAAATTCAAGTGTTGGGTTTTGATTTCCTTAAACAATTATATGAGAAAGATTTAGATTTTAAAGAGGCATTTGAAGATTGTAGAAATCCTGTTTTGTTAGACAGAAGCAAGTGGCTGGATTATTTCCTGAAAGAGGGATTGTTATTTAAAAGAAATAAATTGTGCATACCTAGTTGTTCTATGAGGGAGAATTTGATCAAGGAAAAACATAGTGGAGAACTTAGGGGGAATTTTGGTGTAGACAAGACTTATGAATAGTTGAACAGGTTTTATTTTTGACGAAAATGAGGTCTGAAGTAGAAAGGTACGTGAAAAATTGTAAACTTCGTCAGTACACAAAGGGAAGGAGTCAAAACACACGTTTGTATGTTCCATTATCTATTCTAGATAGGCCTTGGGATATGGTAAGTATGGACTTTGTTTTGGGTTTACCAAAAACACAAAGAGGAAATGATTCAATTTATGTAGTAGTTGACAAATTTTCAAAAATGGCACATTTTATTCCATGTTATAAAACCAGTGATGCTACTCATATTGCTAATCTGTTTTTTAAGGAGATTGTAAGATTACATGGGTTACCTAAGAGCATTGTTTCAGACAGAGACACCAGATTTGTTGGACATTTCTGGAGGACTATTATAGATCCATTTGGGTACATCAACCCCAACTTACAGATTGATACTATTAGGGCCCATCAACCCCTAATGCAGTTGTTTCATGCCCTAAAGAAGTTAAACATTAGAATGCCTCACTTCCCAAGAAGTTCCATCACTGAAAACATCTAGAAATTGAATCTAAGAAGATCAGCTCAAGTAGGCCTTCATTAGGGTGCGCTGCAGTGCAAACCATACACTGTCAGGGTGCTATGTAGCGCACTTGGTCCCTCTTTGGCTTGCACTAGGAAAATTTTAGCGAATTTCCGTGAGGGTTTGAAAGATTCCTTATCCATTGGATGCCTCTAGAAGTTTCTCAAGGCTAACCACTCCTTTGAGTTCACATTTGGATGAGGAAGGGAGTTAAGGAACATCAATCCCCTTATCCCTTCTTCCATGGAACTGAATTCTAAATTTAGGAGGGCATTCATTATCACCATTCATGGCATAACTTCCTTCATTCACCTATAAAAAGATCACTCATCTAAGTGATCAGGGGCTGGAAATTATTGAATGGTAGGGAGATGCTGTTGGTATGAGATTTGAGTTGATTGCAAGTATTGTAATGATGTCAAAGTGTCTTGATTGTTGCGAGGAGAGGATGGGATTCAACTGGAGGAGTGATGCTGAATCAGGAAAATTGGATTGTAACTCTTCCTTTCACTAATAAAGTGTTCAAAGCTTTTTCCATATGCTTGTATTGTCTTTTGATGCTTTCATATGCTTATCATGTACTTGATTCCATGCTATGTTTAATCAATAGATCATTATCATATGCTTTGATGAGTTCTTGTTTCTGTCTGTGTGTAGGTACTTCTCAAGTGGCTTAAGTACGGGAAGGAGCAATAGAATCGGTCAAGGGAGATAAGGAACAAGTAGAAGCTACAAGTAGGTTCTATGTTCTCTTATTTTATCTATTGTTTATGGAAAAGGTATGTTATGAAACCAGCTCACAAAAAGATAGAAAAGATAGATGAATGCCTTAGAAATAAGCCTCTTCGAGGGGGAAATCTCCTTTACATTACACAAATGAACAATTCTTGGATGATACAAATGACAAGACCTCCTTTCTATATATAGTAATCTAAGGGGTTATAATATAATCAGAGCCGACATAACAATAATAATGTAAGGGCACAATAATAACAATAGTGAGCTTCTATGGGGCACAATAATAACAATATGGGGACTACATGGGTACAACAATATAATAAGGGGGTTGTACTAATAACAATAAGGGGTTACAGTAGTAGTATAGGGGCCTAACATGCCCCTCTCCTTCAAAAAGTGTTGTCCTCAATGCTTGAGTAGTTCTTGATGCTTTTGTATAAAATTATTGTCCTCCCATGTGGAATATTCAGCGGGTAAGTTCTTCCACTTGATGATATACTTTGAAATTGATCGATTTCGTAGCTGTCGGGTTCTTGTTTCTATGATTGCTCTAGGTTCCAATATGATTTTTCCTTCCTCTTCAAGTTCTGGCAATATTGTTTGAATTGGGATATTCTGCAACTTTTGAATGAGTGGCCACACTTCTTTATCCTTCTTCCTTTCATCCCTTACTTCATTTTTCCAATCTGGTTGGATAATAGAAATAGCACGAAAAAATGCTTCCACATCCTCATTCTTTCTTGAGAGTGCATCTGCAACAAAAAATTTCTTCCCTTTTCTGAGATGATGTCAAAGTCATAACCCAACATATTTGCGACCCATTTTTTATGTTCTTCTAAAGATAATACTTGTTCTAAAAAGTATTTAAGACTATCATGATCCATTTTTACCTTGAAGTGTCTTCCCATTGGGTAAGGTCGCCGTTTCTTAAGTGCATGTAGTATTTCCAACATTTCCTTCTCATAAATAGCTTGCTTGAGATGTAGCCGTAAAAATACCCAATCACCTACATCAAAACTTTTTTCGTTGCGATGTTGATCTACCTGTTGTTTCATTCGATTCTGCACCAAAGTGGCTTTATCCTTTAAAATTTGGAGAACTTGTTGTTGATGCTTGATGTGATCTTTCACTTCTTGAACCTTTTTCTTCTTGACATGTCCTTCTATCTTAAGAGTTTGAGGAGTGGTAATTTCTTTCAATGCTTTACAAGATATGGTCAGATTCATTTCTTGATGCTTAATGTGATCTTTCACTTCTTGAACATTTTTCTTCTAGATATGTCCTTCTATATTGATAGTTTGAGGAGTGGTAATTCCAGCCAATGCATTACAAGATATGGTTGGATTCATTTCTTCTTTCTCGATATGATCTTTCACTTCTTGAACCTTTCTCTTCTTGATATGTCCTTCTATCTTGAGAGTTTGAGGAGTGGTAATTCTTGTCAATGCTTTACAAGATAAGGTCGGATTCATTTCTTTTCTCCGGGGTTTGTTCTTGGAATATATCCTCTTCTTTTAATGTTTCTTGATCCTTTTCTTCCTCCTTTGCATACTCTATGTAAAATAATTTCTTCTCAGCACACTTATGACCTTTAGTGGATTTGCTATCACAATTGTAACAAAGCCCCTTTTCTCTTTTTTCTTCCAATTGTTGTGGTGTAATCCTTGTAGGTTGTGGAAGGCTATGAGAAGAAACACTTTCATAATTATAGTCATGAGTGGTGGGACTCCTTGTTTCCATAATTTCACTTTTAATTTTTCTTGCCCACCTGAATGCCTTCTCCAATGAATCAGGTTCCCAAAGATGAACCTCATGTTGAATGTTATCCTTTAAAGTACCTATGAAGACATCAATCCTTTACTTCTTTGGAATATCATTTACCCTTATATTCAATTTTTGGAAGTCCTCAATGTGCTCTACCTTTGAAAACTTTTGTTTGAGATTTATCAATTGGCTAAAGAAGGTTTTTCTCTTTGTATCCTTATAATGTGCTATCATTTCCTCCATGAAAATTGAACATGTAACAAGTTGTTTACGAGAAAAAAGCCCTTTATACCATAAAAATTGATCCAGTTCTAAATATGAAGTTGCAATACATACCTTTTGTAACAGTGGTACACCATGTAGATAAAAATATTGCTCCATCTGAAGTATCCAATTTACCGGATCCTTGCCATCAAACTTCCTCATATCGCCTTTTCTTGATTTTAGGAGCTCGATCTTGAAATGACTATAACTCTGTAATTTTGGCTCTTCTAGTTCTGAAATTGCGACCTACAGTATCCCTCTGTGTCCTCTTTCCAATGCCACCAGTGTGATCTATTAGTGTCGGTATCTTCATCCCTCCATCAGTGATCAAATTCTCTTTTTGCATGCATTTTAGGTGTCTCATCCGATCAGTTGCATTCCATTAGCTCATGGATCAACTGATGGAAGTGGTTCATTATCAAATTTCCCTCATGGTTTTTACCTGCTGGCCTATTTTCACAAGATCATGTCATTTACAGTCATTTTTGTTATTTATGTTTGCAAAAGCCATTTTTAAGGGTTTTCAAGTCTCATTAGGTCTATGGTTTACCACCATGATCTTCAAAGACTTAATAACAGACCAACGGACATGAGGATGTTCAATAAGTTCATAAAATCACAAATTTTACTCATGATTTGCTCCATAAAGGGTTTTTACCTCAAAACTTTGTTTTGAGGTGAAAACAGGGTTTTTCCTTTCACGTACAAATTTCATGTAATTTTATTGTTTTCATATGTAATAAAGCATCATTTGTAGCCCTGGGTTATCTTGCCAAACTCTAGCACTCCAACTCCTGCAAAAGAGACAAGAAAATCCAAGCTTGAGTCCATCAAATGACAAAAAAGAGAGCCAAACCGCAAAACAGAGTTTTTTAAAAGCAAATTGAAAAGAAAACTTTAGAAAGTGGGTTTTCTAAATGAAAAATTAAAGTCACTTGTATATAAAGATATCATTTGTGTAGAAGACATCATTTTCTGCAAAGGAAAGAAAGAACAAGAGGAAAATTGTGTTTGAGGAGAGAAAGGAAAAATCACAACATTTTTCAAGTTTTTTTTTTGGCGCGATGCACCTGGACATTGGCAAGGTGAACTTGCCAGGCGCGGCACACCAGGCGTAGGATTTACAAAGGATTTATAACGAGTGTGGCACACCTGCCAGGTGCTATGCACCTGGGCGTTGGCGCGACGCACCAGTCAACCAAGTTCAAAACTTATTCAATCGACTTTCTAAAGCTCCAAATTTTGTGAATACCATCTCTTCAAGTAAGTAAACCCTCCCATTTTCCATAAAAATAGATTTAGTCATCCTTGATGGTGTTTTGAAAGGTGAAAATTCAAACCCTAAATTGTTGCATAGTTGTTTTGCAAAACTGTCTAGGGTTTTGTAGGGTTTTTGTCATTCTTGCTGTTTATAATCCCTTGCACAATTTTTACATATCCCATCCCTCTCCACTAAATTTCCCTAATTTTCTTCCCCTTTCCCTCTCTCATTAACACTCATCCTGCCCCTTATCCCCTTCATTTCCCTTCATTTCGACAAATCCCCTGTTCCACACATCGGGGTAGGTTTTACTCAAATGATGTTTCTGAGAAATAGAAGATTAATTTGACAAAAGTGAGAGAGGTTTTTGTCTAAAATAGGCCAAGGAAGAAAAACCTGCTTCATTTTTTACAAAAGTGTCATGGTTTTAGATAAATGTCAAAAATAAAATTGCCTCAGGAGGGTTGCTGCATCTCTGAAGTGACCTTGGGAACATCAAGATTTCTCCTAGCCTGGTTGACCAAATGACTTGCTTGATAATTTAAATGATATCTAGATAGAGAGAGATTTTGAGTGAGCTCAATGTGGAGTTGAGAAAGACCTTCAAAAGTTGACTGCAATAGCACTCTGCATTTAGGCAACCTCATTTTGCACATTTTGACTAGTCTAGGGAGATTTGACTTTTGACAGGGAAAATGACCTCCAAATTGGAAAATTCAAGATGTTCTGGAAAGTAGACTCGATAAGGTTTCCAACAAGATATACCACGCCCAATTTGGACACCGGTAAGGCCTCCAAAACGGGTATGCAAAAATGCACTATGCACCTGGGAGGTGCTACGCACTTGGCAAGGTTTTCCGTTGTTAATTTGCACTGGCGCTACGCACCTGGCAGCCAAGCCCAAAAACGCTCCAAAATCACTCAATTTGCTTCAAATCTCTCAATTTACCTCTTGGCAAGTAAGTAAATCAATCCTTCTTGTTGAAAAGGGTTTTGCATCAATCTTTGGTGACTCTTTTACTCATGAAGTCAAACCCTAGTTTTCACTAAACTGTCTCATAACTTTTAAAGTTCCCTCATCCATTTTCTATTCCCTAAACCCCATTCCCTTATATAAATTCCCCAAACATCATTCCCTCATATATTCTCCCTAATTCCCACTATTCCCCAAAAAACCTAATTCCCATTTTCCTAAACCCTGTCATTCCCTAAAAACCCTACAGCCATCATCAAAGCCCTCCTTTGCATTTTTATTATCAGTCAACCAATCAAATCTCAAAAAAGAAAACAAGCAGCTTATCGACAAACAAGAACTCCTGGAGCTGCAAGTCATTAAAGAAAACCGACAAAAGTCCAAGAGGGCAAAAGGCAAGTTGACATCCATTGAGCAAAAAAACAATGACAGGGAATATGTGTTGGAGAAGGTGAATATGCACTTGGAGAAGCTATTTGAGAAAGCCATCAAGGAGAAAAATATGTTGTGCCACACGGCTTATCACTATTTAGCCCGGAACAAAATATGTAAAACAAGGATAAGAAGCCTAAAAGCCAAGCTAGGGAGAGCCTTAAAGCCCAAAAATGAGCAATATAAGCTCAAGATCTTGGCTGAAGCATCATTTGCCTAGAATAGCACTTAACATAGATCACTCATGCCAAATTTCAAGAAATTTGGTGAACTTTTTGGCATTTTTCAAATTTTCAGGGAAAAAACAGGTTTTTTTGGTAGGTGCGTAGTGCCACCGGCGCTCGCTTTTGATAGGGACCTCCATTGAGAAAACTTGGCATTTTTGGATTATTTATGAAAATTTATGCATGCTCAGAAATTAATAGGGAATTTTGACAAGTTTTGGACCTCCAAAAGGGCCAAAAACACCCAAAAAATTCCCTCTCTGCCACTTTTTGGCCACACAAGAAGCAGTCTTTGGAGATTGCCATTTTGGAGGGGAAAATGGACTCCAAATCAAAAAATTCAAGTTGTTACAGAAAGTAGACTCACAAGGCTTCCCAATGAGCTATCTTAAACTTGATTTGGACCTCGGGAAGCCCTTGAGAAGTAGCTTGGAAAAAGCGCTATGCACAAGATGAAAAAGTGCCAATTTTGCTCAAAAACTCTGTTTTTTGCCTAGTTTTTTTCTAGTTTGAATTTTTCTCTCTTATGGTCAAATTCATGATGTGACATGATGTAAATTGATGTACTATAATGTAAAAATTATAAAAATTGACTTGATAAGGTAGATACATCATTTGTAAGTGGTTTAGAGTTGAATGAATCAGTTTCCTAGGTTTTAGAGGCAAGTTGTTCCACTGCCTATTTTTTTGTTCCTAGTTTAGATATGGTTGCAACCACCCCTCTTCTCATGGATTTGACCCCTGATGGATAGCACGGGTGGTTAGGAGGTCTATATCATGTGTTTTTTCAGTCATTTGTAAGGGTTGGACTCTTGTGGATGCATTGAGCACTATTGTAAATCACTTCTGCAGTTTGGCAAGGAAATGAACCAGGGTTTTGCAGCATTTTGTGGGATTCTTGTGGTAATGTGAATTACCATTGTTTTCCCCTCTCTTATTTAGTTTATCTTATGTGGATATGTTCCATCATCTCTCTTTTTCTGCATAACTAAAAGAATCAAGATTAAAGGGTGGAATCCATTGATGTTTAGTGCTCTGCCTTGGGGTTTTATTTAGTTCTAAATGTTTTCTGCTATTTGAAGAGGACTCATGAAACTTGCATGCCCTCTTCAACTCTTCACCAATATTTAGACTCACCATTACACTCATTTCAAAGTGCTAAAACACTTGCCTACCTCGCCCCACAGAAACCTCTGCAAAACTGTGTTGATTTCCTAGACCCAAATCTATCTGATCCAGCAACCGACCATTAAAATCAATAAAAATCCTCTGAGCATATACCTAGCCTAAAATTAGTATTCATACCAGTCATCTCAACCCTTACTTGCCATATTTTATTTGAGATTGACAAGGAGAGAGCCCTATCTCGACCTGGTAGGGCTAGCTACCAGGTTAAGCGTGGTTTGATGTTACCCTAGACCTACCTTTCTCAGCCTGAGGTAGATTTAGGCCCTAACATGATCAACATTGGATTCTCCAAGGTTATGCAAAATCTTCCAAGATGACCTGATTATATGCCTTTTCAGAAGAGCGAACTTGTATGAAGTTCCACATGTCACTGTTTTGACCTTAGGATCTAAAAAATATACACAGGAAACTACAGTCCGTCCTATGTCTGTAACTTCTTACGAAATTTCAATCTGATGCTCAAAACAAAATTTATGACGATTTTCCCCAGGTGACCTATTTGGAATATAATTCGGGGGTCTGCAAAACCCTAACTTCCTCAGACTATATCTCCATAAATATAGTGAGACGGGATCTGAAATTTGGTGCCGAGGTTCAAACTGATTTCTTCTGAAATGGTTTTTTTTTTGGCTTCTGAAACTTCGTAGCGAAAGAGTTATAGTGAAAATCCCACGATGACCTGTTTTAGTTGAAATTATGGAGCTTGCAAAAACCCTAACTTCCTTAGATCATATCTCTGAAAATATAGCAAGACAAGCTCTAAAATTCGGACCGAAGGTTCAACACGAGTTCATCTCAAATGGGTTTTTGTTTTTGCTTCTGAACTGTCACAGAAAATAAGTCATAGCGAAAATTCCACGATGACCTATTTGGAGCAATGAAACCCTAGAATCCAAAGCTCTGATACCAAATGTTATGAAACCAACTTAGAAAAAGATAGAAAAGATAGATGAATGCCTTAGAAATAAGCCTCTTCAAGGGGGAAACCTCCTTTACATTACACAAATGAACAATTCTTGGATGATACAAATGACAAGACCTCCTTTCTATATATAGGAGTCTAAGGGGTCATAATATAATTAGAGATGACATAACAATAATAATGTAAGGGCACAATAATAACAATAATGGGCTTCTATGGGGCACAATAATAACAATATGGGGACTACATGTGTATAAAAATATAATAAGGGGGTTCTACTAATAACAATAAGGGGTTACACTAGTACTATAGGGGCCTAACAAGGTAGAGAATGCTTTGTACTCTTGTTTCTAGATTAAGCTACTAGTCTAGAGGGTTAGGCGTTTATCCAAAAACACTAAAATTTCCCAAAACAAATTGGCGACCATAATGGGGACGATCATCCATCTTAGTAGCTTATCAGCCTCTTAAGACATTTCTACATACTGTACTTGTGGTCGTTGTTTGAATTTCAGTCTTCTTTCATTGAAAATTGAGTTGAAACTATGTGAAAATTGCCTTCAGAATGGCTTACTGTCACCAACACAGTCCAATGAAGGACACAGTGTGCTGCAGTGCACTTCCCGCATAGATCCAATGTGATTCAACGCACTGTCTCTAACTGTTGTCTGCACTGATCCCTTGAGGGTCAGTTTCCCATCTAGGAACTGGAAGTTTTTGCCAATTTTCTCTTGTTTGAATGAGTTGCTGAATGTCAATGACGTTTTGTCTTTGAAAATAGTTTTTCATCTCCTTAATTTGGCCCTACTTAGACTAGGATTGATAAATGTTTCTTATGTATTTACTTTATCATTTTCAATCTATAGTTGAAAGTTAGTTTTAATCGATTGATCTTTAGCAAAAGAAAGTGTCGTAAAATCGTCTTTTCCTTCGAAAGTTGAATTGTCGTTAAATCTTCATTCATGAAAGATCAATTGATTGATATGTGCATATGTTTAGTCTTTTCATTGAAAGTGTCGTAATTCCTTATTTCTTTGAAAATGAAAGTGTTGTAGAGTCTTCCTTTCCTTGAAAAGAAATTGTCGCAAAATCGTCATTTTTATAAAAAGAGTTTACTGATCGTTTTTGCATTAGTTTTCCTTTTTGAATCATTCACATTAAGGGAAATTGAAAAGAAATACATGCATCTTGCATTGAAAATACTTTGTCTATGCTAAAAGGAATAGTGTAGGGAATTTGCATTTAGATTGTGCTCTTTGCTCTTTGATCAAAAGAAATCTGATTGCTCTCTATCCCTATGCAACTAGGATTTTCATTGTTAAAACTGAATGGAAAGAATGCTTATCATGATAGTTGCATTCCTAGGAATTTCAGAATACATCATATGGTGAACTTGAAAGACAAATTCATAAGCAAGATCAACTTAAAATAAACATCAATTTACCTAATGGAGCATTGTCATTAATGAAAACATTTAGTGGTTCTAGGCTACAGATGTGTTCTGGCGTTGTTAAACCAAGCAGTTGTCGCTAACTTGTCTGCAATACATCCTGTCACACGGAATGAGTCGATCTTGCGGACAAGATAGACCTTCCTAGAATCTAACGATATCTAGTGACAAGCAAGCCAATTAAAAACTATCTTTCTCTAAATATGCAATTTATAAACAAAGGCAAACAAGTGTTTTAGGCCTACCTTGGGTCCAATGCAAGTTTGTGGAAGCCCCACTCCTTTGATCCAAATGAGCTCCCTTGTAGCGAATCTGCAAACACAAGCAAGAAAACAAATTAAATAGCACCTGAAAAGCCAATATCATAAAGCATACTTATCATGATGATCAAGGAATTCATGAAACAAATGACATAAGACAATTTGTTAAGAAAAATGAATCTGATTGTATTAATTCAAATCAAAGAAGAACTTTACAACCTGTGCCTTGATGCTGTACAAGCTCTTCCCAGGGTCCAACAAGAAGTCTCCTCTGCTTTGACAAGTTTCACTCTCTTCCCAATGAAGCCAAAAGGTATGTGATCTCTCCTCTCATGCTTAACTAGGAAGTCTCAATTCCACCAGCATTTACCCTCAAAAATGTTCAGCTTCTAACTTCCCTAGCAACCAGCCCAATGCCTTAATTTATAGTGCAATGGAGGGAAGTTACTAGGTCCTCCTTCAAAGGGATAAAGCCCTCCATCAAAGGGATAGCTCCTCTCATCAAGGGATTAGCTCCTTCTCTTTTGGGATGCATGAACCACCTAAGAGCGAATAATCCACATCAAAATTCCTTCTAGAATCATCTAGAATTAACCCAAAGTGAGTTTTTTAGAATAAAATTGCGCCTTTTTTACTTTCACAGGGGTCCGCACCCACTCCTTTAGGGACAAAGCGGGCAGGTCCGCAGGTAATGTGATCAGGGGGTGTGGGACCGCAAGCAACAGTGAGAGAAAGTGCAGAACCAGAGCTTTGTTGATTTTTAATGTCTTTCTCTCATTTTCAAAGCTTGACATGAAGAGCTGAGGTCTGAGACTTGCTTAGGAGGACAATATAAGTGATGATAGACCCATACTGACTGCAAATAGTCATGGTGACGATATTTTTGTGTAACACATCCCGAGTGTGATACCTCATTCCAGTATGTAAATATATCATAGTTCATCCACGTATCTTCAGGTATATAGGGCGGTGTTACAGTACGTAAAGTATATGGGAATGCTCTCACTGTGCGGCTTTCCATTAGACAACGCTTATACGGACTGGGCTTCCACATACCTTCGGGTATATATGGGAGGACAAAACTAGGTTTCTATTCATCCTTAAGTAACCAAGTCGGCTACCTTGCAAGTGTGATACACCGAACACAACATTCGGGGACATTACCTGCACGTATTTCTTGGTTCGCCATGAGGTATTCAACTGTTCACAATTGCCTGGTAAACCTTTTGGCTAGTTACCCTTTTTTGTTTATTTCATTTTGATAATAAAATTAATCAGCAATCGTGGAGAAACATCAACCCATACCCCATCGTTCGTAGAGAATAGCGAGCCAGCCACCTTTGCCTCCCAAATCGACACCAATTTGGACAAAGCAGTCTCGTTTAACTGAGTCTAGTACATTAAGAACTCCTAGTTATTCATCCGAGTTACCTCAAACATCTATTTCGGTAAGTACAGAGACTCCAGTTACTCCGACTATTTCTAGTACATCAGTTCCTAAAGAAGAAGTTTCACAATTACCTGAGGACATTAGTGTTGATCCTAGTGAAACAGTAACTGAGGTTGTCCAACAACAAGTTGATACTCAACTTGAAATTGTTCAACAAGAAAGTGCTTCTGAACATGAATCAATTCAACTAGAAGTTAGTCCAGAATCTATCCTAGTTCAAATAGAAGTTACATCTGAACCTGAAGTTGTTTAGGAACCTCCCTTTGACACTGTTGTTCATTTACCTAAACATCTAGACTTCGATTTTCGACATTCAGAATTTGTTAACCCTCAGACATCAGTAACTGTTGAAACTACACTTTCATCAACACCAAGAATATGTTACGGACCTGACGGTCAAGTTCTTCCACCAGATTTGATTGCCATAGAGGAGGAATTAGTAGAAGATTCCACACCTGGAACCCCGTTTCACTTTGGAACTAGGATTTATCTTTACCCTACTACTCCTGATTACTTTGCTTCATCTCATCATGCTTCCTTTCAAGTAGCCATCAAATCTTTAGGACAAAATTTGAGCCAGTTAATTATGGCTGAACAACCGTTACATCCCAAACTATATCATTTGATGCAACTGCAGCAGAATCTTCTATTGTAACTCCTTCGATGTTTTCTACCACACCAGAGTTGCACCTATATGGTGAATCGTGCGTCCCGATTGGTTACCAATCATTGTTAGGAACCCACTCAGGGGTTGCTTCTGCACCATGGTCATCACCCATGTCCTCAACCAGAATTTTCCCTGGTTCTTCTCTAATGGGAACTCAATAGTTTGATCCTGCATATCAGTATCAGACTGGGCAATCTAGTCAATAAAGACCTATGTATCCATTAAATACTGGATTTCCACCATATGGAGAACAATATGCTTATTCATCATATCCTTCTTATCCCAAAGGACAACCATATGGTAATTTCCCACAATATTCAAGTCAACCTAGAAATAGAGTTTGTCAATGGCAACCAGCAATGCCAACCCAACCAAGGCTTGTGTATCCAACACAACCAATGTAAACTGTGTCAACTATTCCTAATACACCTGTTGTTACTACTGTGCCACTGTCACAAGCTCAAACTGTTGTATCTCAACCGGTACACACTGATCCTTCTCCCTTGCAACCACAAGTTTCAAGACAAGAGGTTCAAGTTTCTCAAGTTTTTTTACAACAACCACTTGTTTCTAGAGTTCAGCAACAACCTCAGGTTAGTATACCTTTATTTGGACTAACCCAGGCTTACACTGGTATAGTTGATTCACAACCTGGTCAACCTTTCATTACTAGGCAACAAAAGTTAAGTCCACAAAATTTGGTTCAACAATCGTGGATGTCATAATTCCAACAACCCCAGTTCCAACAGTTCCAACCTCAGTTTGGACTTGGTTCACAAGCTCAACCTGGTTTTGGTCAATATCAAGCTCACCAAGATCCTGGGCAACAAGGCTTTGCAGTTTATGGACAACCACAAATTCAGCCTGGTTATCAACAACCACCTTATACTGGTTTTGTTCAACAATCGTACCAAGGTTACCAAATGCAGATGCCCTATGTTGGTCTGCAAAGACCTATTGCACAGGCAATTCCATCATATCCTAGGTATGCTCAACCTGACTTGAATCGACAGTTGCCATTCATAGCAACTTTATAATTACCAGATTTAAACCGACTCACCAATGATCCAATCTCATGTGCACCTTGGTGGCCGGTAATTCTGCATAAGTTACCATCTAATATTCCAAAGTTTAATGGAAATCCCAGAGAAGACCCATCGAATCATGTTACGACCTTTCATTTATGGTGTTCATCCAACACTTTGAATGATGATTCAATTAGACTTCGTCTTTTCCAAAGAACACTTACTTGTCCAACTGCTAAATGGTACATTGAATTACCGTGAGCTTCTTTCGGTAACTTCACCACTTTAGCCACTACATTTTTGACCCACTTCCAGTTACCTATCAGATATGAGACTAGAACGGAGCTCTTGACCAACTTTAAATAGACTACTGCCACCCATATATTAGATCATATTCATGAGTAGCGGCATCGCCGTCGAATGGTTAAGACATATGTTCTCGATCATCTTTTAGCTTAATGGTTCATAAAATCCTTGTTACCATCAATCACCGAGGATGTGGAAAAAGGTGGAGTTGTCACAGAAGATCAAGTCATCGCTCGTGCCCAATACTTGGATTTGATTTACACACAATCTAGCACGCTCTATGATAAAATTCCCAATGCACCTAGACCAACTTTCATTGTTCCACCACCTCCACATTCGAGTAAGGACTCTCATGCCAGCGATGTTGTGATCGGTTCTTCAAGAACATAGGCGAAAGGAAGACCATCTGGTCAAACTCTTCTTGTTTCCAATCAAACTACAAATGCATCAGAAAACACTCTTGCCTCAGAGATTAATGCCATGTCATCTGACAAAGGAAAAAATCCAAAGCAACCAAGAGGTAAGAAAAAGGGGAAGAATAACAAAAAGAAACAAGAAAATTCCTCTACAGAGAAATCATATGATTCCCCTACTGCGGCCAGGAAACCTCATTATCCATGTCTAATATGTAATGACGAGCATTATACAAGAGATTGTCCACATCGCTCTGAGGTCTCTAAACTTTTAGAGACTTCAAACATATCAGCAGTGTTGATAGATCTGTTTCAAACCCAGAAGACACATTTGGTTGCAACTGACCATGCTTCCACATCCCAAGTACTCATGTTATCCATCACAAATCCACAAAATGATTTTTTGGTGTCGACAAGAAACAAAGATTATGGAAATCTGTCGTCGTCGAATAATCAAGCCACTGATCAACCTAGTACTTCGACCTCAACTTCATCTGAAGTTGTTAAATTAATTGTACCTGAATTAACAATAAAACCACCAAAGGGAGTTGTGCACAAATCAACATTCAACCCTCGTTCTCGAGCAGCTCAAAACTATAATATAATGGAAGATCTGGCTCAATCACCTTCCGCTATGTCGACACTCAAGGTGTTGCAAAATTGTCCCTCCCTGAAACAAGCTTTATTGTCAATAATAGGTGGAATAGATCCTACGAATTCAAATCTTGTGGTTTTTAACCATGTGGGATGTTCGCCATAGTTACCGACGCAATTAGCTTTCCTAATCAAAGTAAAAGCTCTCAATAAGAATGTTCATCGAACTATTATTATGTCCATGAGCTGCTGGAAAACACTTGGTTCACCGCCATTGTCACGATCACCAACTACGTTAAAAGCCTTTGATGGAAGAACATATACTCCATATGGGATTTTGAGTAACCTGCAAATTGAACTAGGGGGAAAAACAATTACTTTTGAAGTTGAGGTAGTTGATAGACTCCTCGATTACAACATTTTACTAGGAAGGCCTTGGGTATATGCATTCCCTTTTAAGGGTGGAATCACAATCATTGATCAACTAGCCTTTTTTGCCAATAGTTCACAGGCTACAGGAATCATTCCGTTGATACATGGACACCCACTATCACTTCAAAGTGTTGGAGTAGGTCTCCTTAAAGATCCTTCCCTAATGGGAACTTTCACCCTCCCGTCACCATCTGGTTTGGCGAAAGTGGCAAGAGTAGAAACTTGAAACATGATTTATTCTACATCATCTAATTTTACGAGAATTTCCAACCACTTTGAAATTGATGGTCATAGTGAGGTGTTGTTGTTAAGCCCCATTGAATCATCATAGAAATAAAACTTTCGGGCTTGTGCGGAAAACCCTAATCCGCATTCAACAATTGTATGGGTAGATAGATCGTTAGAATATGGTACCTCTTCAGATCCTTTTTCAGGTATACATTCTACGGATGAAGGAATCGTCAAATCAATGATGACAGGAGAGGCACTATGGGAGGAAACCGACTAGGTATCAAACATTGTTCTAGTGATGAAAAAACAAGGGACAATTCAAGTGTGCATCAATTATAGCGATGTAAATCATGCATGTCCAAAAGACAATTATCCTACACCTTTTATCGACTAGATTATTGACGAATGTGCTGGATGTGAAATCTTTTCATTCATGGATGGATTTTTTGGCTACAATCAAATCAATACTCGCCCACAGGACTAATCGAAAAACATTTTTATTTGTCCATGGGGCACATTCGCTTATTGAAAGTTACCTTTTGGTTTGAAGAATGCAGGGCTACATTTCAGAGGGTGATGAATTATGCTTTCCATGACATCAAGCAGATTGTTCAACCTTATCTTGATGATTTGCCCGCTCATTCATGAAAACGGACTGATCACCCGCAACATTTGAGAGCAATATTCTTACAGTGTCGACACTACAAGATAAGACTCAATCCACGTAAATGTGTGTTTTGTGTTGTTGCTTGGATTCATAGTTTCAAAAGATGGAATTTGACTTGATCCCATTAAGGTTCAGGCAATCCTTGACTTACCTCCACCTTCAAACTTGTTACAGATACAGAGACTTCAAGGGAAGGAAAAATTTCTGAGGAGGTTCATTCCAAACTATACTGAATTGGCTAAAGGTTTTACATGTCTATTAAAGAAAGGGGTACCCTTCCATTGGGACCAAGTTGTGCAAGCTTCTTTTGATGCTCTCAAAGATTCCCTGATTAGAGCATCATTAATGTATGCCCCAAACTATAAAATATACTTTTACCTGTATCTCGCCACTACAGATACAACCATTGGTATGGTTTTAGTCCAAGAAGAAAGTGGAACTGAACATCCTATTTATTATTTGAGTTGTAATTTCAATGATACAGAAAGTAAGTATTCACACGTCGAAAAGTTAGCCTTGGCAGCCGTTCAAGCTGTGCAGAGATTTCGTCATTACATCCTCCTCCACAAAACTACCATTATATCAGATTGCAACCCTATGACATACATTTTTTCACATCAATTGCTGGGGGGAAAATATTCTAAATGGATATTTATCTTGCAAGAGTTTGATTTGGAATTCATCAAATCTAAATCAAAGAAATCTCTTGTCTTTGCTGAGTTACTTTGCGATCTTCCCTCATCCTCCAATGATTTAACATCAGAAGCATCAATCTTGGATGAGTCTCTATTTCTTATCTCGTCAAGTGATCCATGGTATGGAGATATACTGATCTATCTCCAGACCCAAGCTTTTTAGCCTAATACCTCTCACTCTAAACAACGACGTACTCGATACCAAGCCAAAGATTATCTAATCATTGGTGATACACTTTATCATCATGGTGTCGATACGGTTTTACATAGGTGCCTTACTCATGAGGAGGCCGAAAAATCTTTGAATGAGTGTCATTCAGGTGCTTGTGGGGGGCATTTATCTGGTTACGCAACTGCACAGAAAATTCTATTGCTAGTTACTTTGGCCAACCATTTTCAAAGATTTCATTTTCGCTGTCAGAAGTTGCCATGCTTGCTAGATATTTGACTATAAAACCAGATTACAACCTGCACCACTACATCCAGTCATTATTGTTGGCCCATTCGCAAAATGGGGCATTGACTTTATGACATGTAACCCCACCTCAGCCGGGGGGCATGGGTATATTATAGTTTCTCTTGACTATTTTACCAAATGGGTTGAGGCGATGCCAACATTGAACAACATTGGCGAAACGGTTCTTTGTTTTTCTTCAACCATGTGGTTTCCAGGTTTGGTGTACCACAAGCCATAGTTACAGATCATGGGTCGCATTTTTGCAATCACATGATGGTTGAATTAACTGCAAAATTAGGATTGTCACATGATAGTTCTACTCCATACTACCCGCAAGCTAATGGACAAGTTGAGGCTATCAACAAAGTCCTTAAGTGCATGTTGCAAAGAATGATTGGAGTTCATAAAAGGATTTGTCATTTAATCCTGTACTTGGCTTTGTGGGCATATCGAACCTCGGTGAGAAATGCGACTGGATTTACACCCTTCTAGTTGGTGTATTCTTTGGAAGCATTCTTGCCAATCCAATGTGAAATCTTGTCTCTCAAACTCGCGATTGACCTACTACCTGACACTTCTGAAGAAGAAGCACATTTCTTGGAGTTAATCCATTTGGATGAAACCCATCATGATGTTGCAGTGGCTAATGAAGCGTATAAGAAATGTATTAAGGTGCAATATGATAAAAATGTCAAGCCTCGTGTCTTCTTAGAAGGTGACCTGGTCTTGCTTTACTATCAGGAGTCTGATAAACTTGGAGCGGGAAAATTTGAACCGCTATGGATGGGCCCTTATATTGTTAAGCATGTGTTGATGAAAGGTTCTTACAAGTTAGTGGACTATGATGGGATTCCATTGTCGTAGCCCCGAAACAGGTTGTACCTTAAATGTTACTATGCTTAGTTAAGTGTAGTAAAACTCATTGTATATATGCTTTGATTGCATGTGTGTGTGTGTTTATTTTAGAGTTCTTATTTGGTTAAGTAATATGTTGGCTTATTGGGGCCTAATCCAGGTTTAGAAGTGTTTTAGCCAAACAAATCCTGAAACTACCGACCCTTTTGGCAACAGTCCGCGGAGCACGGTTTGAAGTCTCACCTGAGGTAGTATGGGAGGGTGCTAGAACCAGGTTTCCGCATCCTAGGGATGTCTTGATGAGATATGGAATGGTCGCGAACCGATCTTGTGCACTAGTGCATCTCCGTGCAGCTGTTTGACCTCCGAGTAGCTCTATACAAAATGCGAAGGGGTGCTATCTAGATCCTCTAACCTTACTGTGTTATTATTATAGATCTGACTTAACTTTGTGGGCCTAGTAATATTTATTAATCATTCAAGCATTATAACCAGTGCGCACAACCGTAAACTGTAAAGAGATGCAAAGACATAACCGAAACATAAACACATAGATCAGAGGCACAATATTCCAGAACCAACTTATCTTTTATTAATCTTTTGCTCCAGTACAATCCAATTCTGCCCTACGCACTCAGCTTCAGGGGTCCATGCACATAGCTGCGGACTCTACCAGGCCTCTGTGCACACAGCTGCAGAGCCTCTCTCTACTACTATGACCCAAGACTCAGACTTACAGACTTAGAGTGAATATTGTATTCAAAAACCCATATCACTTCAGATCTAACCAAAAACTGACTTCTACACTTAGAGCCTCAATCTATTTATACATTCTTATGGTCTATGGACCATGGGCAAGCCGACTCACTTTCCATTACCTTACATTATTTTTGGGTGGACAACCCTTTGACTTGAATCATTACAATTTTTTCTCCGCGCACTTCGCGGAGCCTTTACAATACCATTACCCAAAATTGTGGGCTTTAAGCCCCAAAACCGTTACGTGGGGGATTCGCTGCCCAACAGGCCCCCAACACAAACATTGTGACTCACCCTCGAGTCACCTGGCTGGTGTGGCGATCTTTGCTTGGAGTCCATCCAACAACTTCTGTTCTTTGTGGACATCTACCACACATTCCTCCATCGTCTGCTAAATCAATTGTGCGTGACTCTCTGATACATTGTTGTCAGCGGCACCCTATTGCCTCCTCGAGCCAAGGTTGGATGCATGATTTAAGCCCTGCTTCTTTCTGGCATGTGGAGTCCACCTGTTCTTTCAATGCCTGGGACTCCCTCATCTTGGCCAATCGCTGAGTAAGGGTGATCGTCTGCGCGGTCCCTCAGACATTGTCATATGCCTGCTGCAATTCTCGTGCTTTTGTCTCTAACTGCTGTAGCATTGGGTCCTCCTGCAGTGAAGTGAGCATGAAGAGGGATTGGTCCAACAATCTCGTGTAGTCCTGTACAGTGTGCTCTATCTCTTTCAACTCCGATTGAATGGTGTCGTGGCACTGCTCTCTAACTTCTGGGGGTGTAGAGGGTTGCGCCTTCAGTCACAGCTATGCGATCTACAAGTTCAGCTCCAACTGAACCCGTGCCAATCCCATAAAAGCGCGAGTTGCAGCCTGACAGTCGCGCCAGGCCTGTCAACTTTTCCAGCTCGCTTGTCTTCAAGCCCTCTGAGCTTGGATTTGTATTTTTCCACGTATTTTTCAATTACTGGAGTGTGTTTGATCCTTGTTTGACTGGTTTTAGACCTTCATCCTTCGGGTGTTTTCCTTTTTCTATCGATTTCACATTTTAGCCCTATGGCATCTAGTGGCTTTGTGCGTCGAGCCTTCCGTAGGAGTCTTGGGTTCTTTGATCGTCCAGTCGACTTTGTGATTACTT
Source organism: Pinus tabuliformis (assembly GCA_031772625.1). NCBI lineage: Eukaryota > Viridiplantae > Streptophyta > Pinopsida > Pinales > Pinaceae > Pinus > Pinus tabuliformis. The sequence continues at coordinate 48,786,836 of CM062812.1, forward strand.
TTTGTGCTTGCTCAGTAGTTGTCAAAGCCTTTTGTTGGTATTCAAGTGATTTGCTCCTTTTCCGCTTCGATTTCGCTTGACTTCGGTTGGGCTTAGATTACATAGCCCGTAGAGGTCTTTGTGTTTTCTTCTTGGTTTGAAGGACTGTTTTGGTGTTTTGGGGATTCGATTGTGTGCTCATTGAGTGAAATTGGTCTTTTTTGCTCGGTGTTACTATCTCTCAAAATTTGTTTAGTGCACTTTTCCATTGAAAAGAAAACGAACAGTCTCTTTTGCGTTGAATTAGTTAATGGAAATTAGAGCTTTTCATTGATTAGTGATCTAAAAAAAAAGTTTCATTTATCGCCATTAGCTGCATTAGAGTGGTTCGTGATTGTTTGTGGTCATTTTGTTTGATTGAAAAATTCTCAACTCTGTCGTAGTTAGTGTTCATCGAATGAAATGATACTCTTTGGCATATAGCTTGCATTTAGGGAATTGTGAGAGATTACATACGGTAGGACCTGGAAATCGAAATCTAATCAAAGATCAACCGTAAAATGAACTGAATAAACTTAATAACACATTGGAACTTAACGCAAACATCTAGAGGTCTAGGCTAGAGATGTGCTCCGGCGTCATTAAACCTAGTCACTTTTGTTTCACTTAAGGTTGGGTGATTCCTCCTTCCGTGACGCAACAAGTGGTCTAGCACGGACTTGAGCTCCCACGTACCGTCGAGTATATAGGGAGACCCCACTAGGTTATCATCCTTTATCCACAGGAAGCCGTGTCTGCCGCCTTACAAGCCGTAACGCATCGAACACAGCATTCGGGAAGATTGACTGTCGTACGGGAAGTCCTTGGTTTTCATATGACTTCCAAGGTGTATATGCAGTTTTACGGATTTGTTTGGTAAACCCTTGCCTAGTTTCTCCAGAGTAGTCACTTTTGATCCTTTTCAGACTCCTTAAAAGAAAAGGCTCACTTGAACAGTTTGTCACTTCGGGCTCACTTAACATTCAAAGGAGACTAGAGTCATCTTTTTGTCCTTTTCTCGACTCTTAAAACATGAAAAGGTCAAGTTGTGTCCTTGCGTCTTAAAATTTATTTGGCCACGATTAAAATTACCTGGTTAGATCTTGTTTGTGTTAGCTTGAGTAGGCTTCTTTTCGTTCTCGATGGCAACTTTTCTGGGGTTCACCAACCCAGGGATCCCCTCTGACGGGAACCCTGGTCATTTCTCTCCTTTTGGAAATGTTGGTGCTCCTTATATGGCAACGTTGTCCCTCCTAGGGTTAACTGTTGGGTTGTCGGTTTGGTTGTTCTCAACCTCTTTGGTCCCTGTCGTCTCACCGTCTAGTCGATCTGTCCCTCCACCTGCACAACTTCATGTTGATTCTAAGGTGGATCTCTCCCCTTCGACGCCCACTTCTACGTCCTCATCTTCTTCTTCACCTGGTGAAAGTCTAGATTCGAGTAACCAGGTGGCTAAGAAGAAGAAGAAGAAGACGAAGAAGAAGAAGGCTCCTAAGGGAAACGTTACAAGTGCAGCTACCCCCTCGAGTACACCTGAAGTCAGGTCCCCTTCCGCCCCTCCGCGGAAGGTCAAGTTTCCTTGTCGATTATGCATGGAGGACCATCTTCTTCGCGATTATCCTAGCATTCCCAGGATACTCGAAGTATGGTCTCGCGATCCAGCCTGCCTCTCATCGTCCTCTGAAGCTCACGGCGATGCTACCTTATCAGTTGGGAATGGTAAGGGACAAGGGAAGATTCGAATCCTCTGTAGAATTTGTGAAGGCAATCATCCCCTTCACCTTTGTCCACTCATGGATAAAGCCTCCATTGTCTTGGAAAGTCTTACAGCTCCTTCACCCCAACTTCCCGTTGGTTATCAACGTCTCTCTGTAGCCGCAGATCGTTCCCCTGCTGACAAAGAGATTGATTCATATTCTCTTCTTGTCCAGCCTCCTCTTCCCGAACCTGGCTGTGCCCATCCTATTCCAGACCAACCATTGGTCAGAAAGAGTGTCGAACATCAAGATTTCTCCTAGCCTGGTTGACCAAATGACTTGCTTGATAATTTAAATGATATCTAGATAGAGAGAGATTTTGAGTGAGCTCAATGTGGAGTTGAGAAAGACCTTCAAAAGTTGACTGCAATAGCACTCTGCATTTAGGCAACCTCATTTTGCACATTTTGACTAGTCTAGGGAGATTTGACTTTTGACAGGGAAAATGACCTCCAAATTGGAAAATTCAAGATGTTCTGGAAAGTAGACTCGATAAGGTTTCCAAAAAGATATACCACGCCCAATTTGGACACCGGTAAGGCCTCCAAAACGGGTCTGCAAAAATGCACTATGCACCTGGGAGGTGCTACGCACTTGGCAAGGTTTTCCGTTGTTAATTTGCACTGGCGCTACGCACCTGGCAGCCAAGCCCAAAAACGCTCCAAAATCACTCAATTTGCTTCAAATCTCTCAATTTACCTCTTGGCAAGTAAGTAAATCAATCCTTCTTGTTGAAAAGGGTTTTGCATCAATCTTTGGTGACTCTTTTACTCATGAAGTCAAACCCTAGTTTTCACTAAACTGTCTCATAACTTTTAAAGTTCCCTCATCCATTTTCTATTCCCTAAACCCCATTCCCTTATATAAATTCCCCAAACATCATTCCCTCATATATTCTCCCTAATTCCCACTATTCCCCAAAAAACCTAATTCCCATTTTCCTAAACCCTGTCATTCCCTAAAAACCCTACAGCCATCATCAAAGCCCTCCTTTGCATTTTTATTATCAGTCAACCAATCAAATCTCAAAAAAGAAAACAAGCAGCTTATCGACAAACAAGAACTCCTGGAGCTGCAAGTCATTAAAGAAAACCGACAAAAGTCCAAGAGGGCAAAAGGCAAGTTGACATCCATTGAGCAAAAAAACAATGACAGGGAATATGTGTTGGAGAAGGTGAATATGCACTTGGAGAAGCTATTTGAGAAATCCATCAAGGAGAAAAATATGTTGTGCCACACGGCTTATCACTATTTAGCCCGGAACAAAATATGTAAAACAAGGATAAGAAGCCTAAAAGCCAAGCTAGGGAGAGCCTTAAAGCCCAAAAATGAGCAATATAAGATCAAGATCTTGGCTGAAGCATCATTTGCCTAGAATAGCACTTAACATAGATCACTCATGCCAAATTTCAAGAAATTTGGTGAACTTTTTGGCATTTTTCAAATTTTCAGGGAAAAAACAGGTTTTTTTGGTAGGTGCGTAGTGCCACCGGCGCTCGCTTTTGATAGGGACCTCCATTGAGAAAACTTGGCATTTTTGGATTATTTATGAAAATTTATGCATGCTCAGAAATTAATAGGGAATTTTGACAAGTTTTGGACCTCCAAAAGGGCCAAAAACACCCAAAAAATTCCCTCTCTGCCACTTTTTGGCCACACAAGAAGCAGTCTTTGGAGATTGCAATTTTGGAGGGGAAAATGGACTCCAAATCAAAAAATTCAAGTTGTTACAGAAAGTAGACTCACAAGGCTTCCCAATGAGCTATCTTAAACTTTATTTGGACCTCGGGAAGCCCTTGAGAAGTAGCTTGGAAAAAGCGCTATGCACAAGATGAAAAAGTGCCAATTTTGCTCAAAAACTCTGTTTTTTGCCTAGTTTTCTTCTAGTTTGAATTTTTCTCTCTTATGGTCAAATTCATGATGTGACATGATGTAAATTGATGTACTATGATGTAAAAATTATAAAAATTGACTTGATAAGGTAGATACATCAGTTGTAAGTGGTTTAGAGTTGAATGAATCAGTTTCCTAGGTTTTAGAGGCAAGTTGTTCCACTGCCTATTTTTTTGTTCCTAGTTTAGATATGGTTGAAACCACCCCTCTTCTCATGGATTTGACCCCTGATGGATAGCACGGGTGGTTAGGAGGTCTATATCATGTGTTTTTTCAGTCATTTGTAAGGGTTGGACTCTTGTGGATGCATTGAGCACTATTGTAAATCACTTCTGCAGTTTGGCAAGGAAATGAACCAGGGTTTTGCAGCATTTTGTGGGATTCTTGTGGTAATGTGAATTACCATTGTTTTCCCCTCTCTTATTTAGTTTATCTTATGTGGATATGTTCCATCATCTCTCTTTTTCTGCATAACTAAAAGAATCAAGATTAAAGGGTGGAATCCATTGATGTTTAGTGCTCTGCCTTGGGGTTTTATTTAGTTCTAAATGTTTTCTGCTATTTGAAGAGGACTCATGAAACTTGCATGCCCTCTTCAACTCTTCACCAATATTTAGACTCACCATTACACTCATTTCAAAGTGCTAAAACACTTGCCTACCTCGCCCCACAGAAACCTCTGCAAAACTGTGTTGATTTCCTAGACCCAAATCTATCTGATCCAGCAACCGACCATTAAAATCAATAAAAATCCTCTGAGCATATACCTAGCCTAAAATTAGTATTCATACCAGTCATCTCAACCCTTACTTGCCATATTTTATTTGAGATTGACAAGGAGAGAGCCCTATCTCGACCTGGTAGGGCTAGCTACCAGGTTAAGCGTGGTTTGATGTTACCCTAGACCTACCTTTCTCAGCCTGAGGTAGATTTAGGCCCTAAAATGATCAACATTGGATTCTCCAAGAAAGAGTTATGCAAAATCTTCCAAGATGACCTGATTATATGCCTTTTCAGAAGAGCGAACTTGTATGAAGTTCCACATGTCACTGTTTTGACCTTAGGATCTAAAAAATATACACAGGAAACTACAGTCTGTCCTATGTCTGTAACTTCTTACGAAATTTCAATCTGATGCTCAAAACAAAATTTATGACGATTTTCCCCAGGTGACCTATTTGGAATATAATTCGGGGGTCTGCAAAACCCTAACTTCCTCAGACTATATCTCCATAAATATAGTGAGACGGGATCTGAAATTTGGTGCCGAGGTTCAAACTGATTTCTTCTGAAATGGTTTTTTTTTTGGCTTCTGAAACTTCGTAGCGAAAGAGTTATAGTGAAAATCCCACGATGACCTATTTTAGTTGAAATTATGGAGCTTGCAAAAACCCTAACTTCCTTAGATCATATCTCTGAAAATATAGCAAGACAAGCTCTAAAATTCGGACCGAAGGTTCAACACGAGTTCATCTCAAATGGGTTTTTGTTTTTGCTTCTGAACTGTCACAGAAAATAAGTCATAGCGAAAATTCCACGATGACCTATTTGGAGCAATGAAACCCTAGAATCCAAAGCTCTGATACCAAATGTTATGAAACCAACTTAGAAAAAGATAGAAAAGATAGATGAATGCCTTAGAAATAAGCCTCTTCAAGGGGGAAACCTCCTTTACATTACACAAATGAACAATTCTTGGATGATACAAATGACAAGACCTCCTTTCTATATATAGGAGTCTAAGGGGTCATAATATAATTAGAGATGACATAACAATAATAATGTAAGGGCACAATAATAACAATAATGGGCTTCTATGGGGCACAATAATAACAATATGGGGACTACATGTGTATAAAAATATAATAAGGGGGTTCTACTAATAACAATAAGGGGTTACACTAGTACTATAGGGGCCTAACAAGGTAGAGAATGCTTTGTACTCTTGTTTCTAGATTAAGCTACTAGTCTAGAGGGTTAGGCGTTTATCCAAAAACACAAAAATTTCCCAAAACAAATTGGCGACCATAACGGGGACGATCATCCATCTTAGTAGCTTATCAGCCTCTTAAGACATTTCTACATACTGTACTTGTGGTCGTTGTTTGAATTTCAGTCTTCTTTCATTGAAAATTGAGTTGAAACTATGTGAAAATTGCCTTCAGAATGGCTTACTGTCACCAACACAGTCCAATGAAGGACACAGTGCGCTGCAGTGCACTTCCCGCATAGATCCAATGTGATTCAACGCACTGTCTCTAACTGTTGTCTGCACTGATCCCTTGAGGGTCAGTTTCCCATCTAGGAACTGGAAGTTTTTGCCAATTTTCTCTTGTTTGAATGAGTTGCTGAATGTCAATGACGTTTTGTCTTTGAAAATAGTTTTTCATCTCCTTAATTTGGCCCTTCTTAGACTAGGATTGATAAATGTTTCTTATGTATTTACTTTCTCATTTTCAATCTATAGTTGAAAGTTAGTTTTAATCGATTGATCTTTAGCAAAAGAAAGTGTCGTAAAATCGTCTTTTCCTTCGAAACTTGAATTGTCGTTAAATCTTCATTCATGAAAGATCAATTGATTGATATGTGCATATGTTTAGTCTTTTCATTGAAAGTGTCGTAATTCCTTATTTCTTTGAAAATGAAAGTGTTGTAGAGTCTTCCTTTCCTTGAAAAGAAATTGTCGCAAAATCGTCATTTTTATAAAAAGAGTTTACTGATCGTTTTTGCATTAGTTTTCCTTTTTGAATCATTCACATTAAGGGAAATTGAAAAGAAATACATGCATCTTGCATTGAAAATACTTTGTCTATGCTAAAAGGAATAGTGTAGGGAATTTGCATTTAGATTGTGCTCTTTGCTCTTTGATCAAAAGAAATCTGATTGCTCTCTATCCCTATGCAACTAGGATTTTCATTGTTAAAACTGAATGGAAAGAATGCTTATCATGATAGTTGCATTCCTAGGAATTTCAGAATACATCATATGGTGAACTTGAAAGACAAATTCATAAGCAAGATCAACTTAAAATAAACATCAATTTACCTAATGGAGCATTGTCATTAATGAAAACATTTAGTGGTTCTAGGCTATAGATGTGTTCTGGCGTCGTTAAACCAAGCAGTTGTCGCTAACTTGTCTGCAATACATCCTGTCACACGGAATGAGTCGATCTTGCGGACAAGATAGACCTTCCTAGAATCTAACGATATCTAGTGACAAGCAAGCCAATTAAAAACTATCTTTCTCTAAATATGCAATTTATAAACAAAGGCAAACAAGTGTTTTAGGCCTACCTTGGGTCCAATGCAAGTTTGTGGAAGCCCCACTCCTTTGATCCAAATGAGCTCCCTTGTAGCGAATCTGCAAACACAAGCAAGAAAACAAATTAAATAGCACCTGAAAAGCCAATATCATAAAGCATACTTATCATGATGATCAAGGAATTCATGAAACAAATGACATAAGACAATTTGTTAAGAAAAATGAATCTGATTGTATTAATTCAAATCAAAGAAGAACTTTACAACCTGTGCCTTGATGCTGTACAAGCTCTTCCCAGGGTCCAACAAGAAGTCTCCTCTGCTTTGACAAGTTTCACTCTCTTCCCAATGAAGCCAAAAGGTATGTGATCTCTCCTCTCATGCTTAACTAGGAAGTCTCAATTCCACCAGCATTTACCCTCAAAAATGTTCAGCTTCTAACTTCCCTAGCAACCAGCCCAATGCCTTAATTTATAGTGCAATGGAGGGAAGTTACTAGGTCCTCCTTCAAAGGGATAAAGCCCTCCATCAAAGGGATAGCTCCTCTCATCAAGGGATTAGCTCCTTCTCTTTTGGGATGCATGAACCACCTAAGAGCGAATAATCCACGTCAAAATTCATTCTAGAATCATCTAGAATTAACCCAAAGTGAGTTTTTTAGAATAAAATTGCGCCTTTTTGACTTTCACAGGGGTCCGCACCCACTCCTTTAGGGACAAAGCGGGCAGGTCCGCAGGTAATGTGAACAGGGGGTGTGGGACCGCAAGCAACAGTGAGAGAAAGTGCAGAACCAGAGCTTTGTTGATTTTTAATGTCTTTCTCTCATTTTCAAAGCTTGACATGAAGAGCTGAGGTCTGAGACTTGCTTAGGAGGACAATATAAGTGATGATAGACCCATACTGACTGCAAATAGTCATGGTGACGATATTTTTGTGTAACACATCCCGAGTGTGATACCTCATTCCAGTATGTAAATATATCATAGTTCATCCACGTATCTTCAGGTATATAGGGCGGTGTTACAGTACGTAAAGTATATGGGAATGCTCTCACTGTGCGGCTTTCCATTAGACAACGCTTATACGGACTGGGCTTCCACATACCTTCGGGTATATATGGGAGGACAAAACTAGGTTTCTATTCATCCTTAAGTAACCAAGTCGGCTACCTTGCAAGTGTGATACACCGAACACAACATTCGGGGACATTACCTGCACGTATTTCTTGGTTCGCCATGAGGTATTCAGCTGTTCACAATTGCCTGGTAAACCTTTTGGCTAGTTACCCTTTTTTGTTTATTTCATTTTGATAATAAAATTAATCAGCAATCGTGGAGAAACATCAACCCATACCCCATCGTTCGTAGAGAATAGCGAGCCAGCCACCTTTGCCTCCCAAATCGACACCAATTTGGACAAAGCAGTCTCGTTTAACTGAGTCTAGTACATTAAGAACTCCTAGTTCTTCATCCGAGTTACCTCAAACATCTATTTCGGTAAGTACAAGACTCCAGTTACTCCGACTATTTCTAGTACATCAGTTCCTAAAGAAGAAGTTTCACAATTACCTGAGGACATTAGTGTTGATCCTAGTGAAACAGTAACTGAGGTTGTCCAACAACAAGTTGATACTCAACTTGAAATTGTTCAACAAGAAAGTGCTTCTGAACATGAATCAATTCAACTAGAAGTTAGTCCAGAATCTATCCTAGTTCAAATAGAAGTTACATCTGAACCTGAAGTTGTTTAGGAACCTCCCTTTGACACTGTTGTTCATTTACCTAAACATCTAGACTTCGATTTTCGACATTCAGAAGTTGTTAACCCTCAGACATCAGTAACTGTTGAAACTACACTTTCATCAACACCAAGAATATGTTACGGACCTGACGGTCAAGTTCTTCCACCAGATTTGATTGCCATAGAGGAGGAATTAGTAGAAGATTCCACACCTGGAACCCCGTTTCACTTTGGAACTAGGATTTATCTTTACCCTACTACTCCTGATTACTTTGCTTCATCTCATCATGCTTCCTTTCAAGTAGCCATCAAATCTTTAGGACAAAATTTGAGCCAGTTAATTATGGCTGAACAACCGTTACATCCCAAACTGTATCATTTGATGCAGCTGCAGCAGAATCTTCTATTGTAACTCCTTCGATGTTTTCTACCACACCGGAGTTGCACCTATATGGTGAATCGTGCGTCCCGATTGGTTACCAATCATTGTTAGGAACCCACTCAGGGGTTGCTTCTGCACCATGGTCATCACCCATGTCCTCAACCAGAATTTTCCCTGGTTCTTCTCTAATGGGAACTCAATAGTTTGATCTTGCATATCAGTATCAGACTGGGCAATCTAGTCAATAAAGACCTATGTATCCATTAAATACTGGATTTCCACCATATGGAGAACAATATGCTTATTCATCATATCCTTCTTATCCCAAAGGACAACCATATGGTAATTTCCCACAATATTCAAGTCAACCTAGAAATAGAGTTTGTCAATGGCAACCAGCAATGCCAACCCAACCAAGGCTTGTGTATCCAACACAACCAATGTAAACTGTGTCAACTATTCCTAATACACCTGTTGTTACTACTGTGCCACTATCACAAGCTCAAACTGTTGTATCTCAACCGGTACACACTGATCCTTCTCCCTTGCAACCACAAGTTTCAAGACAAGAGGTTCAAGTTTCTCAAGTTTTTTTACAACAACCACTTGTTTCTAGAGTTCAGCAACAACCTCAGGTTAGTATACCTTTATTTGGACTAACCCAGGCTTACACTGGTATAGTTGATTCACAACCTGGTCAACCTTTCATTACTAGGCAACAAAAGTTAAGTCCACAAAATTTGGTTCAACAATCGTGGATGTCATAATTCCAACAACCCCAGTTCCAACAGTTCCAACCTCAGTTTGGACTTGGTTCACAAGCTCAACCTGGTTTTGGTCAATATCAAGCTCACCAAGATCCTGGGCAACAAGGCTTTGCAGTTTATGGACAACCACAAATTCAGCCTGGTTATCAACAACCACCTTATACTGGTTTTGTTCAACAATCGTACCAAGGTTACCAAATGCAGATGCCCTATGTTGGTCTGCAAAGACCTATTGCACAGGCAATTCCATCATATCCTAGGTATGCTCAACCTGACTTGAATCGACAGTTGCCATTCATAGCAACTTTATAATTACCAGATTTAAACCGACTCACCAATGATCCAATCTCATGTGAACCTTGGTGGCCGGTAATTCTGCATAAGTTACCATCTAATATTCCAAAGTTTAATGGAAATCCCAGAGAAGACCCATCGAATCATGTTACGACCTTTCATTTATGGTGTTCATCCAACACTTTGAATGATGATTCAATTAGACTTCGTCTTTTCCAAAGAACACTTACTTGTCCAACTGCTAAATGGTACATTGAATTACCGTGAGCTTCTTTCGGTAACTTCACCACTTTAGCCACTACATTTTTGACCCACTTCCAGTTACCTATCAGATATGAGACTAGAACGGAGCTCTTGACCAACTTTAAATAGACTACTGCCACCCATATATTAGATCATATTCATGAGTAGCGGCATCGCCGTCGAATGGTTAAGACATATGTTCTCGATCAGCTTTTAGCTTAATGGTTCATAAAATCCTTGTTACCATCAATCACCGAGGATGTGGAAAAAGGTGGAGTTGTCACAGAAGATCAAGTCATCGCTCGTGCCCAATACTTGGATTTGATTTACACACAATCCAGCACGCTCTATGATAAAATTCCCAATGCACCTAGACCAACTTTCATTGTTCCACCACCTCCACATTCGAGTAAGGACTCTCATGCCAACGATGTTGTGATCGGTTCTTCAAGCACATAGGCGAAAGGAAGACCATCTGGTCAAACTCTTCTTGTTTCCAATCAAACTACAAATGCATCAGAAAACACTCTTGCCTCAGAGATTAATGCCATGTCATCTGACAAAGGAAAAATCCAAAGCAACCAAGAGGTAAGAAAAAGGGGAAGAATAAAAAAAAGAAACAAGAAAATTCCTCTACAGAGAAATCATATGATTCCCCTACTGCGGCCAGGAAACCTCATTATCCATGTCTGATATGTAATGACGAGCATTATACAAGAGATTGTCCACATCGCTCTGAGGTCTCTAAACTTTTAAAGACTTCAAACATATCAGCAGTGTTGATAGATCTGTTTCAAACCCAGAAGACACATTTGGTTGCAACTGACCATGCTTCCACATCCCAAGTACTCATGTTATCCATCACAAATCTACAAAATGATTTTTTGGTGTCGACAAGAAACAAAGATTATGGAAATCTGTCGTTGTCGAATAATCAAGCCACTGATCAACCTAGTACTTCGACCTCAACTTCATATGAAGTTGTTAAATTAATTGTACCTGAATTAACAATAAAACCACCAAAGGGAGTTGTGCACAAATCAACATTCAACCCTCGTTCTCGAGCAGCTCAAAACTATAATATAATGGAAGATCTGGCTCAATCACCTTCCGCTATGTCGACACTCAAGGTGTTGCAAAATTGTCCCTCCCAGAAACAAGCTTTATTGTCAATAATAGGTGGAATAGATCCTACGAATTCAAATCTTGTGGTTTTTAACCATGTGGGATGTTCGCCATAGTTACCGGCGCAATTAGCTTTCCTAATCAAAGTAAAAGCTCTCAATAAGAATTTTCATCGAACTATTATTATGTCCATGAGCTGCTGGAAAACACTTGGTTCACCGCCATTGTCACGATCACCAACTACGTTAAAAGCCTTTGATGGAAGAACATATACTCCATATGGGATTTTGAGTAACCTGCAAATTGAACTAGGGGGAAAAACAATTACTTTTGAAGTTGAGGTAGTTGATAGACTCCTTGATTACAACATTTTACTAGGAAGGCCTTGGGTATATGCATTCCCTTTTAAGGGTGGAATCACAATCATTGATCAACTAGCCTTTTTTGCCAATAGTTCACAGGCTACAGGAATCATTCCGTTGATACATGGACACCCACTATCACTTCAAAGTGTTGGAGTAGGTCTCCTTAAAGATCCTTCCCTAATGGGAACTTTCACCCTCCCGTCACCATCTGGTTTGGCGAAAGTGGCAAGAGTAGAAACTTGAAACATGATTTATTCTACATCATCTAATTTTACGAGAATTTCCAACCACTTTGAAATTGATGGTCATAGTGAGGTGTTGCTGTTAAGCCCCATTGAATCATCATAGAAATAAAACTTTCGGGCTTGTGCGGAAAACCCTAATCCGCATTCAACAATTGTATGGGTAGATAGATCGTTAGAATATGGTACCTCTTCAGATCCTTTTTCAGGTATACATTCTACGGATGAAGGAATCGTCAAATCAATGATGACAGGAGAGGCACTATGGGACGAAACCGACTAGGTATCAAACATTGTTCTAGTGATGAAAAAACAAGGGACAATTCAAGTGTACATCAATTATAGGGATGTAAATCATGCATGTCCAATTATCCTACACCTTTTATCGACTAGATTATTGACGAATGTGCTGGATGTGAAATCTTTTCATTCATGGATGGATTTTTTGGCTACAATCAAATCAATACTCGCCCACAGGACTAATCGAAAAACATTTTTATTTGTCCGTGGGGCACATTCGCTTATTGAAAGTTACCTTTTGGTTTGAAGAATGCAGGGCTACATTTCAGAGGGCGATGAATTATGCTTTCCATGACATCAAGCAGATTGTTCAACCTTATCTTGATGATTTGCCCGCTCATTCATGAAAACGGACTGATCACCCGCAACATTTGAGAGCAATATTCTTACAGTGTCGACACTACAAGATAAGACTCAATCCACATAAATGTGTGTTTTGTGTTGTTGCTTGGATTCATAGTTTCAAAAGATGGAATTTGACTTGATCCCATTAAGGTTCAGGCAATCCTTGACTTACCTCCACCTTCAAACTTGTTACAGATACAGAGACTTCAAGGGAAGGAAAAATTTCTGAGGAGGTTCATTCCAAACTATACTGAATTGGCTAAAGGTTTTACATGTCTATTAAAGAAAGGGGTACCCTTCCATTGGGACCAAGTTGTGCAAGCTTCTTTTGATGCTCTCAAAGATTCCCTGATTAGAGCATCATTAATGTATGCCCCAAACTATAAAATATACTTTTACCTGTATCTCGCCACTACAGATACAACCATTGGTATGGTTTTAGTCCAAGAAGAAAGTGGAACTGAACATCCTATTTATTATTTGAGTTGTAATTTCAAAGATACAGAAAGTAAGTATTCACACGTCGAAAAGTTAGCCTTGGCAGCCGTTCAAGCCGTGCAGAGATTTCGTCATTACATCCTCCTCCACAAAACTACCATTATATTAGATTGCAACCCTATGACATACATTTTTTCACATCAATTGCTCGGGGGAAAATATTCTAAATGGATATTTATCTTGCAAGAGTTTGATTTGGAATTCATCAAATCTAAATCAAAGAAATTTTTTGTCTTTGCTGAGTTACTTTGCTATCTTCCCTCATCCTCCAATGATTTAACATCAGAAGCATCAATCTTGGATGAGTCTCTATTTCTTATCTCGTCAAGTGATCCATGGTATGGAGATATACTGATCTATCTCCATACCCAAGCTTTTTAGCCTAATACCTCTCACTCTAAACAACGACGTACTCGATACCAAGCCAAAGATTATCTAATCATTGGTGATACACTTTATCATCATGGTGTCGATACGGTTTTACATAGGTGCCTTACTCATGAGGAGGCCGAAAAATCTTTGAATGAGTGTCATTCAGGTGCTTGTGGGGGGCATTTATCTGGTTACGCAACTGCACAGAAAATTCTATTGCTAGTTACTTTGGCCAACCATTTTCAAAGATTTCATTTTCGCTGTCAGAAGTTGCCATGCTTGCTAGATATTTGACTATAAAACCAGATTACAACCTGCACCACTACATCCAGTCATTATTGTTGGCCCATTCGCAAAATGGGGCATTGACTTTATGACATGTAACCCCACCTCACCCGGGGGGCATGGGTATATTATAGTTTCTCTTGACTATTTTGCCAAATGGGTTGAGGCGATGCCAACATTGAACAACATTGGCAAAACAGTTCTTTGTTTTTTTTCAACCATGTGGTTTCCAGGTTTGGTGTACCACAAGCCATAGTTACAGATCATGGGTCGCATTTTTGCAATCACATGATGGTTGAATTAACTGCAAAATTAGGATTGTCACATGATAGTTCTACTCCATACTACCCGCAAGCTAATGGACAAGTTGAGGCTATCAACAAAGTCCTTAAGTGCATGTTGCAAAGAATGATTGGAGTTCATAAAAGGATTTGTCATTTAATCCTGTACTTGGCTTTGTGGGCATATCGAACCTCGGTGAGAAATGCGACTGGATTTACACCCTTCTAGTTGGTGTATTCTTTGGAAGCATTCTTGCCAATCCAATGTGAAATCTTGTCTCTCAAACTCGCGATTGACCTACTACCTGACACTTCTGAAGAAGAAGCACATTTCTTGGAGTTAATCCATTTGGATGAAACCCATCATGATGTTGCAGTGGCTAATGAAGCGTATAAGAAATGTATTAAGGTGCAATATGATAAAAATGTCAAGCCTCGTGTCTTCTTAGAAGGTGACCTGGTCTTGCTTTACTATCAGGAGTCTGATAAACTTGGAGCGGGAAAATTTGAACCGCTATGGATGGGCCCTTATATTGTTAAGCATGTGTTGATGAAAGGTGCTTACAAGTTAGTGGACTATGATGGGATTCCATTGTCGTAGCCCCGAAACAGGTTGTACCTTAAATGTTACTATGCTTAGTTAAGTGTAGTAAAACTCATTGTATATATGCTTTGATTGCATGTGTGTGTGTGTTTATTTTAGAGTTCTTATTTGGTTAAGTAATATGTTGGCTTATTGGGGCCTAATCCAGGTTTAGAAGTGTTTTAGCCAAACAAATCCTGAAACTACCGACCCTTTTGGCAACAGTCCGCGGAGCACGGTTTGAAGTCTCACCTGAGGTAGTATGGGAGGGTGCTAGAACCAGGTTTCCGCATCCTAGGGATGTCTTGATGAGATATGGAATGGTCGCGAACCGATCTTGTGCACTAGTGCAGCTCCGTGCAGCTGTTTGACCTCCGAGTAGCTCTATACAAAATGCGAAGGGGTGCTATCTAGATCCTCTAACCTTACTGTGTTATTATTATAGATCTGACTTAACTTTGTGGGCCTAGTAATATTTATTAATCATTCAAGCATTATAACCAGTGCGCACAACCGTAAACTGTAAAGAGATGCAAAGACATAATCGAAACATAAACACATAGATCAGAGGCACAATATTCCAGAACCAACTTATCTTTTATTAATCTTTTGCTCCAGTACAATCCAATTCTGCCCTACGCACTCAGCTGCAGGGGTCCATGCACATAGCTGCGGACTCTACCAGGCCTCTGTGCACACAGCTGCAGAGCCTCTCTCTACTACTATGACCCAAGACTCAGACTTACAGACTTAGAGTGAATATTGTATTCAAAAACCCATATCACTTCAGATCTAACCAAAAACTGACTTCTACACTTAGAGCCTCAATCTATTTATACATTCTTATGGTCTATGGACCATGGGCAAGCCGACTCACTTTCCATTACCTTACATTATTTTTGGGTGGACAACCCTTTGACTTGAATCATTACAATTTTTTCTCCGCACACTTCGCGGAGCCTTTACAATACCATTACCCAAAATTGTGGGCTTTAAGCCCCAAAACCGTTACGTGGGGGATTCGCTGCCCAACAGGCCCCCAACACAAACATTGTGACTCACCCTCGAGTCACCTGGCTGGTGTGGCGATCTTTGCTTGGAGTCCATCCAACAACTTCTGTTCTTTGTGGACATCTACCACACATTCCTCCATTGTCTGCTAAATCAATTGTGCGTGACTCTCTGATACATTGTTGTCAGCGGCACCCTATTGCCTCCTCGAGCCAAGGTTGGATGCATGATTTAAGCCCTGCTTCTTTCTGGCATGTGGAGTCCACCTGTTCTTTCAATGCCTGGGACTCCCTCATCTTGGCCAATCGCTGAGTAAGGGTGATCGTCTGCGCGGTCCCTCAGACATTGTCATATGCCTGCTGCAATTCTCGTGCTTTTGTCTCTAACTGCTGTAGCATTGGGTCCTCCTGCAGTGAAGTGAGCATGAAGAGGGATTGGTCCAACAATCTCGTGTAGTCCTGTACAGTGTGCTCTATCTCTTTCAACTCCGATTGAATGGTGTCGTGGCACTGCTCTCTAACTTCTGGGGGTGTAGAGGGTTGCGCCTTCAGTCACAGCTCTGCGATCTACAAGTTCAGCTCCAACTGAACCCGTGCCAATCCCATAAAAGCGCGAGTTGCAGCCTGACAGTCGCGCCAGGCCTGTCAACTTTTCCAGCTCGCTTGTCTTCAAGCCCTCTGAGCTTGGATTTGTATTTTTCCACGTATTTTTCAATTACTGGAGTGTGTTTGATCCTTGTTTGACTGATTTTAGACCTTCATCCTTCGGGTGTTTTCCTTTTTCTATCGATTTCACATTTTAGCCCTATGGCATCTAGTGGCTTTGTGCGTCGAGCCTTCCGTAGGAGTCTTGGGTTCTTTGATCGTCCAGTCGACTTTGTGATTACTTTTTATGCTTGCTCAGTAGTTGTCAAAGCCTTTTGTTGGTATTCAAGTGATTTGCTCCTTTTCCGCTTCGATTTCGCTTGACTTCGGTTGGGCTTAGATTACATAGCCCGTAGAGGTCTTTGTGTTTTCTTCTTGGTTTGAAGGACTGTTTTGGTGTTTTGGGGATTCGATTGTGTGCTCATTGAGTGAAATTGGTCTTTTTTGCTCGGTGTTACTATCTCTCAAAATTTGTTTAGTGCACTTTTCCATTGAAAAGAAAACGAACAGTCTCTTTTGCGTTGAATTAGTTAATGGAAATTAGAGCTTTTCATTGATTAGTGATCTAAAAAAAAAGTTTCATTTATCGCCATTAGCTGCATTAGAGTGGTTCGTGATTGTTTGTGGTCATTTTGTTTGATTGAAAAATTCTCAACTCTGTCGTAGTTAGTGTTCATCGAATGAAATGATACTCTTTGGCATATAGCTTGCATTTAGGGAATTGTGAGAGATTACATACGGTAGGACCTGGAAATCGAAATCTAATCAAAGATCAACCGTAAAATGAACTGAATAAACTTAATAACGCATTGGAACTTAACGCAAACATCTAGAGGTCTAGGCTAGAGATGTGCTCCGGCGTCATTAAACCTAGTCACTTTTGTTTCACTTAAGGTTGGGTGATTCCTCCTTCCGTGACGCAACAAGTGGTCTAGCACGGACTTGAGCTCCCACGTACCGTCGAGTATATAGGGAGACCCCACTAGGCTATCATCCTTTATCCACAGGAAGCCGTGTCTGCCGCCTTACAAGCCGTAACGCATCGAACACAGCATTCGGGAAGATTGACTGTCGTACGGGAAGTCCTTGGTTTTCATATGACTTCCAAGGTGTATATGCAGTTTTACGGATTTGTTTGGTAAACCCTTGCCTAGTTTCTCCAGAGTAGTCACTTTTGATCCTTTTCAGACTCCTTAAAAGAAAAGGCTCACTTGAACAGTTTGTCACTTCGGGCTCACTTAACATTCAAAGGAGACTAGAGTCATCTTTTTGTCCTTTTCTCGACTCTTAAAACATGAAAAGGTCAAGTTGTGTCCTTGCGTCTTAAAATTTATTTGGCCACGATTAAAATTACCTGGTTAGATCTTGTTTGCGTTAGCTTGAGTAGGCTTCTTTTCATTCTCGATGGCAACTTTTCTGGGGTTCACCAACCCAGGGATCCCCTCTGACGGGAACCCTGGTCATTTCTCTCCTTTTGGAAATGTTGGTGCTCCTTATATGGCAACGTTGTCCCTCCTAGGGATAACTGTTGGGTTGTCGGTTTGGTTGTTCTCAACCTCTTTGGTCCCTGCCATCTCACCGTCTAGTCGATCTGTCCCTCCACCTGCACAACTTCATGTTGATTCTAAGGTGGATCTCTCCCCTTCTACGCCCACTTCTACGTCCTCATCTTCTTCTTCACCTGGTGAAAGTCTAGATTCGAGTAACCAGGTGGCTAAGAAGAAGAAGAAGAAGACGAAGAAGAAGAAGGCTCCTAAGGGAAAGGTTACAAGTGCAGCTACCCCCTCGAGTACACCTGAAGTCAGGCCCCCTTCCGCCCCTCCGCGGAAGTTCAAGTTTCCTTGTCGATTATGCATGGAGGACCATCTTCTTCGCGATTATCCTAGCATTCCCAGGATACTCGAAGTATGGTCTCGCGATCCAGCCTGCCTCTCATCGTCCTCTGAAGCTCACGGCGATGCTACCATATCAGTTGGGAATGGTAAGGGACAAGGGAAGATTCGAATCCTCTGTAGAATTTGTGAAGGCAATCATCCCCTTCACCTTTGTCCACTCATGGATAAAGCCTCCATTGTCTTGGAAAGTCTTACAGCTCCTTCACCCCAACTTCCCGTTGGTTATCAACGTCTCTCTGTAGCCGCAGATCGTTCCCCTGCTGACAAAGAGATTGATTCATATTCTCTTCTTGTCCAGCCTCCTCTTCCCGAACCTGGCTGTGCCCATCCTATTCCAGGCCAACCATTGGTCAAAAAGAGTGTCGACTCGAGTTCACCACTCGTCGATCACTCTGTTTCGGATGAGCATCACACCCATGTTCTTCTCATCTCTTCAGATTCTCCTAAGTCCCGAAATGACTCTCCTAACCCAGCTACTCCCGAAGGTTCTCCTTCAGTTCCTTTAGCACATGGGGGCAATCATACGATTCCCCCACCTAGTAGTCTAGTCGTTTCCTTTGATTGGAATCGCCTGATCGTCGGCCGCCTTCCATCCCATATGCCTTTCCAGATCACAGTACATGCCTGTGCTCAGGCAGTACCTGGCACTATTTTGGATGAAGGGGCATCTGTCAGTCTTATGCTCTACACTACTTGGCAAGCTTTAGGTTCCCCGCAGCTTGGGCCAGTCACTCAGAATCTGTTGGCCTTCGAGAGAGGAGCCTGTCCATCTCTAGGAGTTCTCTCGAAGTTCCCTATTTTGGGAGGCAAAACCGTCTATATAGACGTCTTGGTTACCTAAGGTGTTTTAGACTTTAGTCTTCTCCTTGGTCGCGACTATGTTTACGCCATGGGGGCCCTCGTTTCTTCACTTTTCCGTGTGGTTTGCTTTCCGCACGATGGAATAATTATGACTATCGATCAAGTGTCATTCATTAGTCCCCCGATGCCTCCTACACCGTTGTCGTCCCCTCCTAGTTTTCATCCACCAGTTGCATCTACCCCCCCATAGATCAACTACGTGGCCACCTATCCCATGCCTGGATCCAGTGATGCCGCCATCATGCATAGTGTCCTAGGGGCATTGGGCCCTGACTTCCAAGATGTTTCCCTTCCACCAGGAGTAGAAATATTGGAAGCCCCAACTTTCTATTCATTATGATGAAGTTCGGATGGAGCATAGTTCCTTTCCGGTGTCAAGCTCCTTAAAAAATGAAACTAGGTTTGGTGGAGCATAGTTCCTTTCCGGTGTCAAGCTCCTTAAAAAATGAAACTAGGTTTGGTGGAGCATAGTTCTTTTCTGGTGTCAAGCTCCTTAAAAAATGAAACTAGGTTTGGTCAGAGCATAGTTCCTTTCCTATGTCAAGCTCCTTAAAAAAATGAAACTAGGTTTGGTCGGAGCATAGTTCGCTTTCCTATGTCAAGCTCCTTAAAAAATGAAATTGGGTCTAGTTGGAGCATAGTTCACTTTCCTATGTCAAGCTCCTTAAAAAATGAAACTGGATCTGGCCGAGGATAGTTTTGATCTTGTGAAGACCTCGTTAAAAAACGAAACAAAGTGTCTCGAGCATAGTTCCTGATCTTGTGTCAAGCTCGTTAAAAAATGAAACAAGGGCTATGAGGATAGTTCTTTTCCTATGTCAACCTCATTAAAAAATGAAACAACTCCTCCTTTTCCAAATCGAGTCTTTGATTAAGATCTCGTAAAATCCAAGTCGAGTCTTTCCAAGATCTCGAAAGTGAACCTTCATTCCATACACTTTGTTGAATGCAATGAAGCTTGGGGGTCATGTACCTTGATTTGCGTCATTATGCCTGGGGCCATGCGAACTCATAACAAGCATAGTTTTTCATTTCAAGCTTGTGTAAACATGAAACCGAATCCAAGCAAAGTTCTCCATGGTTCAAGCTTGTGTAAAAATGAACCCATACCCGATTACATCTCGTGATTGCCATTTTTATCTGCTGAATTTTGCTAGATGAGCCTTGGTTGTTTCATTCCATTGCCACCATCTCTTTGGCCGATCATATGCTCTCACTTGGTTGTTTATCCTTTCTTAAGGAACTGCAGCAATGAGTGGTTTTATTAGCCAGCCTCTTGACCATTACATGTTTTGAGAAGTTCCATCATTACCGGAACCAGTTGCTACCCTTTATACCACTCGTTCCTCTAGGACGAGTCTCCTTTAAGCTCTTTTCTGACTCGTAAAAGATGAAAAGATTGCCGAGTGTTTTTCCCTTTTTGACTCGTTAAAGAGAATAAAAATGGAGATCTGCTTTCAGCTCTTTTCCGACCGTTTAAATATGAAAAGATTGTCAAGTTCCCTCTTGACTCGTTAAATGGAAATAAGAGGCGGTCGTCTTTAAACCCTTTTCCGACCGTGTAAAAATGAAAAGGTCGTCAGACCCTTGTCGTTTCAGGTTCGTTAATGGTTACGAAACGACGTGATGTTGATCGCTTTTTTACTTTTTCAGGTCGATGTCACTATATATGAAAAGTACTCCTCGGTCGTAACGTTCGGGTGGTTCTTTTGAGCATTGTTTTATACTTTTTCGGGCTCGGGAGACACAACTTTACGAAAAAGGACCCCCCTGGAGTTTTCTTTTCTGTTGTCTTTTCAGACTCTCTAAATAGGAAAAGACGCCAAGTTCTTCCTTTGTCAGACTCGTTAAAACTTACATCATTCCGTCGAAATGAAGATCACAAGCATATGCTATCCCCGTCAAGCTTGTTAAAAATAACTGGGGTACTCGCCAGAAATGGTGGGGAAAATGGACCCATAATTATTATTGTGTCGGCAGTATGTCGCTCTTGAACATGGCACTTATCTGCATTCATGTCTAGGTGGGGACGTCTCATCTTGTTTTACACTAGCTTCCGTGGGTTTGGGTTATCCTATTTGACCTCTCATCTACTCATTGCCTCATCACCATTACCTTTGATCCGTTGATGTCAAGTACTGCCAAGTCCACTGTCGTGCCGCCGATATGTTCAAGAGAAGTTGACCTCTGAAGATTTACAACCTCCCTCTGATACCTCACATAATTTTGATTCACCACAACATTCTTCCTCTGTCTTGTGTCACTGATGTGGAAACACTATGGCCCACCTTTCATCAAGGTCACTTCCTGTCGACTTCAGCTCATTATCCAGGAAGCTGATCTAGAGACTCCCTTCGGTGCCTTGGAGCCTGCATGCCTCAATGGCAGGTTCTTCGTGTTCGACGAGAGGTTTTCATCATTGGCCTCCGATCAAATGATTCTACGGGTGTTCGACGCCAGCTCATTGATTCGCACGCCGTAGATTGTACCTATAGTACCTTGAGGTCCATTGTCATTATTGGTGGTACCTCTTGCGTCTATTAACAATTTTCATCATTGACTGGTAATCAGGCGATGTTCATGCATGTTCGACTTCAACTCCTGTATTCGCATGCTTGGACTTGTACTCTGTTCGGGTCGAGATGGAGCGCAAGATCCTGGATTTTGTCTGTTGGAATCCAAGTTGTGATTTGTGGATTATTATGATCATTACATGACTCATTCACCAGATGGTTGTGACCATACTTGAGTCTATTTATCGATCCTCTCTGGATGGCTGCGTCCATGCCTTGGATCTAGATTATTATGTACTCTGTCATGGATGGCTGCACCCATACCACATATATCATGTACTTGAGATATCAGTTGTAATGCTTTACGTAGGTTCTCCGGCAGCTGTGTTTTCAGTCACGCATGTTCTTGTAAAGAATTTCACCCCTCTCTCTCTCAGGCCTCATGCTTTAAGGGGCATCTGTTACACAGCAATTTGTCACCGTTTTTCACCGTCCTGGTTACCCCTCACCCGCACACTGGAGGACTCATTCCAGGACCTGTGAGAAGTGACATGACCTGAAACCACTTGTATCATATTCCTCTAAGTATGAGCTTCATATGTCCTGAAGACATCTCCTGCAAAATACCCATGAAAATAGCTCTTTTTTCATTAGCGCGGGTCCACAGTTCACTGCCCGCGCCAATGAGGGAAATCCTCAAAAGGGCACGCCATTGGCGCTCTGTCCCAGAGTCGCACTCACGCCAACCGAATTGAGTAAAGTTTTTAACCAACAAGCTTCCGAAGGTTCTCTTCAACCCATTCACCAACTGAATCTATGTTGAGCTAGGATGGTTTGGCTTCGAATCTCTATAGAAGGGAAGTGGTTTGCCACCTTTCATGGAAGTTTCCAAGTGATAAAGCCAATCCCATGAATAATGTGGTTGATCCTATCTCTTTCCTCTCTATCTATAAAAGCTTGCCTCTATGCTTTGAGCAAGCTAGTAGTAGTTACAGTAGTTCTAGTCAGTAATTCCAGCATAGTGATAGAGAGTTTGAAGCTGCAAGAGCCTTCTTTGCACCCATAAGGCCAAATCTAAGTAAGGAGATTCTTGTCACCCAAAGAGAGAGAGATTTGTTCCTCATCCCAACAAGCTTTGCAAGGCTTGTGTAGCTGACTACCCAGTCAAAGGAGGATTTGACGTCAGAACAATGGTTGTATTCTTCTTTGTTATTTATTAATAATAGATGACTATCATTATGGTTCCACTCTCATTGTCTTATGTTTGATGTTGAGTTATATCTTTTCTGACTGATATATAATTGCATCTACTAGATTTTATGCTTGTATTCGTGTTGTTCTTTGCATGTGCAGGTGTCCAATCACGGAGATTGTGGGGATCATGAACGGCTGAGGCAAAGGAACGAGAGCGATGTCTCTTCTACGAACATTAGCGTTGGAATCCAAGTAGGTTCTTACCATCCACTTTTTATTTGCAATTAGGAACTTGCGTGATAGCATTGTGTGATTGTTGCTAGACCCAGTCTGGGCTAGTAGGGATCGTCTCTGTCCGTAGAGAGGATTTACCTCCACAACAGGTACCATCATATCAGAGATTGTGTGAAGCGGAGGGTTATGTTACTTTTGTACATTCCGACGGAGGATCAGGATGCTGGTATCTTCATGAAGGCGCTCACCAGGAGCAAATGCGAATACCACCAAGGTAGGATAGGGGTTGTTGATAATCCATATTTTTTTGAGAGGGAGTGTTGAGAATGCAACAAGATGATGGAGCTTAGTGGAAAGAATTCGACTTCACTAAGTGGGCCCGCAGGCTATTTTTGGCACAAAGTCTATTTTTCGACTATGTCTATTTTTAGACATATGGATCATGGTCTATGAGTTGTAGGATGTTATTTGTGAATGATTGCTCATGTTGGCAAAAATAGATGGACTTCTATTTTTAGACATATGGGCGGTTTCTATTTTTAGACTGCGAGGCTAAAAATAGAACCGTCAAATATTATTGTCTCATAATAATATTTAGACTATAAACATTATCTTACCCTCTTAGAGCACTTCAGTTTGAGCTACAGATGTGGCACATGCAACTGTCAAAAGGAAATACGCTTTTCTTGTGGGTCAGTTGAGCTATTGCATGCAAGACTTCAGTTAGAACTCATTTGGTTGAGTTTGGTGGAGTTGATTGTGGAATTGATGGAGTTGTGTTCAGTTTGACTTGGTTAAACTAGTTGTATTTTAGTCTAGCTAAAGAATACTCTAGTGATGAGTTGTGTGAATTAATTATTAATTAATTCACTAATTAATAACTCATAAAGAAACTAAAGAATACATCAGTTAACTCAGTGCATGTACAGTTCAGTGGATACAGGTGTTAGAGGTTGAGATTGCTATCAGTTGTGACTACAATGTGACTATAGTTGTGCATGAGATTTGCACATGCATGGATGGAGATTGCCCATGAGGCTTGCGTAGTATAACAAACGGAATTCAATTTCACAGAGTGATTGATTCCCTTGTAGGATTGCACAGTGGAGGCAGGCAAAGCAGTGGAGGAGATTTGAGCTGTGATTGATAAGATCTGAGCTAGTTTTGTGTGTAACTACAGTTCAGTGGATACAGGTGTTAGAGGTTGAGATTGCTATCAGTTGTGACTACAATGTGACTATAGTTGTGCATGAGATTTGCACATGCATGGATGGAGATTGCCCATGAGGCTTGCGTAGTATAACAAACGGAATTCAATTTCACAGAGTGATTGATTCCCTTGTAGGATTGCACAGTGGAGGCAGGCAAAGCAGTGGAGGAGATTTGAGCTGTGATTGATAAGATCTGAGCTAGTTTTGTGTGTAACAGGTGAAGATAGTACTGAGTACTTGTGAGGAGTATTGTACTATGTATTGTTACATGTTCTTTA
Organism: Pinus tabuliformis; assembly: GCA_031772625.1. Lineage (NCBI taxonomy): Eukaryota > Viridiplantae > Streptophyta > Pinopsida > Pinales > Pinaceae > Pinus > Pinus tabuliformis. The sequence continues at coordinate 48,811,430 of CM062812.1, forward strand.
TCATTATAATATACAGATAGTGTGGGGTTTTCAGCTGTATGCTTTCCCCGGGTTACATAGTGTGTTAATTTGTGCATGAGATTGATGTTTCATTGTTTTTGACACTGCTAAATTGATGATCAACGTAGAGGAGGTTATGTATTGTCCATGTATTCCAAAATAGTGCATAATCATGATAATCTCTATGAATAAGTGATTAATTATTCAGAATTTCTACACGGCCTCTGGTGGTTCGTCTTTTACCTATTTTGTGCAACCTTCTGGTAATCCGAGACAACCTTACATGCAACAAGGCCAACCTGGTGTCTAGTAAGGTTATCCTTCTGGGCAAGTCGGTCAACCTTACGTTCAGCAAGGCCAACCCACTATCCAGTATGGTCAAACATCTAGACAAGTCGGTCCGCCTCAAATCTAATCAGGTCAACCAACTGTCCAGCCCGCTTAGCCATCCGGCCTATCAGGACAACGCTCAGTTGTGCAAGGACAGCCCAACACCCAACAAGGCCAACCTTCTGGACAGATGGGTCAAACTCAATCTCAACTGGGTCAACCTTTTGGCGAGATGGCTCAGCTTCAGTTCTCTCAAGGACATCCTTCCGGGCCTGCTCAACCGGGCACTCAAATGATTGTTGCTTCTCAAGCTCAACTCGGTTTTCAGCCCCAGGCTGGGCCCCAGAACCAATCCGATCTTCAAATGCAGGTTGGACCTCAATCCCAACCGGCCTATCAAATGCAGCCTGCCTCTCAGGCACAGTTTGGAGCCTAGCCGCCTTATGGTTTCCAGCAATCCCATGGGAAAACTCAATTTTCCTCGTATCAAAATTATCAACAACTGCAAGTGAGTCCTTATCAGAATTACCAGCAACCTTATTTTGCTCCTGTAGGCCAAGTTGGTTGTTTGCATTATGGCTAAAGTGTTGTCCTTGATGGCAACCCATTCAGGTGATAAGTTCTTCAAGTCAGCAGCAGAGATTGATGATCAGCTATCAAATATTGAAGAAAATAAGGGGTACGCAGGTACACCTTGCATAAGGTGCGTACACGCAGGTCAGTGTTACATAAAGTGCGTACATACCCGCAGTTATCCCATTCAGGAGGTGCGTACCCCCTGTGCACACATTTCAAGGCAAAGAAATTCACATGTGGGGTTTTCTTATGTTTTACTCTTGGTATTTAGCCGACGGTATTGTGTTATTATGGTGTCGGCTCGTGGTATTGATCCATGTTTTAAGGAAGAGCTTTCCTATATAAAGCAAAGGAGATCATTTGGCTTGAGCATGTCTTTGGTTGAATATCTTATGAGGGCAAGATCTGGTCTAGATCTAAAGAAGGCGAATCTACTGATGGACCGAGATCTCTTCGGCGCATGTTCAGATCTGTAGATCTGACTGTCTGGGTTATTTCTGAAGTCTTGAAATCATCTATGCCCGAAGGTACGCAGGTACAGTGAGAGAAAAGTGCGTATATACGCAGGAACGAAGCATTTCAGGTGTGCCAGTACGCAGGCACAAAAGGGTTTTAGGTGCGCCGGTACGCAGGCACAGAAGGGTTTCAGGTGCGCCGGTACGCAGGCACAGAAGGGTTTCAGGTGCGCCGGTACGCAGGCACAGAAGGGTTTCAGGTGCGCCGGTACGCAAGCACAGAAGGGTTGCAGGTGCGCCGGTACGTAGGCACAGAAGGGTTGTAGGTGCGCCGGTACGCAGGCACAGAAGGGTTGCAGGTGCGGAGGTCCGCAGGCAGTTCAATGGACTCAGAGCGAGGTACGCAGGCTAGCAGTTGAGCAGGGTGCGTACATAAGCAGGTTAGCAATTGAGTAGGGTGCGTACTGTAAGCAGGCAAGCAGTTGAGCAGGGTGAGTACTGTAAGCAGGCCAGCAGTTGAGCAGGGTTCTTACGTAAGCAGGCGAGCAGTTAAGCAGGGTGCTTACTTCTCTTAAAATCTTTGTTTATCATTGTTGTGCTCTGGGTTTGGTCCTATTATTGTTGATCTGGTTACTATAGTTGATTGGGTGATTCTCTTATACTTGATGATCATTTGATGCTTATGGATCCAGTTTGAAAATTTATGAAAAGTGGTCCTTGTAAGAAAAGAAGTAGGGGGTTGTAGCTCCCTTCCAGGAGAGACTGGAAAACGAGAGAGAGTTGTAGCTCTTTGCAGGTTGCAGCCTGCGTACTGGTAAAGGACTGCACCAGTACAAAACCATTGTAAAAGGAGTTTCTAATTTGAAAGAAGATAGAGACATATTGTAGCAGGTGGTTTTCACCCACATTGGGTTTCCACCTTACATCTTGTGTTCTTTGGTGTGACTATCTGTTTTCTTTGTTCATGCTCATTATTTTATGGTACTGACATGCAAAACTAATTCAAAGAACAAATAAGGAAGATTTATTAAAAGAATTAGATAATACTGATTCACCCCCCCTCTCAGTATTATTTCCAACAATTGGTATCAGAGCAGGTCCTTCAGAGAAGCTTGATCGCTTGAAGGTAGATCGTTCATCATGAGCAACTACGAGAGAGAAGCATCAATCAGGCCACCAGTTTTTGATGGGACAAACTTCAATTATTGGAAGGTAAGAGTTACTGCCTATCTTCAATCTCTTGGTATAGAAGTTTGGGACATCGTAGAGACAGGCTACGCTTTTCCTTCAGCTACTCCTACAGATGCAGCCGAGAAAAAGAAGTATGAAACAAATGCGAAAGCAGTCAGTACTCTATTAGGATGTATATCTCAATCAGAATTCATGAAGGTAATGCACTATAAATCCGCAAAAGAGATATGGGACAAAATTGTCACGAGCTATGAAGGAGATGAACAGGTAAAGCGTGCTAAACTTCAAACTCTCAGAATTCAGTATGAGACTCTCAAAATGTATAATGATGAAAGTGTGGCTAACTATTTTCTTCGGGTAGATGAGGTTGTTAATTGTATGAAAAATTTGGGTGAAGAAATAAAAGAGGCTATTGTGGTTGAAAAGGTTCTAAGATCATTGTCCCCCAAGTTTGAATCTAAAGTATCTGCAATAGAAGAAAAGGAAAATCTACGAATTCTTACTATGTCTCAGCTACATGGAATTCTAACTGCTTATGAAATGAGAAAGGGAGGTCCACCAGACAGAAGAGAAGCTGCTTTCAAGGCATCAGGCAAAGGAGATTATTATGAAGCAAGCCATGTCCCAGAAGAAGAGGAAGAAGAATCAAATTTTGTCAGAAATCTTCAAAGGGGTTCTGGAAGGTTCAGAGGTAAGTTACCTTTTAAATGCTTTGCTTGTGGAAGAGTAGGTCATTATGCTGCAAAATGTCCTTATAAGGATAAAGGAAAGGAACCTGCTAGATGGAACAAGAAACAGAATGCAAATAAGAAAAGCTACTACACTCATGAAGATAGTGATGGTCTATCAAACAGTGATGAAGATGAACAAGGTAATGAATATAAGTTGTTAATGGAATTTGAAGATGATGATTATATGGATGCTATAGATGTGGATAACCTTTATGATGAAATTACTAGACTCAAGAGATGTATAGAAGAAAAGAACATGATCATTGATACTCTACAATTTCAAATTGATGAAAAGGAAAAACATCTTGAAAAATTAGAAGGTGAAATTGTTGGTCTTAGAAAAGAGATTGAGAAAACAAAAGCTATTAATCTCAAGTTTGTCAAAGGATCTGAAACTTTGGATGAGATTATCAATGTGCAGTGGTCTCCACTAAACAAGATAGGTATGGGCTATAATGGAGAAACTTCTCAAGCATCCACCTCAAAAAGTTATCTTGATGCAGCAAGAAGAAATGAGCAAAAGCACAATGAAGATCATCAGGTAAAGCAGGGACAAATTACAAACAGAAACTATCAGGGGCAATCCATCTTAAGGGTGAACAAAAGCTACAACCAGCCACAGGTAAAATCTTCTCAATTTGGTTCAAGAATAGATGACAATAGAAATTACAATCAATTGGCTGGTAGATTCGATAACCGCAGAAGTTTCTTCAATGGACAATGCTTTTCTTGCCATAACTTTGGTCACAAATCAGCTCAATGTGTTGCATATAAAACAATCATGACTAGGGAAGCTCAAAAACAAAGAAGTATGACCGGGATTACAAAAAGGACCTATAACAACTTTTCGGTTCTTGAAAATGAAGTTGAATGTTCTATTTGCAATAACTTTGGTCATGAAGACTCTGAATGCAGGAGCAGGTTTCAGCAGAAAAAGGAACAAGCCTCAAGCACCAAAACATGGAGAATAAAGGAACCACAAACAGAAAGATGTGGGATAGCATTTTATGCAGAGGGACAGGAAAATCTATGGTACATTGACAGTGGATGTTCGAAGCATATGACAGGTGATAAAGAAAAACTTGAGTCATTTTCTGCTCTAGAAAAGGGAAAGAAAGTCTCTTTTGGAAATGATACTCCTGCAACTATAAAAGGAAAAGGCATTGCTCAGTTAAAAGAAAAGGTCAAGGCTGGAAATGTTTTGTATGTTGATGGATTGAAGCATAATCTTCTAAGTGTCAGCCAGATGTGTGATCAAAGAACCGAGGTCATATTCAGATCAAATGGATGTCTTGTTCGTGATCTTGATACAGGTAAAACAGTGATCAAAGGCAAAAGAACTCCAAATAATCTGTACATATTTGAAGAAGGACAACAACAATGCTATCTGAGCAAGGATGATGAGCACTGGTTATGGCATCGGAGGTTGGGACATCTAAGCTTTTCACAAATAAGGAAAGCATGCAAATATCAGGCAGTTCGCGATCTTCCAGATATCAAAATTCCTGACAACACCATATGCAAATCATGTCAGTTTGGAAAACAAACCAGAACTAACTTTCCAGAGAAAGAAGGTTCAGCTAGCATGCCTCTTGAGCTAGTACATATAGATACATGCGGTCCTTTCAGGAAAAGAACACCTCGAGGAGAAGAATACTTGATATTATTCATTGACGATTTCTCCAGGTTTGTCTGGTTAGGGCTTATGAAGCACAAAGATGAAGCATTCGAAAAATTCAAATCCTTCAAAGCCTTGGTTGAAAATGAATCAGGTCACAAAATTAAGTGCCTCAGATCCGACAGAGGTGGGGAATTTACTTCAAATGAATTTTTCAATTTCTGTGAAGAACATGGGATAAGAAGAGAATTCTCTACAGCAAGAACCCCTCAGCAAAATGGAGTTGTGGAAAGAATGAACAGAACAGTCCAACAAATGGCTCGTGCTATGCTTGATGAGTCAGGAACTCCCGCAACTTTCTGGGGTGAAGCTGCACATGCTGCGGTTGTTATTCTCAACAAAAAAAATGTCCGGGTGAACAACACTCAAACTCCTCATGAGCTCTGGAGTGGTAGGACTCCTTCGGTAAAGCACTTCAAAATATTTGGGAGCAAATGCTATATCAAGAATACTCATGAGCAGCTTGGCAAACTTGAACCTAGAGCAGATGAAGGCATTCTTCTTGGTTACTCTCCACATAGCAAAGCATACAAATGCTACAATAAAAGACTTGGTAGAATTGTTGACAGCATTGATGTAGTGGTTGATGAGAAGGGATACATTCCTAGGCAAGTACATCATGAAGACATCGAAGAAGATGAAGGCTGCCCCCAACGACATAATGATGAAGAAGAAGAACCTCAAGAAGAACCAGAGGAGCAAACAAGAATAGAAGAAAAGACTCCATCCAGATATGTTCAGAAGAACCATCCAGAATCTCAGATTATGGGGCAGAAAGAAGCAGGTGTACAAACAAGAAGAACAGTTGCAGAAGCTTCAAGCTATTTGGCATTACTCTCCTCTACTGAACCACAAAATGTGAAAGAGGCATGCAAAGATGAATGTTGGGTGAAAGCAATGGATGAAGAACTTGAGCAGATCGAAAAGAACAACACTTGGGAGCTAGTTCCTAGACCAAAAGATAAGAATGTTATCGGGACAAAATGGGTCTTCAAAAACAAACTGAATGAAAATGGAGAAGTAATTAGAAACAAAGCCAGACTTGTTTGTAAAGGGTATGCGCAGCAAGAAGGAATAGACTTTGAAGAAACCTTTGCTCCTGTTGCAAGACTTGAGGCCATCCGAATGTTCCTTGCTCTCTCAAGTTTTCAAAACTTCAAAGTATTTCAAATGGACGTGAAATCAGCCTTTCTGAATGGAGACTTGGAAGAAGAAGTGTACATTGAACAGCCAGATGGGTTCATTCTTGGAAATGATCCAAATCTTGTATGCAGATTGAAAAAGGCTCTCTATGGTCTCAAACAAGCTCCAAGGGCTTGGTACTACCGTTTGGACAAATATCTTCATCAACAAGGCTTTTCAAAAGGATTGGTAGATAGCAATCTTTATATAAAAGTTGAAAATGACAAATTGCTAATACTTGTTGTGTATGTAGATGACATTATTTTTGGGAGCAATGAAGAAGCTATGAGTCAAAACTTTGCCTTAGTCATGCAGAAAGAATTTGAAATGTCCTTGCTAGGAGAACTGACATATTTCCTTGGTTTGCAAATCCAACAAAAAGAAGGAGGAATCTTTTTATCTCAAACCAAGTATCTCAAACAGATTTTGAAGAAATATGGTATGGAAGATGCAAAACCAGTATGTACACCCATGGTCACTGGATGTAGCCTCAGTGCAAATGATGAATCTGCAGCAGTACATCAACCAACCTACAGATCTATGATTGGAAGTTTACTTTATTTGACAGGTACCCGACCAGACATCATGCATGCAGTTGGAATAGTTGGAAGATTTCAGGCAAATCCGAAGGAGACTCATCTTCAGGCAGTGAAGAGAATTTTCAAATATCTTCAAGGGACTCAAAATTATGGCTTATGGTATCCTAGAGATACAGATCTTACACTTCATGCTTATACAAATGCAGATTGGGCCGGAAGCGTGGATGACAGGAAAAGCACAAGTGGTGGTGCATTCTTTATGGGTTCCAGACTGGTATCTTGGTTCAGCAAGAAACAGAGTTCGATTGCCTTGTCTACAGCTGAAGCGGAATATGTTGCTGCTGCATCTTGTTGCACCCAACTCCTTTGGATGATGCAGACTTTGCAGGATTTTCAAATCACTTGTACACCACCAATCCCCATCTTATGTGATAACACAAGTGCAATCAGCATCTCAAAGAATCCTGTTATGCATTCAAAAACCAAGCACATACCAATCAAGTATCATTTTCTCCGGGAACAAGTGCTTGAACAGAAGGTCAAGTTGGAGTATGTTCCTTCTAAGGAACAAGTTGCTGATATTCTCACCAAACCATTGCCCAGGGATACTTTTGAATACCTCAGGCAAAAGCTGGGGGTTGTTGATGCATCATCTTATTGCTGAACCTCTTCTGATTGATGGTACAGGTTCAGGGGGAGCATATAATGCATTGTTGGCATTATGGAGGATGTGCAGAAGGAGATCTTGGAAGTAGCTGCAATATGTCTCTATCTCTTTCATGGTGGATTATGGTTCTTCGTTGCAAATCTGGTTCATATTCAGGGGGAGCATGTTCTTAGGGGGAGCATAACCCTTTGCCCTTGATGTCAAAGGGGGAGAATGAAGCTGAAGCTTTGAGGTTGCCATCAAGTCCAAAGGGGGAGATTGTTGGCATTATGGCTAAAGTGTTGTCCTTGATGGCAACCCATTCAGGTGATAAGTTCTTCAAGTTAGCAGCAGAGATTGATGATCAGCTATCAAATATTGAAGAAAATAAGGGGTACGCAGGTACACCTTGCATAAGGTGCGTACACGCAGGTCAGTGTTACATAAAGTGCGTACATACCCGCAGTTATCCCGTTCAGGAGGTGCGTACCCCCTGTGCACACATTTCAAGGCAAAGAAATTCACATGTGGGGTTTTCTTATGTTTTACTCTTGGTATTTAGCCGACGGTATTGTGTTATTATGGTGTCGGCTCGTGGTATTGATCCATGTTTTAAGGAAGAGCTTTCCTATATAAAGCAAAGGAGATCATTTGGCTTGAGCATGTCTTTGGTTGAATATCTTATGAGGGCAAGATCTGGTCTAGATCTAAAGAAGGCGAATCTACTGATGGACCGAGATCTCTTCGGCGCATGTTCAGATCTGTAGATCTGACTGTCTGGGTTATTTCTGAAGTCTTGAAATCATCTATGCCCGAAGGTACGCAGGTACAGTGAGAGAAAAGTGCGTATATATGCAGGAACGAAGCGTTTCAGGTGTGCCGGTACGCAGGCACAGAAGGGTTTCAGGTGCGCCGGTACGCAGGCACATAAGGGTTTCAGGTGCGCTGGTACGCAGGCACAGAAGGGTTTCAGGTGCGCCAGTACGCAGGCACAGAAGGGTTTCAGGTGCACCGGTACGCAGGCACAGAAGGGTTGCAGGTGCGCCGGTACACAGGCACAGAAGGGTTGCAGGTGCGCCGGTACGCAGGCACAGAAGGGTTGCAGGTGCGGAGGTCCGCAGGTAGTTCAATGGACTCAAAGCGAGGTACGCAGGCTAGCAGTTGAGCAGGGTGCGTACATAAGCAGGCTAGCAGTTGAGCAGGGTGCGTACTGTAAGCAGGCAAGCAGTTGAGCAGGGTGAGTATTGTAAGCAGGCCAGCAGTTGAGCAGGGTGCTTACGTAAGCAGGCGAGCAGTTAAGCAGGGTGCTTACTTCTCTTAAAATCTTTGTTTATCATTGTTGGGCTCTGGGTTTGGTCCTATTATTGTTGATCTGGTTACTATAGTTGATTGGGTGATTCTCTTATACTTGATGATCATTTGATGCTTATGGATCCAGTTTGAAAATTTATGAAAAGTGGTCCTTGTAAGAAAAGAAGTAGGGGGTTGTAGCTCCCTTCCAGGAGAGACTGGAAAAAGAGAGAGAGTTGTAGCTCTTTGCAGGTTGCAGCCTGCGTACTGGTAAAGGACTGCACCAGTACAAAACCATTGTAAAAGGAGTTTCTAATTTGAAAGAAGATAGAGACATATTGCAGCAGGTGGTTTTCACCCACATTGGGTTTCCACCTTACATCTTGTGTTCTTTGGTGTGACTATCTGTTTTCTTTGTTCATGCTCATTATTTTATGGTACTGACATGCAAAACTAATTCAAAGAACAAATAAGGAAGATTTATTAAAAGAATTAGATAATACTGATTCACCCCCCCTCTCAGTATTATTTCCAACATTGGTAACCAATGGAATGCTGGGGGAAAATCTAGGGACAGCCATCCTATAACCCCTATGGACAAAATACATACGGACAAAACCCTTCTGGGCCAGATCTGTCTGGAAAAAATCAATGGGGGCAACTGCCAACTGGCTGGAACTCTGGTACCCCTTCCTACCCGCATCCTCAGATGTCCTTTAACCCTCAATTACCCTTTTTAGTGACATTGGAATTACCGGATGTGTCCAAACTGACCAATGATCCTATTCTTCATAATCCGTATTCGCCACCGATTCCAACTAAGATTCCCAGTGATTGTCCCAAATTTGATAGTAAAGCTAGAGAAGATCCCCAAGCTCACATCATGACTTATCATCTATGGTGTTCATCGAATTCGTGGATTGATGATTCAATCTAGCTCCACATTTTCCAAAGGACTCTCATTGGCTCTGCTGCTAAATGGTATATTGAGTTATCTCACGGATCTTTTCAGGATTTTAACTCGTTGGCTATGGCATTTTTAACTCATTTTCAGTTGTTGATTCAATATGAAACGGGCACACACCTCCTTACATCCTTAAAAAAGACAATGGCTATGCATATCTCTCATCATATTCATGAATGGAAATGGCGTCGTCGTTTGATTAAGTTTTGGATTCCCGATCAGCTTCTCATCGATTGGTTCACGACTTCATTCATCGGTCCGATAGCACAAGACATTGCTATGGGGGCATGTGTAACTGAAGAGCAAGCTATTGCGCGTGCTCAGTACCTTGACCTTGTTTAGTCCCATTCCGATATGCTATATGATTATTTGCCTGATGCCCCGAGACCCAAAACTTCCGAAGCCCTGCCAACACCATCTGTTGACGGTATTATCGGTTCCGTTAATCCGCCTTCAAAGAAAACTTCCGCAAACCCTGGGAAGCAAAAGTCGAATGCTCTGAACAAAAATAATTCTTAGGCTATGTCCAATTCTGGTAGTACTTCCAAGTTTAACACCATCCAGTCCACCATGGCGGACAAAGCCTCGAAAGGAAAGAAGAAGGGAAAAGGGAAGAATAAAGCGGATCAACCTAAGTAGGATTCCCCTAAACCTCCACCTGAGGAAGGCGCCAAACGCAAGCCAAAGTACCCTTGTCTTATCTGTGACGAGGATCACTAACCAAAGACTGCCCAAGTTGGTCTGAAGTTAGTCGTTTGTTGAAGGTGCTCCCTGGACTCCTGCTGTGCTCAAAGAACCTTTTCCCTCACAGCAAATGCAAATGGTGGCTGATCCATCCTAATCCTCTTCTCCCTTTGGTTCTCAAGTATTTATGGCTGGGACGATTTTTGTCCACATTAGTACTCGGGCAAAAGAGTATCCGTTGCCTACTGGGAAAGAGCCTGAGGTCCCATCTAGCGCTCCTCCATCCAGTTCTGGTCCGCTCCATATCGAGAGACCTAGCACTAAGACGCCCGTCCGACCCCCTCCGAAAGGTGTACTTCGAAAATCTTTTTACAACCCTAATGCTCGTGCTGCCCAGCACTACAACATCGTTGAGGACTTAGCCCAGGCTCTGTCAGCTATGTCCACTTTAGAATTACTCCAGAGCTGCCCCTCTCAGAGGAAGTCCTTGTTATCGGCCATCGGTGGCATAGAGTCGGCTGACTCAGATCTGATCACTTTTGACCTGGAAAGCCATATACCGAGGCTGCCTCACCAAATTTCCTTCCTCATACAGGTCATTATCAATTCCAAAACTATTCATTGTACAGTCATTGATGAAGGCGCTTCAACTTGCATCATGTTTATTGCCTGTTGGAAGGCTATTGGTTCTCTGACTCTGAGCTAGTATCCTACGACCTTGGAAGCCTTTGATGGGAGAGAGTCTTGCCCTTATGGTATACTCCAATGTTTGCCCATTACTTTGGAAGGGAAGATGGTCGAAGTGGAAGTTGAAGTTGTTGATGCTAATCTTACCTACAACCTCCTTCTGGGATGTAGCTGGACATACGCCATGCGAGCCGTGGCCTCATCTCTATTTTGTGTTATTTGTTTCCCTCATCAGGGGAAGATCGTCACCGTAGACCAGCTATCCTTCTTCGCCTCCTCTTTTGAAGGCAATGTGCCTTTTGTGGAGCATACCTCCATCCCATATGAGAGTGTGGGAGCTAGAATTTTTAAAGATCCTGCCCTCATGGGTGTGTTTTCACTCCCACCTCCTAACGTCGCTCGTATCAATATTATTTTCGTTCGCTCTGATCCGTGGGTTCTTCCCCCCGCTGATCAGGTAGAATCTTGGGGCGATGAGATGCCATTGAGTCTTGCCAAGCTCAACTACATTGAAATTGTTTCAGCATTGGCTCCACCTTCTGAACCTACTCCTTCGAGCAGGGCTCCCGACTCGTACATTCATTCCCCTTGGCTTGGAGATGACGCTTCCTCGAATCCTTTAAAGGAAATATTTCCTTCTAATGAAGCCATTATCGAGACTATGTCTCTCGAGGAACCCCCTTGGCTTGATCATCACCATCATTCCTTGTTCCTCCTTGCCCACCGGGAAATGCTTCCTTGTCTTGAGCGCTTTGCTTCTGGTTCCCCCTTGCACCGTATTGACACAATCAACCCTTTTGCTAAACGGGGCATTGATTAGATAGCCTATAACCCTCACTCGGTTGGGGGGCATGGGTATATCATCGGTGCCGTTGATTATTTTACACAATTGGCAGAGACAACGCCTACATTATCTAGGACAATCACACAGCGGTGCAATGGGATAAGCCCCGAAACGGGCTTTACTTGAAAAAGTACTATGCGTGAATCCCATGCACTTTGGTTTGTACATACATGTGTTTTTAGCAGGTGTGTTGAGTGTGTGTGTTTTCATGTTTTTGGCTTGGTGTGAAGGCGTGATTGCCATTTATTGTGTATTTTTCTTCTTGTGCAGATTTCTGGTGCACCTTACGTTGGTTTCACCGATGGTGCCTGCCATAGTACCCGCAACTTGTCCTTTGCGGCATGGGTGATCTACGATCCTCATGGTGAGTTGATAGACCTTCAAGGGGTTTGTTTTGGTTGTACCACAAACAATGTCACTGAATATAGTGTTGTGATTGAGTTACTGGCCGAGGCATTTGATCTCGGTATTCATGCATTGGTTGTGAACCTGGACTCTCAACTTGTCGTCCACCAGCTCAATGGGCGATATTCCATCAAAGACCATCGCATTTTAAGGTTGTATTTACATGTTAAATTGTTAGAGAGGAATTTTGATTTCATTACATATCAGCATATTCCATGTCGATTAAACACGTTAACTAATGCATTGGCTAATGATGTATTAAACAGACATTTGCATAACATGTAATCAAAACATCATACAAGAAAGCATGTAAAGCACAATAATAGACCATAGGAATATATATATATATATATATATATATATATATATATATATATATATATATATATATATATATATATATATATATCGTGTGGCACACCGAGGCGCTCAAAAATAAGTGTACATGTCCAAATAGAGTCTGTGTTCTCCGTACATCTGAGACACATGTCTCTCAAAAATCACCAGCAGGAAATAAAAACCTAGGTGTCTACTACGGTGGGTTGTGCTCACTATAGTACACCACTGCTTATGTCACTCGCCTCAACAGGCAGTGCATCATGGGTTCTACTCCTACTGTGTGAATTTGGGACGCTCTAGGGACCTCCTCGATCCCCATGTAATCTGGAATCCTTGCTAGCAGGCCCTCAAGGTTCTAGATCACTGTCTCCAATGCATCATCTTCTGAAGGAGCCAGGGCTAGTGCTGCAATGCCCTACGCATCCCTCCGCGCCTCTGGAGCCAGCTCGAGGGGTCTCACTGGTCCTACATCTGCAAACCATAGCGTTCTTCATTAGGACATGTACATGAAAAAATAAAAAATAAAATCATAAAAAATAAAAAATGTGATCAAGTGTCTTACCACCGTCATCCCACTGCTCTCCAGCGGGCAACTGCATGTCAAGATCTCCACGGAAGTCCATGTCGGCATATGGCCAATCCTCCACGAAGATCGTTTGTTGCTCCAACCACTCTCGGAAAAATTTCCCCCACGCCACTGGTCGTCCGCCACCTCCTCGTGGAATGACATGAGCCCATCGCGTGGCCCTCGTCTCATGTGGCCTAGGTAAGTCCAAATCCATGTCTTGCAACTGCAGTGTCGGCACCCGCTCCAGCATGAGTGGGACTAAGATGGATCCATAACCAAGCTGGAATTTCATTGAATCCCAAGAAATCCTTATTTGGTTTGGAGGAAGGTAAGCTACTAGGACATATCATTTCAAAAGATGGCATTAGAATTGATCCAGACAGGATACAAGCTATCCTACAAATGCCCCACCCAAGAAATATCAAAGAATTGTAGGGATTTTTGGGAAAAATCAATTTCTTGAGAAGGTTTATCCCAAACTTAGCAGAACTAATCAGATTACTAAATAACATGCTAAAGAAAGATTCAAAAGTGAAATGGAAAGTTGAAGCAAATCAAGCCTTTGAAGGTATAAAGCTGGCCCTTACCCAAACCTCGGTCTTGACCAATCCTCAATTTGACAGAGAATTTATCATTTTCTCTTTTGCCTCCCAGCATACTATTGCTGTTGTTTTGTTACAAAAGGATGACCAAGGAAATGAGAAGCCAATTGCTTTCTTTAGCAGAGCTCTTAGAGATGCACCTTTAAAATATCAAATCATGGAAAAGCAAGCTTATGCTTTGGTCAAAGCCATCAAAGACTTTAGGATTTACATCCTTTATTCACATGTTATAGCATATGTGCCAAGTCCTATTGTAAAAGACATACTCACTCAAGAAAACCTAGAGGGCAGAAGAGGAAAATGGATTGCCAACATCTTGGAATTTGATATTGAGATAAAACCTACAAAACTAATAAAAGGGCAAGGTTTGGCCAAACTAATGACAGAAGCAAATTTCCAAGCCTTAGACATCAACCAGCTGGACAGTGAACCGGAGCTGGCGACTCCAAAGATCAATGAAGCCTTTGAACAATCCCTTTGGTACTCTGATATATGTTATGTGTTGCAAAACCTGTGTGCTCCCCCAGGATTGTCTAGAACTAAATGTAGGTTCTTAAAAACGAAAGCTTCTAAATTCTGTGTTATGGATGGAAATTTATTTTGGAAAAACCATGAAGGGATATTGCTGAACTGCCTAATAGAGAATGAAACTGACAATATCATAAAATAATTTCATGCAGGTGACTGTGGTGGACACTTGTACTGGAAGTCCACTGTGGATAAAATACTAAGGGCTGGTTACTACTGGCCCATCATGTTCTCTGATGTCAAGAAATTCACAACCTCATGTCATAAATGTCAAGTGTTTGAGGGAAAGAGACAGCTACTGCCACTTCCCTTAAGGCCTATTGCAACAGAGAGACCTTTTCAACAATGGGGCTTGGATTTCATTGGGGAAATTCATCCCTCATCTTCAGGCCAACATAGATGGATCTTAACAGCCACAGACTACTTCACCAAGTGGATTGAAGCTGCACCATGCAGACAAGCAAATGATTCAACAATCATTCAGTTTTTGGAGAACAACATATTGGCTAGATTTGGTTGTCCTAACAAAATAATAACAGACAATGCTACTGCTTTCAGATCCAAGAAAATGGTGAATTTCTGCCACAAATTTCACATTACCTTAGACCATTCTACTGCATACTACCCCCAAGGAAATGGCCTTGCTGAGTCATCAAATAAAAGCCTAGTAAACATTATAAAGAAAGTGCTAGAAGAGAACAAAAATAATTGGCATAAGAAGCTTGTGAATGCTCTATGGGCAGATAGACTAACAACCAAGAGATCAATTGGGACCAGCCCATATGAGTTGGTTTATGGATTAGAAGCCAAATTCCCTTCATCACTAGGGGTGCCTGTTATGAAACTTCTTCAAGAAAGCCAAGCTGAACCAAATGATATGCAAAGAAGGATCAATCAAATAACATGTTTACAGCAAACTAGAGACCAAGTTTTCAGCAGAGTTCAAGTTCTACAAGAAAAATTAAAGAAGGCCTTTGATAGGAGAACTAAGGCAGAATATTTCAACATTGGGGACAAAGTCCTCAAGAGGGATTCAAGAAGAGAGGATAAGGGGAAACATGGAAAATTTGATTCCCTTTGGAGAGGACCATTTGCTGTCCAAGCAGTACAAGGAAACAACACTTATTTCCTTAAAAGTCTTAATGAAACTGATTTGGATGAAGGTCCTGTGAATGGCAGGATGCTCAAGCACTATTTTGACTACCACCCATAAGTGCAGCCTGAGTTTTCCCTTGTACATATCCAGATGTATATATTATTTTCTGTTAAGATGTAAAAATGCAATTTCTCAAGTTTTCTTAACTACCAGCAAAAGGTAAATAGGATCAGAGGTCTACCAAGAAGGGAAGTACACAATTTTGGCATTTCAAAGCAGCAAACTTCAAGTTTGGTAAGAGCAGTCAAGGGCCAAGGCATTCTGACCTGTTGTTCTTGGTCTTTCAAATGAAAAACCATCCCCATGTGGAGCCACTGTTAGCTACCTATACCAATAGGTTTCATATTTCATGATTGACAATGAAAAGTTCCAAATATGCTCTGCTTTGATGATGCAAAGATCACATATTTCCAAGAGAATACAATCTGTGCTTGTAGCTTGATGTGGAATCAATTTTGATGGATGGTCCAATAGCCTAAACTGGATCATGCCATGTTTTAAATTTCCAGTTGTAGAATAGAGAAAGAAGTCTGTCCAAACTGTTTAATCTTGGCAGACAAGTAGTTTAGGTAGAGAAGAAAGGCTCCCAACTGCTTAATCTGGGACCTTGGAAGCAATAAGGGTAGAAGTAGATAAAGAATCAAAAGGAAAAAGCCAGAGAAAAGAAAAGGCAAATAAGGGTATGCAAGTCTAACTGCACCCTCCAAGAAGAAACAAAAAATGTTAGGCAAGTAGATGGGTGGGCAGATGGGGTTGCAGAAGTGTCATTCCTTATAATTGAAGGTATGCTAAACTATTTCACAAAAGCAGAATCAATGGATTGAGAAGTCCTTCTTCTCTATCAGGCTGCAGCAAAGCAAAGAAGCATGTCTAACTTCCCACTTATTCCCTTTCCCATTCATTACTAATATCCCCTCATCAGTTGAGATTCATGGAAGAATTGGTGGTTTTATGGTGGTTCTTAGTCCTTTAAAAGCCACATTTCTTGTCTAAAACTCTTTTTATTTTGATCTACTCCCTAAGCTAAGTTATTTTCAAATAAACTTAGTATTATCTCCCCTCATTTACTCCTTTCATCCATATTAATTTCTAACTTTATTGTATAAACCCCCTATGTTACCCTTTCCCTAGTATTATAACACCATGGTGTATAAACCCCAAACATTGTATAAATATCCCTCCCCTGGCATTATAGCCATATGTTCTCTGTCAGGGATCAAAATGACATCTGGTCACTTTGATAAACCTAAGTCAAAACCCCCTCCCCTTTTCTGAAGCCATTTGGCCCATTAAAACCTTCATTTGCTAAAGAAAACCTTATAAAGAACCCTTTCTACCTATACCTGCTTCATTTTGCAAATAACACACCAAAAACCCACTTTTATCCGCTTATCCAAAGTGTCAGAGCCGCATTATTTTTACATTGGAAAACATTACAAAACACCATATCCCAAAGGTTTTCCGCTGAGCGCGCGCCCCAAAATATATATTATTTTAATCTTCCTCCGCTGTCGTATCAATCGCACAACTCATCAACCTGTCAACCGTCCGATCGAGCGCTTTTGATCGGACGGCCATTATACATATCGGGTTGAGCCCGACATCCGACCTTTAGTACCCGAGAAACTGTCAGAGGGTGACATCAGGCCTCTGCCACGCGTCGCCCTCACAATTTCTCGGGTTGCCCTCTGACAAAACCATCGCCGTATGGTAGGTGGTCCGAGAAAACCATTACCGCTTTTCAGTTTACCACCAGTTTTTCCATGCCCGCGTCATCACCACGTCACTGCCACCCCGCCGCCGCATCAGCTCCTTCGTCCGCCCCCGCGCTAATATGTCTGCCACCTCACTATCCCCGTGGACCAATCATAGCTCGCCACATCACCCGATGACGTCATGCTGACGTCATCCGACCCCGACCCCACCTGATGACGTCATCCCAAAAACGCGCCAATATGCCAAAAATCCATATATTGGCCAAAATTTCATGTTTTTTCCACTTTTGCCAAAAGAGTCTGTTGTTATTTTTGCATGTTGTTTACGTTCAAACCAGCGCCAACCTGCCAAATTTGATTCCGAAACCGTCAGCGCCTCCATTGTACCTGCAGTTGCAGCCTATTATCGGCCATTCGCAAGGTATTTCTCAAGATAAACCCCTGTACCTGGTTTTATCGTATTTCTGCAAACAAACTGTTTAAGGAGGTCTAAAAACATTGTTTTCACCATCAATCACCCAGTGACCTGCACCTATTTCAAACTGGTGGAACAATAAACCTTCTGCAGAGCCAGCGTTTGACAAAATTGGCCTGAATTCATTGGTAGTTCGCGCAATCGTGAACTAGAAACCTCCATTACATAATTTCACCATAGAAACAATCCAGTCACTCCTACCACTGTTTCTATCAGTCCCATAAATGGTATTTCAATTGCTGTTTGTACAAATTCGCCCATTGTTCCCTACAATTCACAGTCACAGCGTCTAGAAACTCCTCTGCATTTTTCTGCTCACTCAGAGCAGTTTACATACAATTCAGAAACTTTACTAGCCATGGAGACACCAATAGCCCTAAATATCCAGCCTCTGAATGCCCCTCAAAGGGAGATAACATGGAAAGCCCTGGGAGATGTAGATTATCAGATGTTAGATTGGTTTCCAATGGGTTCCAAGTTCAATATTCACATGCTAAATGAATTGAAAGCCCAACACCTTGGTGGAGCTGATATTTTAGGGATTTGGGACTCAAATTTTCCCAATTACAACCTCCCTCAAGTCAATGCCCTCCCAGACTTGATCCAAAGTGCCAGGAATGCTATGATCCTTGCCAGAGAGCTGTTCTCAGTCCTACAGGCTCAGTTTTGTTCTTCATCACCCCAGAAACCATAAATGAGATGCTGCATTTCCATACTGCAAGACCATTAACCCCTCTTTCCATGTTGGATTTAATAAAGAAGGGGAATAATCTGTCAAGTGCCCAGATTACCAAAATTAACCAGTTATTTGTACAGCCAAGCTCTGAAACTATAAGGACTCCCCCTATTGGATATCACTACCTGAATGACCTGGGCAGAATGCTAGTGGATTTGATCAGCTATGTCCTGGGTTACAAGGCAATTGAGGATGTTGATGGCACTATAATGGCAATGCTGTCCATGTTTTCTCCTGGAAAGCCTCCAGCTGTACACTATGACTATGCCACCTATATTGTAGAAAAGATCCACGAACAGCTAATGAATCTACCAAGGGAAAGGGTGTTCAGATACACCTCATACATCTACCACCTGTTCTTGTTTTATCAGCCAGATAGTTTCTCCATTCCCCTCAAGAAACTTAATGCCCAGGGAAATCCAAGGTCAGTGGTGTTTTGGTCTTCAGTTTTCCATGATGTTTCTCAATCACCATACACATACTGTGAATTTATAGACCTGTTCATTCACCCAGCTATGACATTGTTGTATGGTGTCCCTCCTCCAAGGTTAATCGATGACATGCAGAGAATTCTCCATCTCTCCAAATCCTACAGCATTGGTGATTGGTATTTTTACCAACACCACACAGTAATCAGAGTATATGGCTGTGAATTGGACCCTTACAGGCTGCCAAGGTATGTCCCCATGAGACTGTTCGCCCTAGAATACTTTAGGCAGTTTGGAAGTGCAGATTGCTTCCATTTCCAAAGCAAAAACAAGAAGGTACAACTGAAGGTAAGGAGCCAGCTAGGCCCTTTTTTGTACAACAAAAGAGAGGAGGGATGGAAGGAGGCAGATATGATCTTAGAGGGTTTCAAACTGCAAACCAGTTTTAAATGGATACCTTATGACCGTAATCATTTTATCTCCCTCAGGAGGATAAAACACAAATTGGGTAACTATTCACATGTTAGGCTGCCTCATATTGAAAAGTATGCAAATTCTTTAAGCTGGAAAGAGGGCACTCTAGAAGAGCCAATCTCTAGAGAGCAAATACTAGAGAGAGAGGCTAGGAATATGCAAAAGGAGGCTGACTTGGAAACTTGTGGACAGGTTTCCTTATCATATCAAAGGCAACTTGGAGCAGCTGCCTCTTCTTCAACAACACATCAGCAAGCTGCCATGGACACTCAACAGACAGGAAGCAAAGGCAAAGGAAAGCAGGTGGAACAAGAGCAACCACCTCCCATGACTGAAGACCAAATAGATAAAGAGATGGAACAGCAAGAAGAAGTGCAGCAGCAGGTAGAGCAACAGCAACAACAGGGATCACAGCAAAGAGAAGGGCAGCATGACATAGAGCAGCCCACACATCAAGAAGGGGCAGTTGAGGCCCCAATTCTCACTGAGCAGCAGGCTCAAAACATAGTACCTCCTATGCAAGAAGCTGTTAATGAAACCTCAGTCCTCCAAACTCTACAAAAGGAGGATGTAAGCAGGAAAAGGGATAGAGAGACTCCCTTGACTACATCAATAAGTCATGGTGAGAAGAGGCACATGATGAACCCCCTTTCAGAGGAAGAGATGCCTATAGGGAAATCTTTGGGTATGGGCCCGCCCAGTTTGGAGGCATCTGCAAGTTCCTTCCAACAGGAACAAGAGAGGACAGTGGGAGGAGAAGTCAGCTCCTCTAGCCAGCAGAGAGAGGGTGAACTGAGCATTAAACAGCAGTTCATTGAAATAAAGAAAAGGAATGAGCCTATAAAAATACAGCTGTATAACCATTTGTTGAAAATGGCTCCCACCAACCAACAGCGACTAATGTCTGCATATGATGTCCAGGAGGGCAAGATGATCATGAGTCACCTCATACCAACTACATTGCATCCACAGTCCCCTTCAGATTACTTAAGGACCAATCTTGAGGTCCTGGCCAAGGACATCCACCCAATGGATAAAATTGAATTGCATAAACAAACAGGTGAGATGGTCTATGCTTCCTTGGCAGACAAGACATTAGATAACTACAGGCTAGAAAATAGCCTTAATAATACAGCTACCCAACTTGAGTTGGAAAGGGCATCCTCTCAAGCAAAGGACAACAGAATAAGGTCCTTAGAAGACATAATTATTGAGATTGGGCATGATCCCAAAGATATCAAGGGCATACAAGAAATATTAAAATTGAGGGATGCATATATGGCAGCTTTAAGGAGAAAGATCAAACTCCCAGCCACAATTCACCCTCAAACAGATGAAGTAGCTCAACAAAGGCATGATCAAGATGCCACAGCTTTGCTGGTGTCTCTCTACAAGCAGCTTATCCAGACACAAGAAAAGCTGGGAGAATCAGAGGCTGCACAGGCAGCATTACAAGCAACTCTGAAACAAAGAGAAGAAGGTCAGACCTCCCAGCCTCCTCCTCAAATCATTAACCTTGAGGAAGCTGCTCCAATTACTACTCCTCCTCCTCAACAGACTGAAAAAGCAGCACCATCTACTTCAGCACCACCAACAACAGAGCAGGCCCCTAGCTTGGATATGCAAAAGCTAAGAAATGAGATTCAGGCCCTGGAAGCTCAAATGACAGAATTGAATGAGACCAGGGAGAAATTGGCCAAAGTAAATGATAGATATGACAAATCCAAGCAGTCTGTGGCAGAAAAGGGCAGGGAGATAAAAGCCCTCAAAGACAGGATCAAAGAGCTAGAGAATGAGCTCAAATTAGATAAGGTTGTGGCTGAGCTTAAAATAGTGTTGTGGGCTAACATTGGCCAATCTATTAATGACCAATGGTAGTATATTGAAACAATCCATGAGCAGTTAGAGCTCATTCCAAAAGCACAGACTGAAATTCAGAGATCAAGAGCTGCTCTAAGCAATATGCCTGAAATTGCCACCAGGATGATTAATGTGCTTAACAATAGAACAAGTACTCAGTTGGCTACCATGGGAATTTCAAACAGAACTGAGCACATTCAGTTAATCAAGAGGGTTCTTACACTAAGAAACTTGGTGCAGACATTAGAGAGAAGAACCCAGGACATGCAGACTGAGGTGAACAGGTTTTTGGAGAAATTTCAGGTATTAGAAAACAGAGGGCTCCCTAGCTTACTGAACAGCGCAGGGAGACTGTTCACTCTTGAGCAGTATGCTAAAAGGGTTAATGCATTTGCCACAAGTCAGATCAATGAGAAGCCTAGCACCTCAGAGGAAACAGGGCCAGCCACAGGACAGACTCTCTACAATAGAGTAGAAAGTTTATTTTTTATAATGAATGAAATTAAACACCTGTTTGAGGTGCCTCCCAATTTTTACAAATATACAGAGGCAGAGGAGACTATGGATGCAATTCTCAGGCATCAACTACCTACACTAGAATGGTGGACTAAGGCCATACAGATGATTTTATAAACAGGAAGCCATTCAATAAATTTTGTTCATAGAAAATGCAAATTGTCATACACAGGACAGTTTAAAAGAATCAGCATGCATTAAAGATGAAAGCTGAGCCACCTCAGCAGAACTTACGACCAACAAAGCAAGGTGAGAAGCTACAGGTGTCCAGGCCGAGAAGCTACAGCAGAGCAGCTCCAAAAGTGCATTTCTCAGCATTAATGCAGATCACTCCAACCGACTCAGTGGCCTCCAAAGGCCAAAATATCTTCTGACAGGCATAAATATGCATTTACTTTGTATTCAATGATGTAATAACTTTCTTATCTAATATCTTGAAAAGTTGGTGAACGTATTCATTTCTGAGATAACTTAGCACTCAGATATTTTGTACAACCGATTGTATATATTTGCCCCTCGCACAAGCTTGCAGGGTTGTTGTTGATTTCTCTTGAAGAAGTTCTTATGCTGTAATCCTTTCAGAGTTTAATAAAGAAAGTGATGAAATATCTCGGAGTTCTGAAGTGTTGAATGCGTTCTGGTGTCTGTTGAAAAACTGCAGGATTCCTGTGTACCTCATAATACAATAAGTTTTTCTTTAACTCTCTTTGTTATGTGTTTCAATCTGTTACAATCCATATATGTTTCTAATTTCTAGGTGTTTAGCAACAAAGAAAAAGAATAACCTTCAGGATTTATTCATGCAATACCCTGAGTTCAATCTATGTTGTTAATGAATGTTTTCTTCAGCTATAATCTTGATAAGTGTAATTCTTAATTGCTGCACTTTCAGAATATATCTTTCACAGTGACCTTTGTTTCAGGAATTCAAGTTTGCTCCTGAGCAACATGTTTCACTTTCACATCACCAGCTTAATGGAGAATTCTTAATTGCTTTCTGTTGGCTGACCATACATCACCACATAAGTTTAAATTTTGTTTGTTTGAGATACTCAATAGGCCCTGCAGTTTGAACATCATCACTCCAGCAGTTCAAAACAGTTCACAGCTCTAGACTCCATTGCCCAATGATATACTACTATCTGAACACTACATCTTAAGCACTGAAAGAAGTCCTTCAACCAAAACACAAACCAAAAACCTGAGCATAATAGCTAGCCTAAAATACTATCAAAACAGAGACAAATCATAAAGAGAGAGCCCTCTCTGATTACAGTTTGGCTAGAGACTGTAGTCCAAAGATTGGTTAGTGGTTACCCCGGCCGTATTCCCTTGGGAGTCATAGGGAACAACCTGGGTGTTAACATAATTGGCGACTCCACTGGGGACTTCCTCAAGATTTTCTAATTTCTGTTTATCTCTTGAAAGCTGCTCATTCCCTTTGTTGCTAGCTTTGGAAAATATACAGTAAGTTCAAAATCTTGTCTGGCCTCTGTAGACACAAAAATATCCTGCAAAATACCAAAAAGAAGTTTAGAAACTGGCTCCTAAAAAGGAAACCAGACACACTAGGTCAAACCCTGACCCAAATCCACCAGCAGTTTTTGAAAATCCAAATACAATTCCCAAAATAATCAGGAAGCAGCTAAGGCAGGAAAATCCTAGTGATTTGAGTCCTGAGACAGCCCACCCTGAACCGGTTTCTACCCCTATCAAGGTTCTATTTCGCTCTACTCCTGTTTCCCCCAGTTCACCATCTACATCTCGAAGCCCTCCTTTCACATCTTCACCCACTGCACATATCTCTTTGATCAATACTCTAGGTGCTGTCGCACCTATCACCCCTGTGGTACACACCGTTCCTTTCATCCCAGTAGCCCCTGTAAATCCCCAAAACCTTGTGAATATGGCTAACAGATATGCACCCTTGCAGATACCAGCTAATGCTGCAGCTCTACCCCAAGACTACCAAACCAAAATCTCATATTTTGACTCCACTGGCCCTTTGACAGCTGTTCAGCATGCCAAAAGGATGCAAGACCATTTTGAGACCTATGAAATAGATGATTACAGTGTGAGAATGAGGATGTTTGTTCAAAGCTTAACTGGGGATGTAAGAACTTGGTTTAGATCCCTGAATGCAAACTCCATCACAACTCCTGATGAGCTTTATCAAGCCTTTACTAGCAGATGGGAAAAGAAGAAGGATCCTCTGCACATACTTGGTGAATATGACACTATCAAAAGAGGTCCCCAAGAGACTGTTTTGGAGTATTGTGCAAGATTCAACAATGTATATAACGCAATCCCACAAAATTTAAGACCCCCTCCTGATTTAGCTTTGTACAAATTCCCTGATGGTTTTGACCCTGACATGGCCTATCAGTTAAAGGAAAGAGACCCTCAAACCCTTGCAGAGGCCCAAAAGGTTGCTGTCACAGTGGAAGCCAACCTGATTGCCAAAAGAAACAGAGCAAGGTTGGAAAAGAGAACAGCCTTCAAAGAGGAGCCCTCTGCGTTTGATCAAAAGCTGGATGCAATACTCAATGGAATGAAAAGATTGGGTGATAGAGTGGAATCGGTTGAGAGAAAATCATCATGGGAAGCACCACAAAACAACCCTCCTAGGAATCCAAATTTTAGGAGAACTCAAAACCCAGGCATTGGCAAGCCTAGTGCTGACCAAGACATAAGACCCCCTTTCCAAGAAAATTATGCAGAGACTTCCACATCAACTGAACCCAATGAAGATCCTCAGATTAATTTAATGGGTCTAGATGGTGAAAGTCAAGTTTTCTTAACACAAGAAGATCATGAGGATGATGAAATCAAACTGTTCCAAACTAAATCAGGTGAATCCTTTGACTTTAAACAAGGCTATGACACTGCTGTTTATGAAGTCCATAAACAATACAAGCTAAGGAGCAGAACTGTGAATGTAAATCAGCCTGAAAAGATAAAGGATAATCAGCAGCCTAAAAGAGTCATAGTCACAGAGCCTAATGACAAAACAAATTCACCTACAGAAGAAGTAATTATTGAAGAGATCACTGAACCATTGTCCTTAAAACAGCAGCCTCTGGCTACTTCATCCTCTCACCCTAATTTAAATGTTACTCCCCAAGAGATGAGTAAAAAAGACAAGTCCCAAAATCAAGATAAGAATCAACAAGAAGATTTAGTGAACAAGGAAAGGACTGTTATCCATAACCCTAAGACCCAATCTGAAAAACCCTTTGACCTAGAAACTGAAATTGGCAAACTAAAGATAGCAATTCCTCTCTCAGAACTAGCCAAGCATGACATCTATAAACAACAGATCAAGAAGTCCCTTCAACTCACTAGCAACAAAGACGATGTTAATGTGCTGGATGATACCCCAGAATTACTGTTTGGCCCAGAAGTGGATGGAAAAACAGTAGTCACAGGGGTATTACCTTTTTATGTCAGCTTACACATTCATGATAAAATATTACATAATGCAATGTTTGACTCAGGTGCCTCTCACAACCTCATGCCAAAAGCAGTCATGGAGAGATTGAATCTAGATATAACAAGACCATACAAGGACCTGTTTTCCTTTGACTCCAGCCAAGTCAAGTTTTTAGGTCTCATAAAAGATTTATGTGTGTCTCTGGTTCAATACCCAAACAAAACGATTCTAATGGATGTTGTAGTTGCTGATATCCCACCTAAGTATGGGATGCTGTTATCAAGATCATGGGGAGCTAAACTCCAGGGTTCCCTACAATTAGACATGTCATATGCCACCATCTCTGTTTTTGGGCAACCAAAAAGACTATACAGAGAAACACTCATGAAATACATGGTCAGCAGTGAAGAAAAGCCTCAAAACTTTCCCGTATATGCTGTCCATTCAGACATAGACTCATACATTCTCTTCAATGACAGCACAACTCTCTCAGAAAACGATGGTGAAACCAAAATATTCATACAAGAGGAAGACCCCAATGAAAGAATTAACACCCATGAAACAACGGTCAATCAATTACTAGACACTGCTGCTGCTCTAGTTGTCAAGCATATTCAATCAAATGATGAGACTGGCCTAGAAGACAATCCAGATGAAAAACCAGAACTTCAACTTACATTGCCAGCCCATGAACAGATCATTAAATCTCCTTCGCAACAAGATATTCTATGGTTCCTTGAATTTGATGGCTCAGTCAACAAATTAGGAGCAGGAGCTGGAGTTTGGGTACACAATAAAGAAAACAGTCATGCAGAAGGCAGAGCCTATAGATTAAACTTCAGATGTACAAATAACATGGCAGAATATGAAGCTCTTTTACTAGGCCTCAAGTTAGTAAAATTCTTGCAAGCTGCCAGGGTTTCAATCATGGGAGATTCAGATTTAGTTATCCAACAAGTGAAGGGAAATTTTGTCACCAATGACAAAAGACTAAGGTCTTATAGGTCTGCTGTTGTTGAGGTACTAAACTTTTTCTCTGAATTCCAAATCACTAAAATTCCTAGAACCCACAATCTGCATGCTCATAGTTTGGCCACATTTGCTAGTACTTGCAAATTACCATTGGAACCTAACAATTGTTTCACAGCTGAGATAAAACACAGACCCTCCATTCCAAACAATGTTAAAGATTGGCAAGTATTTGAGGATGATATGCAAATAAACCATTTTTTAACGCTGCAACAAGAGTTTGCAGGATTAAATATTGACACTGATAGAGCAAGTCAATCACAAATACTTGACAGAGCAAGTCCATCACAAATACAGTTTGAACAGATCAACCACCCAATATCACCTAGAACAGCAAGACAAATGCTAAACCCAACTATTTTCAACAAGGAAAACATTCAGCAAATTCAACCAATCAGTTGTGAAGAAGTGGCCAATGCTGAAACTGAAATCATAGAGCTGAAAGACAATTTTCTGCCAACAGGCCTAACTCCACTAGAGGACATCTTTGATTCAAATGATATTCCCAGAAAACCAAAAATGCAGCCCTTAAATGCAGCCATTGAAGAATGCAACATTGGTACCGTTGACAAACCCAAAATAATAAAATTATCTGCATCTCTACCTCCTGATCAAAAGCCTAGATACATTGACCTCTTTAAAGAGTTCCAGGATGTTTTTGCATGGAGTTATGAGGACCTAAAGTCCTATGATACCTCTGTTATCCAGCATACTATCCCTCTCAAGCCTGATCAAAAACCCTTTAAACAAAAACTGAGGAGAATCAATCCTATGCTTCTCCCAGCAATGGAACAAGAGGTACAGAAAATGTTCAAGGCAGGCATCATAGCACCTATCAGATTCTCTGAGTGGATTTCAAACTTAGTCCCTACAAGAAAGAAAACTGGAGAAATAAGGCTTTGTGTGGATCTTAGGAACTTGAATCAAGTATCCCTCAAAGACAACTATCCCTTACCCAAGATGGATCACATTCTCCAAAGAGTGGTAGGGGCCTCAAGGATCTCATTACTTGATGGATTTTCAGGATTTAATCAAATCTTAGTACACCCTGATGATCAAGACAAAACTGCATTCACAACCCCATGGGGAACTTTCAAATATGTAAAAATGCCTTTTGGATTGAAAAATGCAGGGGCAACTTTTCAAAGAGCAATGGATATTGCTTTTGCCAAAGAGATTCATTACTTCCTTGTCATTTACTTAGATGACCTTACACCTTTCTCAAAATCAGACCAAGAACATTTAAAACATTTGAGACAGATCTTCCTAACATGCAGGAAATATGGAATTTCATTGAATCCCAAGAAATCCTTATTTGGTTTGGAGGAAGGTAAGCTACTAGGACATATCATTTCAAAAGATGGCATTAGAATTGATCCAGACAGGATACAAGCTATCCTACAAATGCCCCACCCAAGAAATATCAAAGAATTGCAGGGATTTTTGGGAAAAATCAATTTCTTGAGAAGGTTTATCCCAAACTTAGCAGAACTAATCAGATTACTAAATAACATGCTAAAGAAAGATTCAAAAGTGAAATGGACAGTTGAAGCAAATCAAGCCTTTGAAGGTATAAAGCTGGCCCTTACCCAAACCCCGGTCTTGACCAATCCTCAATTTGACAGAGAATTTATCATTTTCTCTTTTGCCTCCCAGCATACTATTGCTGCTGTTTTGTTACAAAAGGATGACCAAGGAAATGAGAAGCCAATTGCTTTCTTTAGCAGAGCTCTTAGAGATGCACCTTTAAAATATCAAATCATGGAAAAGCAAGCTTATGCTTTGGTCAAAGCCATCAAAGACTTTAGGATTTACATCCTTTATTCACATGTTATAGCATATGTGCCAAGTCCTATTGTAAAAGACATACTCACTCAAGAAAACCTAGAGGGCAGAAGAGGAAAATGGATTGCCAACATCTTGGAATTTGATATTGAGATAAAACCTACAAAACTAATAAAAGGGCAAGGTTTGGCCAAACTAATGACAGAAGCAAATTTCCAAGCCTTAGACATCAACCAGCTGGACAGTGAACCGGAGCTGGCGACTCCAAAGATCAATGTAGCCTTTGAACAATCCCTTTGGTACTCTGATATATGTTATGTATTGCAAAACCTGTGTGCTCCCCCAGGATTGTCCAGAACTAAATGTAGGTTCTTAAAAATGAAAGCTTCTAAATTCTGTGTTATGGATGGAAATTTATTTTGGAAAAACCATGAAGGGATATTGCTGAACTGCCTAATTGAGAATGAAACTGACAATATCATAAAATAATTTCATGCAGGTGACTGTGGTGGACACTTGTACTGGAAGTCCACTGTGGATAAAATACTAAGGGCTGGTTACTACTGGCCCACCATGTTCTCTGATGTCAAGAAATTCACAACCTCATGTCATAAATGTCAAGTGTTTGAGGGAAAGAGACAGTTACTGCCACTTCCCTTAAGGCCTATTGCAACAGAGAGACCTTTTCAACAATGGGGCTTGGATTTCATTGGGGAAATTCATCCCTCATCTTCAGGCCAACATAGATGGATCTTAACAGCCACAGACTACTTCACCAAGTGGATTGAAGCTGCTCCATGCAGACAAGCAAATGATTCAACAATCATTCAGTTTTTGGAGAACAACATATTGGCTAGATTTGGTTGTCCTGACAAAATAATAACAGACAATGCTGCTGCTTTCAGATCCAAGAAAATGGTGAATTTCTGCCACAAATTTCACATTACCTTAGGCCATTCTACTGCATACTACCCCCAAGGAAATGGCCTTGCTGAGTCATCAAATAAAAGCCTGGTAAACATTATAAAGAAAGTGCTAGAAGAGAACAAAAAGAATTGGCATAAGAAGCTTGTGAATGCTCTATGGGCAGATAGACTAACAACCAAGAGATCAATTGGGACCAGCCCATATGAGTTGGTTTATGGATTAGAAGCCAAATTCCCTTCATCACTAGGGGTGCCTGTTATGAAACTTCTTCAAGAAAGCCAAGCTGAACCAAATGATATGCAAAGAAGGATCAATCAAATAATATGTTTACAGCAAACTAGAGACCAAGTTTTCAGCAGAGTTCAAGTTCTACAAGAAAAATTAAAGAAGGCCTTTGATAGGAGAACTAAGGCAGAAGATTTCAACATTGGGGACAAAGTCCTCAAGTGGGATTCAAGAAGAGAGGATAAGGGGAAACATGGAAAATTTGATTCCCTTTGGAGAGGACCATTTGCTGTCCAAGCAGTACAAGGAAACAACACTTATTTCCTTAAAAGTCTTAATGAAACTGATTTGGATGAAGGTCCTGTGAATGGCAGGATGCTCAAGCACTATTTTGACTACCACCCATAAGTGCAGCCTGAGTTTTCCCTTGTACATATCCAGATGTATATATTATTTTCTGTTAAGATGTAAAAATGCAATTTCTCAAGTTTTCTTAACTACCAGCAAAAGGTAAATAGGATCAGAGGTCTACCAAGAAGGGAAGTACACAATTTTGGCATTTCAAAGCAGCAAACTTCAAGTTTGGTAAGAGCAGTCAAGGGCCAAGGCATTCTGACCTGCTGTTCTTGGTCTTTCAAATGAAAAACCATCCCCATGTGGAGCCACTGTTAGCTACCTATACCAATAGGTTTCATATTTCATGATTGACAATGAAAAGTTCCAAATATGCTCTGCTTTGATGATGCAAAGATCACATATTTCCAAGAGAATACAATCTGTGCTTATAGCTTGATGTGGACTCAATTTTGATGGATGGTCCAACAGCCTAATCTGGATCATGCCATGTTTTAAATTTCCAGTTGTAGAATAGAGAAAGAAGTCTGTCCAAACTGTTTAATCTTGGCAGACAAGTAGTTTAGGTAGAGAAGAAAGGCTCCCAACTGCTTAATCTGGGACCTTGGAAGCAATAAGGGTAGAAGTAGATAGAGAATCAAAAGGAAAAAGCCAGAGAAAAGAAAAGGCAAATAAGGGTCTGCAAGTCTAAGTGCACCCTCCAAGAAGAAACAAAAAATGTTAGGCAAGTAGATGGGTAGGCAGATGGGGTTGCAGAAGTGTCATTCCTTATAATTGAAGGTATGCTAAACTATTTCACAAAAGCAGAATCAATGGATTGAGAAGTCCTTCTTCTCTATCAGGTTGCAGCAAAGCAAAGAAGCATGTCTAACTTCCCACTTATCCCCTTTCCCATTCATTACTAATATCCCCTCATCAGTTGAGATTCATGGAAGAATTGGTGGTTTTATGGTGGTTCTTAGTCCTTTAAAAGCCACATTTCTTGTCTAAAACTCTTTTTATTTTGATCTACTCCCTAAGCTAAGTTATTTTCAAATAAACTTAGTATTATCTCCCCTCATTTACTCCTTTCATCCATATTAATTTCTAACTTTATTGTATAAACCCCCTATGTTACCCTTTCCCTAGTATTATAACACCATGGTGTATAAACCCCAAACATTGTATAAATATCCCTCCCCTGGCATTATAGCCATATGTTCTCTGTCAGGGATCAAAATGACATCTGGTCACTTTGACAAACCTAAGTCAAAACCCCCTCCCCTTTTCTGAAGCCATTTGGCCCATTAAAACCTTCATTTGCTAAAGAAAACCTTATAAAGAACCCTTTCTACCTATACCCGCTTCATTTTGCAAATAACACACCAAAAACCCACTTTTATCCGCTTATCCAAAGTGTCGGGGCCGCATTATTTTTACATTGGAAAACATTACAAAACACCATATCCCAAAGGTTTTCCGTTGAGCGCGCGCCCCAAAATATATATTATTTTAATCTTCCTCCGCTGTCGTATCAATCGCACAACTCATCAACCCGTCAACCGTCTGATCGAGTGCTTTTGATCGGACGGCCATTATACATATCGGGTTGGGCCCGACGTCCGACCTTTAGTACCCGAGAAACTGTCAGAGGGTGACGTCAGGCCTCTGCCACGCGTCGCCCTCACAATTTCTCGGGTTGCCCTCTGACAAAACCATCATCGTATGGTAGGCGGTCCGAGAAAACCATTACCGCTTTTTAGTTTACCACCAGTTTTGCCATGCCCGCGTCATCACCACGTCACTGCCACCCCGCCGCCGCATCAGCTCCTTCGTCCGCCCCCGCGCTGATATGTCCGCCACCTCACTATCCCCGTGGACCAATCATAGCTCGCCACATCACCCGATGACGTCATGCTGACGTCATCCGACCCCGACCCCACCTAATGACATCATGCTGACGTCATCCCAAAAACGCGCCAATATGCCAAAAATCCATATATTGGCCAAAATTTCATGTTTTTTCCACTTTTGCCAAAAGAGTCTGTTGTTATTTTTGCATGTTGTTTACGTTCAAACCAGCGCCAACCTGCCAAATTTGATTCCGAAACCGTCAGCGCCTCCATTGTACCTGCAGTTGCAGCCTGTTATCGGCCATTCGCAAGGTATTTCTCAAGATAAACCCCTGTACCTGGTTTTATCGTATTTCTGCAAACAAACTGTTTAAGGAGGCCTAAAAACACTGTTTTCACCATCAATCACCCAGTGACCTGCACCTATTTCAAACTGGTGGAACAATAAACCTTCTGCAGAGCCAGCATTTGACAAAATTGGCCTGAATTCATTGGTAGTTCGCGCAGTCGTGAACTAGAAACCTCCATTACATAATTTCACCATAGAAACAATCCAGTCACTCCTACTACTGTTTCTATCAGTCCCATAAACGGTATTTCAATTGCTGTTTGTACAAATTCGCCCATTGTTCCCTACAATTCACAGTCACAGCGTCTAGAAACTCCTCTGCGTTTTCTGCTCACTCAGAGCAGTTTACATACAATTCAGAAACTTTACTAGCCATGGAGACACCAATAGCCCTGAATATCCAGCCTCTGAATGCCCCTCA
Source organism: Pinus tabuliformis (assembly GCA_031772625.1). Taxonomy (NCBI): domain Eukaryota; kingdom Viridiplantae; phylum Streptophyta; class Pinopsida; order Pinales; family Pinaceae; genus Pinus; species Pinus tabuliformis. The sequence goes on from CM062812.1 coordinate 48,843,384, forward strand.
AAGGGAGATAACATGGAAAGCCCTGGGAGATGTAGATTATCAGATGTTAGATTGGTTTCCAATGGGTTCCAAGTTCAATATTCACATGCTAAATGAATTGAAAGCCCAACACCTTGGTGGAGCTGATATTTTAGGGATTTGGGACTCAAATTTTCCCAATTACAACCTCCCTCAAGTCAATGCCCTCCCAGACTTGATCCACAAGTGCCAGGAATGCTATGATCCTTGCCAGAGAGCTGTTCTCAGTCCTACAGGCTCAGTTTTGTTCTTCATCACCCCAGAAACCATAAATGAGATGCTGCATTTCCATACTGCAAGACCATTAACCCCTCTTTCCATGTTGGATTTAATAAAGAAGGGGAATAATCTGTCAAGTGCCCAGATTACCAAAATTAACCAGTTATTTGTACAGCCAAGCTCTGAAACTATAAGGACTCCCCCTATTGGATATCACTACCTGAATGACCTGGGCAGAATGCTAGTGGATTTGATCAGCTATGTCCTGGGTTACAAGGGAATTGAGGATGTTGATGGCACTATAATGGCAATGATGTCCATGTTTTCTCCTGGAAAGCCTCCAGCTGTACACTATGACTATGCCACCTATATTGCAGAAAAGATCCATGAACAACTAATGAATCTACCAAGGGAAAGGGTGTTCAGATACACCTCATACATCTACCACCTGTTCTTGTTTTATCAGCCAGATAGTTTCTCCATTCCCCTCAAGAAACTTAATGCCCAGGGAAATCCAAGGTCAGTGGTGTTTTGGTCTTCAGTTTTCCATGATGTTTCTCAATCACCATACACATACTGTGAATTTATAGACCTGTTCATTCACCCAGCTATGACATTGCTGTATGGTGTCCCTCCTCCAAGGTTAACCGATGACATGCAGAGAATTCTCCATCTCTCCAAATCCTACAGCATTGGTGATTGGTATTTTTACCAACACCACACAGTAATCAGAGTATATGGCTGTGAATTGGACCCTTACAGGCTACCAATGTATGTCCCCATGAGACTGTTCGCCCTAGAATACTTTAGGCAGTTTGGAAGTGCAGATTGCTTCCATTTCCAAAGCAAAAACAAGAAGGTACAACTGAAGGTAAGGAGCCAGCTAGGCCCTTTTTTGTACAACAAAAGAGAGGAGGGATGGAAGGAGGCAGATATGATCTTAGAGGGTTTCAAACTGCAAACCAGTTTTAAATGGATACCTTATGACCGTAATCATTTTATCTCCCTCAGGAGGATAAAACACAAATTGGGTAACTATTCACATGTTAGGCTGCCTCATATTGAAAAGTATGCAAATTCTTTAAGCTGGAAAGAGGGCACTCTAGAAGAGCCAATCTCTAGAGAGCAAATACTAGAGAGAGAGGCTAGGAATATGCAAAAGGAGGCTGACTTGGAAACTTGTGGACAGGTTTCCTTATCATATCAAAGGCAACTTGGAGCAGCTGCCTCTTCTTCAACAACACATCAGCAAGCTGCCATGGACACTCAACAGACAGGCAGCAAAGGCAAAGGAAAGCAGGTGGAACAAGAGCAACCACCTCCCATGACTGAAGACCAAACAGATAAAGAGATGGAACAGCAAGAAGAAGTGCAGCAGCAGGTAGAGCAACAGCAACAACAGGGATCACAGCAAAGAGAAGGGCAGCATGACATAGAGCAGCCCACACATCAAGAAGGGGCAGTTGAGGCCCCAATTCTCACTGAGCAGCAGGCTCAAAACATAGTACCTCCTAGGCAAGAAGCTGTTAATGAAACCTCAGTCCTCCAAACTCCACAAAAGGAGGATGTAAGCAGGAAAAGGGATAGAGAGACTCCCTTGACTACATCAATAAGTCATGGTGAGAAGAGGCACAGGATGAACCCCCTTTCAGAGGAAGAGATGCCTATAGGGCAATCTTTGGGTATGGGCCCGCCCAGTTTGGAGGCATCTGCAAGTTCCTTCCAACAGGAACAAGAGAGGACAGTGGGAGGAGAAGTCAGCTCCTCTAGCCAGCAGAGAGAGGGTGAACTGAGCATTAAACAGCAGTTCATTGAAATAAAGAAAAGGAATGAGCCTATAAAAATACAGCTGTATAACCATTTGTTGAAAATGGCTCCCACCAACCAACAGCGACTAATGTCTGCATATGATGTCCAGGAGGGCAAGATGATCATGAGTCACCTCATACCAACTACATTGCATCCACAGTCCCCTTCAGATTACTTAAGGACCAATCTTGAGGTCCTGGCCAAGGACATCCACCCAATGGATAAAATTGAATTGCATAAACAAACAGGTGAGATGGTCTATGCTTCCTTGGCAGACAAGACATTAGATAACTACAGGCTAGAAAATAGCCTTAATAATACAGCTGCCCAACTTGAGTTGGAAAGGGCATCCTCTCAAGCAAAGGACAACAGAATAAGGTCCTTAGAAGACATAATTATTGAGATTGGGCATGATCCCAAAGATATCAAGGGCATACAAGAAATATTAAAATTGAGGGATGCAGATATGGCAACTTTAAGGAGAAAGATCAAACTCCCAGCCACAATTCACCCTCAAACAGATGAAGTAGCTCAACAAAGGCATGATCAAGATTCCACAGCTTTGCTAGTGTCTCTCTACAAGCAGCTTATCCAGACACAAGAAAAGCTGGGAGAATCAGAGGCTGCACAGGCAGCATTACAAGCAACTCTGAAACAAAGAGAAGAAGGTCAGACCTCCCAGCCTCCTCCTCAAGTCATTAACCTTGAGGAAGCTGCTCCAATTACTACTCCTCCTCCTCAACAGACTGAAAAAGCAACACCATCTACTTCAGCACCACCAACAACATAGCAGGCCCCTAGCTTGGATATGCAAAAGCTAAGAAATGAGATTCAGGCCCTGGAAGATCAAATGACAGAATTGAATGAGACCAGGGAGAAATTGGCCAAAGTAAATGATAGATATGACAAATCCAAGCAGTCTGTGGCAGAAAAGGGCAGGGAGATAAAAGCCCTCAAAGACAGGATCAAAGAGCTAGAGAATGAGCTCAAATTAGATAAGGTTGTGGCTGAGCTTAAAATAGTGCTGTGGGCTAACATTGGCCAATATATTAATGACCAATGGCAGTATATTGAAACAATCCATGAGCAGTTAGAGCTCATTCCAAAAGCACAGACTGAAATTCAGAGATCAAGAGCTGCTCTAAGCAATATGCCTGAAATTGCCACCAGGATGATTAATGTGCTTAACAATAGAACAAGTACTCAGTTGGCTACCATGGGAATTTCAAACAGAACTGAGCACATTTAGTTAATCAAGAGGGTTCTTACACTGAGAAACTTGGTGCAGACATTAGAGAGAAGAACCCAGGACATGCAGACTGAGGTGAACAGGTTTTTGGAGAAATTTCAGGTATTAGAAAACAGAGGGCTCCCTAGCTTACTGAACAGCGCAGGGAGACTGTTCACTCATGAGAAGTATGCTAAAAGGGTTAATGCATTTACCACAAGTCAGATCAATGAGAAGCCCAGCACCTCAGAGGAAACAGGGTCAGCCACAGGACAGACTCTCTACAATAGAGTAGAAAGTTTATTTTTTATAATGAATGAAATTAAACACTTGTTTGAGGTGCCTCCCAATTTTTACAAATATACAGAGGCAGAGGAGACTATGGATGCAATTCTCAGGCATCAACTACCTACACTAGAATGGTGGACTAAGGCCATACAGATGATTTTATAAACAGGAAGCCATTCAATAAATTTTGTTCATAGAAAATGCAAATTGTCATACACAGGACAGTTTAAAAGAATCAGCATGCATTAAAGATGAAAGCTGAGCCACCTCAGCAGAACTTACGGCCAACAAAGCAAGGTGAGAAGCTACAGGTGTCCAGGCCGAGAAGCTACAGCAGAGCAGCTCCAAAAGCGCATTTCTCAGCATTAATGCAGATCACTCCAACCGACTCAGTGGCCTCCAAAGGCCAAAATATCTTCTGACAGGCATAAAGATGCATTTACTTTGTATTCAATGATGTAATAACTTTCTTATCTAATATCATGAAAAGTTGGTGAACGTATTCATTTCTGAGATAACTTAGCACTCAGATATTTTGTACAACCGATTGTATATATTTGCCCCTCGCACAAGCTTGCAGGGTTGTTGTTGATTTCTCTTGAAGAAGTTCTTATGCTGTAATCCTTTCAGAGTTTAATAAAGAAAGTGATGAAATTTCTCAGAGTTCTGAAGTGTTGAATGCGTTCTGGTGTCTGTTGAAAAACTGCAGGATTCTTGTGTACCTCATAATACAATAAGTTTTTCTGTAACTCTCTTTGTTATGTGTTTCAATCTGTTACAATCCATATATGTTTCTAATTTCTAGGTGTTTAGCAACAAAGAAAAAGAATAACCTTCAGGATTTATTCATGCAATACCCTGAGTTCAATCTATGTTGTTAATGAATGTTTTCTTCAGCTATAATCTTGATAAGTGTAATTCTTAATTGTTGCACTTTCAGAATATATCTTTCACAGTGACCTTTGTTTCAGGAATTCAAGTTTGCTCCTGAGCAACATGTTTCACTTTCACATCACCAGCTTAATGGAGAATTCTTAATTTCTTTCTGTTGGCTGACCATACATCACCACATAAGTTTAAATTTTGTTTGTTTGAGATACTCAATAGGCCCTGCAGTCTGAACATCATCACTCCAGCAGTTCAAAACAGTTCACAGCTCTAGACTCCATTGCCCAATGATATACTACTATCTGAACACTACATCTTAAGCACTGAAAGAAGTCCTTCAACCAAAACACAAACCAAAAACCTGAGCATAATAGCTAGCCTAAAATACTATCAGAACAGAGACAAATCATAAAGAGAGAGCCCTCTCTGATTACAGTTTGGCTAGAGACTGTAGTCCAAAGATTGGTTAGTGGTTACCCCGGCCGTATTCCCTTGGGAGTCATAGGGAACAACCTGGGTGTTAACACACTTGATCCCAGAAAGTCGTTTTTAAGCCCTTTTCCGACTTGAAAATGAAAAGATAGCCGAGTTTTCCTCTTGAATCATTAAAATAAACGAGAGGCGGTCGCCTTTAAGCTCTTTTTCTGACCGTTTAAACACTGAAAGATTGTCAGGATTTTTTCGTTTCAGGCTCGTGATTGGTTGCGAAACGATGTGATTCCAACCACTTTTCTACTTTTTCGGGTTGAAGTCACTAGTTACAAAAATTACTCCTCGATCGTAAAGATCGGGCGGTTCTTTTGAGTATCGTTTTATACATTTTCAGGCTCGAGAGACACAACTCTATGAAAAAGGACCCCCCTGGAGTTTTCTTTTCCGTGTCTTTTTCAAACTCTCTAAACATGAAAAAGACTCTGAGTTTTACCTATGTCGGACTCGTTAAACCGTTATGACATTGGACTCGTCACCATGATGAGACTCGAGCTTCTCATTCCTAGGGCTCGTTAAACTATTACTAGGTCGGACTCAACAACAGGTTTATCATTGATTGTCTATGGCAGCTAGTCACTCTTGAACATTGACACTTTAGCTTCTTGTCGGGTTTGGACATCCATACATCATCATTTGGCCTTCCACGGGTTTGGGTTATCATTCTAGCCTCATTCCATCTGATTCATGCCGTCTCTTTCAAGCCTCTGATCCCTTGGTGCCTGAATGCTGCCACCACCCTCCGAAGTCATGTTGCCGACATGTTCAAGAGTATAATCCTTCTGCAGTTTACACCTTCGTCTTCTCCTCTGATGCTCTATTTCTCCATCTACCACTTGTTCCATGTCGTTGATGGGGGAAACATTATGGCCCTCCTGCGATGGGTCGTCTCCTGTCGACATCAGCTCATTATCCAGGAGATTGACCTAGAGATCCCCTTTGGTACCTTAGAGCTTGCATGCCTCAATGGCAAGTTCTTCGCACCTGACTGTCGACTTTCATCATTGGTCATCGATTAGGTGATTCCACGAGTGTTCAACTTCAGCTCCTTATTCACACTTCGTGGATTGTGCTAGACAGTACCTTGAGAGCCATTGGCATTATTGGTGGTTTCTCTCACGCTTGTTAATGGTTTTCATCATTGACTGGTAATCAAGCGATGTTCTATCATGCTCGACCTCAGCACATCTATTCGCATGTTAGGATTTGTACTATGACCGAATGGGTTCAAGAGCCCGAACTCAGATTACATATGTTCGGGCTGCGTGGATTGGTTTATGATTACATGAATCATTGATGGATGGCTGTGACCATACCTTTATCATTATCATGGTCTCATTAGCTGGAGGGCTGCATCCATACCATAGACCTATTTTGTATGTCTTTTGGATGGATGCACCCATGCCTAGACTACATGTACTTCATTATCAAAGATATCAGTTATACTTGCGTGCAGGTTCTTCTAGATGGTGTTCCAGTTCAGTTAGTTTCGTAAAGCATTTCACCCCTCCCTCTCTCTCGGGCTTCATACTTTAGGGGGCATCTGTTACACAGTAATTTGTCACTATCTTCACTCCAGTCTTACTACTATGTAATGTGTCCAAGTCATACATGCTCATGTTAGACAAATGCTCTCTGATGTTGCCAAATGACCCACTTTTCCAAAGGTTTTTGCCTCATCGCATCTGTTGGCCAAATAAACGCGCTCCAAAACAGCCCAGAAGCGCTGCCATCGCGGAAGTACACTTGATTCCTGTGATGGTCCGATTGTATGTGCCAGCACAACTGTTGCTTGTAATCTTCAACGATGACCTGACTAGCTATGTTATTCAATAGCGATGTCAGTGTGGAGGACCAGTTATGTGCCCGCGATGATCTAGATTGGGTGAATTTGTTCCAACATTCGGCCTTCCAGATGACTCTAGACCTGGTTGTTGGCCTAGCTTATGTTGCCCTCCTTTCTCTGGCATGGTTGTTCCGTCATTTGTGCTACCTTCCTTGGAGATAAGCTCACCCTCCCACCTTTCATGGAGACTCCTTCTCCTATTTAAACTCTCACCATTGCTATGTGCTGCTAGTTTTGGAATCCTTAGTCTTTGGAGTGGTTACTAATAGTGTTGTTAGTACTTGTGAGCTTGTTAGATAGCTGGCATGAGTGTGACAAGTGTGGGATTGTTGAAAGCTTGAGGAAGGTTGTGAAGTGCCATTGATCTTGTGTAAAACTTGTGAGTGAGAGAGACTTGTGTATTGGGAGATCCATCTTCAAGAGTGAATGCTTGAGGAACATGCTGGCTGGATCCCTCTAAGCAGGCTTGTGACATCAAGACTTTGGTTATAAGCTTACTCTTTTTTCACAATTAATGCAATCAATGATGTTTTCCTATGTCTTGTATGTAATGTACTTGATAGCTCATGACTTCTTGACTTTGTGAGTAAATAGATCATTGTTGTTCCGGTTACGTGCTTTGTTGTATTTCCTTTGCTTGTTTCAGGTTGATCACTCATTAGGAGAAGGAAGCGGAAGCTGGAGCAGCGCAACGGAACTCCATTGACCACCGATTGAGGTAGGCCTCCAACTATGACTATTTAAGGAAAGCTATTATTGATCTGTCCTTGTTTGTGACTAGACCCACTCTAGGGCTAAAGGGATTGCCTTTGTCCGCAGAGGGAACACTTTCCTGCATCACACCTTGTATGTAGAAGGACAAGAAAATCAGTGGTACATCGACAGTGGATGCTCGAAACACATGACAAGTAATTAAGGAAAACTTTATTCATATAATGCCTTAGAAAAGGAAAAGAAGTTCTCATTTGGAAATGACACTCCTACAGTCATAAAAGGTAAAGGCCCTGTTCTCTTAAAAGAAAAGGTTAAAGCTAGGAATGTTATGTATGTTGATGGTCTAAAGCATAATCTATTGAGTGTCAGTCAAATGTGTGATCAAGGAAATGAGGTAGTATTTCAATCAAATGGATGTGTTGTTCGTGAGCTTGATACAGTAGAAACAGTGATCATTTGGCATAGGTTCAGGGGGAGCATATACTTATAATAATGCATTATTGGCATTATCTTAGAAGATCTTGGTACAAATTCACAATTGTTTTGTTTCAAGTGGAACAGGTTCAGGGGGAGATCATGGTTGTTCGTCTGGCTGGTGATTGACAGATGCTGCTGATGATAGTTACTGATGACTATCATGATCTTGTTTTAGATATTTGGTCTCTATGTCTTGTAGATCTTCTACTATCAAGGTCATGTAACGACCTATTTTGTTTCCCCACTATGCATGGGATGGATGATGTAATGTTCTTATTTTGTCATGTATAAACATTTGGTATATCCCTACTTGGTTGGGTGGATGAGTCAATCTTGGTATATCCCCACTTGGTTGGGTGATGGATGTATGTATGAGCCTTTGGTGATAGGAAGGTCATTTATGATGTATAGAGTCATGTTCTTCTTGTAGAACATCTTTTTGTAGACCTTGCTTACATTCAGGGGGAGCATGGATAACACACTTCAGCATATCAGAGAATTCAGCATGTACTCATGGGGAGCATAACCCTTTTCCCTTGATGACAAAGGGGGAGAGTGACTTGGGGTTTCCATCAAGTCTAAAGGGGGAGATTGTTGGCATTGTGACATAGATTTGACGCTATGACACAGGTGTTGTCCTTGATGGCAACTCTCACAGATGACAGATCACAGTTCAGGCTCACAGAATGAAGAAAGAAAGGCATACGCAGGTTCCCATTGACCAAGCCGCATGTACACGCGGGTTCTCAGACCAAAATGCGCGTATGAGCGTACACATGCACTTTCATGAAAGGAAAGACACGTACATGTTGGAAAAATTGGTTTTGGACCATGGTATTATGATCCATGGTATTGGTCCAAGGTATCTTGTCCGAAGTGTTGACCCCAGGTATTTGGTCCAAGGTATTGATCCTAAGTGGTTTTGGACCATGGTATTGAGCAAGGCCTAAGATTATAAAAGGAGGAGAAGATCATTAGGCAAATTCACTCATGAATTGAATATCTAATGAAGAGAAAGATCTAGTATACAGGTGATTGGGTTATGGTGCACAGCTGGATCTGAATCAAGGATGAACCTAAGTTCTCAATGAAGGATAAGTTCTATTGATGGGTCAAGATCTTAAGGCTTGAAGAGAAGTATCTTTGTGTGGTTTTGATCTTTTATCTGAATAATTGGCGCATGTCGTAATCTGTAAATATGATGATCTGGGTATAACTGATGTCTGAATAATTGTAAAGGTTAAAATCATCATTTACAGACCTGTACGCAGGTTCATTATATAAAAGGCATGTATACACACTGGTTCGGCATTTCAAAAGTGCGTATACGTAGGTTTTCCTTGATACAAGTGCATATGCACGCAGGTTCGTCACATTGCAGTAGCGTACACCTCATAAAATATGCTTTAGATACTTCTGATCGTTGTTGCAGTGTTTTGGGTTCTGGCTTGGGTTCTGGTTACTGTTACTGTATTCTGGTTACAACGTTCAGAGAAGTGATTGTTTGATTCAGTTTTTGGTTGGTGAAAAGGAGATTGGTTGATGCAGATATATTTGACGTTTGATTGATGTTATTGATGGATCTAGTCTGAAAATTTATGAAACATGGTCCCTGGAAGAAAAGAGAAGGTTGTAGCCTTCTGTAGGTCAGCACCTACGTACTAGTACATCAGCTAGTACAAGAGCTATGGGATTGTAGCTCCCTTCCAGGAGAAGCTGGAGAATGAGAGAAGGTTGTAGCCTTCTGCAGGTAGAAGCCTGCGTACTGGTATAAGACTGCACTAGTACAAAAAAATTGTAAAAATAATTTTCTTATTAAAAGTAAGATAGAGACAATTACAGTAGGTGGTTTTCACCCTCATTGGGTTTCCACCTTATATCTTGTGTTCATGTGTGTGACTGTTTGTTCTGTTTTTACTACTCCTGGTTACTGTTTATATGCTTCTGATGCACAGATTAAATATCAACTTATGAAGAATTAACTAAATTATAAGTTTACAGGATATGCGCTAGTTGCCTTATATACAGTTGCGTATACACGCAAGTTTCATTAATTGAAGTAGCGTATATGAATCAGAATATGGAAATGAAATATTATTAACTTGATAATACTAATTCACCCCCCCTCTCAGTATTTTTTCCAACATCTATTGGCTCTGTGAGGTGGTATCATCACGTAGATCTCCATGCAATATCACAGTGACCACCAGATCACTATTGACTATTGACCGTTGGATCGCTAGTTAATATCGCATCCCAAGGTTCAAGAGTGAATGACCCTGGCCAACGGAGTTGCGAAATGCGATGTGTGATACGAGGAGCACCGATAAATATCACATCACATCGTTCATGAGGAAATGAACCTTGCCCACTGAGCTTGTGATTGCGATATGTGATGTTTAGAGGATTTGTAGAAGCACTTGTCAAAGTGGCTGAATTTAGAGTTTCTGCTAATTTAGTAGAATAGATAACTTTGGAGGTAGATGACTGAGACTCCGTAGGAAATCCAAGAAGAAATTCTGCCTGAACTTGAAGAAATTTTTTCCGGATTTGAACGATTGTCTCTTATGCCTGCACCCCAGCCACCATTTGTGGTATCAAAGTAGCTTACTAACATTGAACAGGATCTCAAGGATCAGAAAAAGAAATACAACATGGCTTTTAGAGTTAGAGGAAGAGGTGATGGTCGAAGAAGAGGACGACCAGTTGCAAATGCTGAAGTGTTGGAAGCTATGCAACAGATGCAAGCTAGATTGGAAGTAGTGGAAATGGGAAGAGGTGGAGATGTTGGGGATGTTAGTGAACTTGAAGCTAGAGCTGCAAAAGATGAAGAACCTACAGATGTAACTCCTGAAATGAGATTCTTTAGGTTAGCACTGAGGTCTACATCCAAGCCTAGACTTGAAGTCTCAATCTACACAGGAATCTTAAGCCCTGAGGAATTGATAGTCTGGATAAATGACATGGAGAATTCTTCGATTATGAAGAAATAGATGAAGAAAAGAAGGTGAAGTTTGTTGTCACGAAACTAAAAGGACATGCAGCACTTTTGTGGGATGGAGTGCAAGAATAAAGAAGAAGACTTGGAAAACAACCAATTAAGAATTGGAACAGGATGGTGGCAAAACTAAAAGGTAAGTTTCTGCCAAGTGACTATCAGCAAACATTATTTAGTCAGATGCAGAATCTTAGACAGAGGTCTATGACAGTAAAGGAATACATAGAGGAAATCTACAAAGTGAGTATAAGAGCAGGACAAATCCAATATAGAAATGAGAAGGTTTCCAGATATGTGAATGGTCTTAGAATGGACATTCAAGATGAGATAAGTGTCCTGTCTCCTAAAACAGTAGAAGAGGCTTATCCAATTGTACTGAAGGCTGAAGAAAAACTCATGAGGAAGCAGTCTGCCAGAAATAGAGGTACTTTCCAAGGAAGGGGAGGACAAGGTGGTAGAGGAATATCTACAACACCTGGAAATCGAGCTAGCAACAGCTCAAGTCAACATGCACCCATAGGAGGTGATGCAAGTGGTAGAGGGAGTTTTTCTAGAGGAAGAGGAGGCAGAGGTAGAGGAAGAGAAGTTAGATGTTACAGATGTAACAAGTTGGGAACAGAGCTTATGAGTGCCCACAGAATATAGGAACGAATCAGAGGAATGCGATTGTTGCAAAAACTGAAGAGGAAGCAACAAAGGTAATAGATGAAGAGAATGTACCAAAGAAATGGGAATCTTTGGTAGTCAACAAAATTTTGTTAAAACCAGCTAAGGAAATTGTTGAATAAACACAAAGGAAACGATGTTCAGGACTATGTGTAAGGTTCAATGGAAGTGTTGTCAGATGATAATAGATAGTGGTAGTACAGATAATTTGGTCTCCACAGAAGTGGTGGAGAAGTTGAAATTGAAAACAAAGAAACATCCAACACCTTATAAGGTGTCATGTCTTCAAAAGGGATATCAATTGGTAATGAATGAGCAATGTGAAGTGGAGTTGCAGTTGGGAAAATACAAAGACTAAATTCTATGCGATGTGATGCCTATGGATGTGTCACATATACTGTTGGGTAGACCATGGCAGTATGACAGAGGAACTATGCATGATGGAAAGAAGAACACATACAAATTCAGCAAAGATGGTGTCATGATACATTATTGCCATTAGAGGAATAGGATACATCGAAGAAACTTGATTCAAAGACCCTTTTGCTGAGTGGAAAGGAGTACTTGTAGCAGATGGAGGAAGATGAGGTAAGTTTTGTGTTGGTTTGGAAACCCAAGTAATAATTACTTCCACAAAAGCTTCTGATTTACCAATCGAAATTCAAGAGATGCTGGATAGTTATTGTGATATCATTGTAGATGATTTTCTTGATGAGTTACCACCCATTAGAAAAATCAGTCATCACATAGATTTGATTCCAGGAGAAAATCTACCTAATAAAGCATATCACAGGATGACTCCCATAGAGAATGAAGAGATTAGGAAACAAGTTCAGGAACTATTAGACAAGGGACTGGTTAGAGAGAGTTTGAGTCCTTGAGCAGTGCCAACAGTGTTGAGCCCAAAGAAATATGGAGGCTGGAGAATGTGCACTGACTCGAGAGCAATCAATAAGATAACAATTAGGTACAAATTTATTTCACCTAGAATCGAAGATTTGATGGATTGTTTGAGTGGAGCTAGATATTTTACAAAGTTATATATAAAAGTGGTTATCATCAAATCGGAATTAGAGAGGGAGATGAGTGGAAAAATGCTTTTAAAACCAATGAACGATTGTATGAGTGGATGGTAATGCCTTTTGGATTGTCGAATGCCCCTAGTACATTTATGAGACTTATGAATGAAGTTCTGAAGGAATTTATTGGTAAATTTGTAATAGTATATTTGGACGATATATTACTTTACAATAGATCTATGGAGGAACATGTGAGACATCTAAATTATGTCTTACAGAGGCTACAACAAGAAAAATCACTGTTAAATTTAAAGAAATGTTCATTCATGAAGGAGGGTTGGTGTATTTGGGCTTTGTTGTTTCTGTTGAGGGGTTAAAGATGGATCCAGAGAAGATCAAGGCTATCATGGAGTGGCCTTTGCCAAAAAGTGTCTTTGAGGTAAGAAGTTTTCACGGTTTTGCTAGTTTTTACAAGAAATCCTTAAGGAATTTTAGTAAGATTAATGCTTCAATTATTGACACAATAAAGAAAGAAAGACAACTATTTAAATGGACTATTGAAGCAGAAAAGAACTTCTAGATGTTGAAGAGAAAGATTATTGAGAAACTTATTTTGATTTTACCTGATTTTAATAAACCTTTTCAAGTGAAGTGTGATGCCAGTGGAGAAGCCATTGGAGCTGTTTTGAGTCAAGAGGACAGGCTTGTAGCTTATTTTAGTGAAAAGCTGAATGAGACAAAGAAGAAATATTCTTCTTATTAGATATCATTTTTGGGATTCAACTGCGTTAAGTAAGTCATTCAAACGTATGACCATTTCCATGAGAGGTAGTCATAACTAACTAATTTCTCATGATTTTTGAATAGTTCACTTAGCACTCATTGCATCGGGTGATGCTCACAGGGGTGAAGAAGTGGGATTGAAACTAATGAAATGTGGAGAACAAATCACATAGCATCAATCATTACTTCCGGGGCTTGCACCCGGTAACCAGGACTTCCCAGGAGGTCACCCATCCCAGAACTCCTCTGGCTCAAGCGCGCTTAACTGTGGAGTTTTTCCCCACAATCAAGCCCACTTAGCTTGCTACACCATTTGCAAAACCTTAGCAAGTATTGTGCCTCATGAACCATTCAAGTAGAGATCCCTTGACTCTTTTTGAATTTAAGTATGGGGGATTTACGCAATGCATTATATTAGATATCATTTTTGGGATTCAACTGCGTTAAGTAAGTCATTCAAACGTATGACCATTTCCATGAGAGGTAGTCGTAACTGACTAATTTCTCATGATTTTTGAATAGTTCACTTAGCACTCATTGCATCGGGTGATGCTCACAGGGGTGAAGAAGTGGGATTGAAACTAATGAAATGTGGAGAACGAATCACATAGCATCAATCATCACTTCCGGGGCTTGCACCCGGTAACCAGGACTTCCCAGGAGGTCACCCATCCCAGAACTCCTCTGGCTCAAGCGCGCTTAACTGTGGAGTTTTTCCCCACAATCAAGCCCACTTAGCTTGCTACACCATTTGCAAAACCTTAGCAAGTATTGTGCCTCATGAACCATTCAAGTAGAGATCCCTTGACTCTTTTTGAATTTAAGTATGGGGGATTTACGCAGTGCATTATATTAGATATCATTTTTGGGATTCAACTGCGTTAAGTAAGTCATTCAAACGTATGACCATTTCCATGAGAGGTAGTCATACGTTTGAATGACTTACTTAACGCAGTTGAATCCCAAAAATGATATCTAATATAATGCACTGCGTAAATCCCCCATACTTAAATTCAAAAAGAGTCAAGGGATCTCTACTTGAATGGTTCATGAGGCACAATACTTGCTAAGGTTTTGCAAATGGTGTGGCAAGCTAAGTGGGCTTGATTGTGGGGAAAAACTCCACAGTTAAGCGCGCTTGAGCCAGAGGAGTTCTGGGATGGGTGACCTCCTGGGAAGTCCTGGTTACCGGGTGCAAGCCCCGGAAGTGATGATTGATGCTATGTGATTCGTTCTCCACATTTCATTAGTTTCAATCCCACTTCTTCACCCCTGTGAGCATCACCCGATGCAATGAGTGCTAAGTGAACTATTCAAAAATCATGAGAAATTAGTCAGTTACGACTACCTCTCATGGAAATGGTCATACGTTTGAATGACTTACTTAACGCAGTTGAATCCCAAAAATGATATCTAATATAATGCACTGCGTAAATCCCCCATACTTAAATTCAAAAAGAGTCAAGGGATCTCTACTTGAATGGTTCATGAGGCACAATACTTGCTAAGGTTTTGCAAATGGTGTAGCAAGCTAAGTGGGCTTGATTGTGGGGAAAAACTCCACAGTTAAGCGCGCTTAAGCCAGAGAAGTTCTGGGATGGGTGACCTCCTGGGAAGTCCTGGTTACTGGGTGCAAGCCCCGGAAGTGATGATTGATGCTATGTGATTCGTTCTCCACATTTCATTAGTTTCAATCCCACTTCTTCACCCCTGTGAGCATCACCCGATGCAATGAGTGCTAAGTGAACTATTCAAAAATCATGAGAAATTAGTCAGTTACGACTACCTCTCATGGAAATGGTCATACGTTTGAATGACTTACTTAATGCAGTTGAATCCCAAAAATGATATCTAATATAATGCACTGCGTAAATCCCCCATACAAAAATATTCTTCTTATGAAAAGGAGTTTTATGCAGTGGTGCAGTCTTTGAAGAAGTGGAGACATTACTTGATGTCCAAGGAGTTCATACTATATTCGGATAACCATGCATTACAATACATTATGCAACAGCCAAAGCTTAACCAGAAGCATGCAAAATGGGTAGAATACCTGCAAAGTTTTAATTTTGTATTAAAATATATAACTGGTCAATCAAACAAAGTAGCAAATGCCTTAAGTAGAAAAAGCATTTTTTTTCAAGAAAGTCAAATTCAAGTGTTGGGTTTTGATTTCCTTAAACAATTATATGAGAAAGATTTAGATTTTAAAGAGGCATTTGAAGATTGTAGAAATCCTGTTTTGTTAGACAGAAGCAAGTGGCTGGATTATTTCCTGAAAGAGGGACTGTTATTTAAAAGAAATAAATTGTGCATACCTAGTTGTTCTATGAGGGAGAATTTGATCAAGGAAAAAAATATTGGAGAACTTAGGGGGAATTTTGGTGTAGACAAGACTTATGAATAGTTGAACAGGTTTTATTTTTGAGGAAAATGAGGTCTGAAGTAGAAAGGTACGTGAAAAATTGTAAACTTCGTCAATACACAAAGGGAAGGAGTCAAAACACACGTTTGTATGTTCCATTATTTATTCTAGATAGGCCTTGGGATATGGTAAGTATGGACTTTGTTTTGGGTTTACCAAAAACACAAAGAGGAAATGATTCAATTTATGTAGTAGTTGACAAATTTTCAAAAATGGCACATTTTATTCCATGTTATAAAACCAGTGATGCTACTCATATTTCTAATCTGTTTTTTAAGGAGATTGTAAGATTACATGGGTTACCTAAGAGCATTGTTTCAGACAGAGACACCAGATTTGTTGGACATTTCTGGAGGACTATTATAGATCCATTTAGGTACATCAACCCCAACTTACAGATTGATACTATTAGGGCCCATCAACCCCTAATGCAGTTGTTTCATGCCCTAAAGAAGTTAAACATTAGAATGCCTCACTTCCCAAGAAGTTCCATCACTGAAAACATCTAGAAATTGACTCTAAGAAGATCAGCTCAAGTAGGCCTTCATTAGGGTGCACTGCAGTGCAAACCATACACTGTCAGGGTGCTATGTAGCGCACTTGGTCCCTCTTTGGCTTGAACTAGGCAAATTTTAGCGAATTTCCGTGAGGGTTTGAAAGATTCCTTATCCATTGGATGCCTCTAGAAGTTTCTCAAGGCTAACCACTCCTTTGAGTTCACATTTGGATGAGGAAGGGAGTTAAGGAACATCAATCCCCTTATCCCTTCTTCCATGGAACTGAATTCTAAATTTAGGAGGGCATTCATTATCACCATTCATGGCATAACTTCCTTCATTCACCTATAAAAAGATCACTCATCTAAGTGATCAGGGGCTGGAAATTATTGAATGGTAGGGAGATGCTGTTGGTATGAGATTTGAGTTGATTGCAAGTATTGTAATGATGTCAAAGTGTCTTGATTGTTGCGAGGAGAGGATGGGATTGAACTGGAGGAGTGATGCTGAATTAGGAAAATTGGATTGTAACTCTTCCTTTCACTAATAAAGTGTTCAAAGCTTTTTCCATATGCTTGTATTGTCTTTTGATGCTTTCATATGCTTATCATGTACTTGATTCCATGCTATGTTTAATCAATAGATCATTATCATATGCTTTGATGAGTTCTTGTTTCTGTCTGTGTGTAGGTACTTCTCAAGTGGCTTAAGTACGGGAAGGAGCAATAGAATCGGTCAAGGGAGATAAGGAACAAGTAGAAGCTACAAGTAGGTTCTATGTTCTCTTATTTTATCTATTGTTTATGGAAAAGGTATGTTATGAAACTAGCTCACAAAAAGATAGAAAAGATAGATGAATGCCTTAGAAATAAGCCTCTTCGAGGGGGAAATCCCCTTTACATTACACAAATGAACAATTCTTGGATGATACAAATGACAAGACCTCCTTTCTATATATAGTAATCTAAGGGGTTATAATATAATCAGAGCCAACATAACAATAATAATGTAAGGGCACAATAATAACAATAGTGAGCTTCTATGGGGCACAATAATAACAATATGGGGACTACATGGGTACAACAATATAATAAGGGGGTTGTACTAATAACAATAAGGGGTTATAGTAGTAGTATAGGGGCCTAGCATGCCCCTCTCCTTCAAAAAGTGTTGTCCTCAATGCTTGAGTAGGTCTTGATGCTTTTGTATAAAATTATTGTCCTCCCATGTGGAATATTCAACAGGTAAGTTCTTCCACTTGATGAGATACTTTGAAATTGATCGATTTCGTAGCTGTCGGGTTCTTGTTTCTATGATTGCTCTAGGTTCCAATATGATTTTTCCTTCCTCTTCAAGTTCTGGCAATATTGTTTGAATTGGGATATTCTGCAACTTTTGAATGAGTGGCCACACTTCTTTATCCTTCTTCCTTTCATCCCTTACTTCATTTGTTCAATCTGGTTGGATAATAGAAATAGCACGAAAAAATGCTTCCACATCCTCATTCTTTCTTGAGAGTGCATCTGCAACAAAAAATTTCTTCCCTTTTCTGTAGATGATGTCAAAGTCATAACCCAACATATTTGCGACCCATTTTTTATGTTCTTCTAAAGATAATACTTGTTCTAAAAAGTATTTAAGACTATCATGATCCATTTTTACCTTGAAGTGTCTTCCCATTGGGTAAGGTCGCCATTTCTTAAGTGCATGTAGTATTTCCAACATTTCCTTCTCATAAATAGCTTGCTTGAGATGTAGCCGTAAAAATACCCAATCACCTACATCAAAACTTTTTTCGTTGCGATGTTGATCTACCTATTGTTTCATTCGATTCTGCACCAAAGTGGCTTTATCCTTTAAAAGTTGGAGAACTTGTTGTTGATGCTTGATGTGATCTTTCACTTCTTGAACCTTTTTCTTCTTGACATGTCCTTCTATCTTAAGAGTTTGAGGAGTGGTAATTTCTTTCAATGCTTTACAAGATATGGTCGGATTCATTTCTTGATGCTTAATGTGATCTTTCACTTCTTGAACATTTTTCTTCTAGACATGTCCTTCTATATTGATAGTTTGAGGAGTGGTAATTCCAGCCAATGCATTACAAGATATGGTTGGATTCATTTCTTCTTTCTCGATATGATCTTTCACTTCTTGAACCTTTCTCTTCTTGATATGTCCTTCTATCTTGAGAGTTTGAGGAGTGGTAATTCTTGTCAATGCTTTACAAGATAAGGTCGGATTCATTTCTTTTCTCTGGGGTTTGTTCTTGGAATATATCCTCTTCTTTTAATGTTTCTTGATCCTTTTCTTCCTCCTTTGCATACTCTATGTAAAATAATTTCTTCTCAGCACACTTATGACCTTTAGTGGATTTGCTATCACAATTGTAACAAAGCCCCTTTTCTCTTTTTTCTTCCAATTGTTGTGGTGTAATCCTTGTAGGTTGTGGAAGGCTATGAGAAGAAACACTTTCATAATTATAGTCATGAGTGGTGGGACTCCTTGTTTCCATAATTTCACTTTTAATTTTTCTTGCCCACCTGAATGCCTTCTCCAATGAATCAGGTTCCCAAAGATGAACCTCATGTTGAATGTTATCCTTTAAAGTACCTATGAAGACATCAATCCTTTACTTCTTTGGAATATCATTTACCCTTATATTCAATTTTTGGAAGTCCTCAATGTGCTATACCTTTGAAAACTTTTGTTTGAGATTTATCAATTGGCTAAAGAAGGTTTTTCTCTTTGTATCCTTATAATGTGCTATTATTTCCTCCATGAAAATTGAACACGTAACAAGTTGTTTACGAGAACAAAGCCCTTTATACCATAAAAATTGATCCAGTTCTAAATATGAAGTTGCAATACATACCTTTTGTAACAGTGGTACACCATGTAGATAAAAATATTGCTCCATCTGGAGTATCCAATTTACCGAATCCTTGCCATCAAACTTCCTCATATCGCCTTTTCTTGATTTTAGGAGCTCGATCTTGAAATGACTATAACTCTGTAATTTTGGCTCTTCCAGTTCTGAAATTGCGACCTACAGTATCCCTCTGTGTCCTCTTTCCAATGCCACCAGTGTGATCTATTAGTGTCGGTATCTTCATCCCTCCATCAGTGATCAAATTCTCTTTTTGCATGCATTTTAGGTGTCTCATCCGATCAGTTGCATTCCATTAGGTCATGGATCAACTGATGGAAGTGGTTCATTATCAAATTTCCCTCATGGTTTTTACCTGCTGGCCTATTTTCACAAGATCATGTCATTTACAGTCATTTTTGTTATTTATGTTTGCAAAAGCCATTTTTTAGGGTTTTCAAGTCTCATTAGGTCTATGGTTTACCACCATGATCTTCAAAGACTTAATAACAGGCCAATGGACATGAGGATGTTTAATAAGTTCATAAAATCACAAATTTTACTCATGATTTGCTCCATAAAGGGTTTTTACCTCAAAACTTTGTTTTGAGGTGAAAACAGTGTTTTTCCTTTCACGTACAAATTTCATGTAATTTTATTGTTTTCATATGTAATAAAGCATCATTTGCAGCCCTGGGTTATCTTGCCAAACTCTAGCACTCCAACTCCTGCAAAAGAGACAAGAAAATCCAAGCTTGAGTCCATCAAATGACAAAAAAGAGAGCCAAACCGCAAAACAGAGTTTTTTAAAAGCAAATTGAAAAGCAAACTTTAGAAAGTGGGTTTTCTAAATGAAAAATTAAAGTCACTTGTATATAAAGATATCATTTGTGTAGAAGACATCATTTTCTGCAAAGGAAAGAAAGAACAAGAGGAAAATTGTGTTTGAGGAGAGAAAGGACAAATCACAACATTTTTCAAGTTTTTTTTTTTGGCACGATGCACCTGGGCATTGGCAAGGTGAACTTGCCAGGCACGGCACACCAGGCGTAGGATTTACAAAGGATTTATAACGAGTGTGGCACACCTGCCAGGTGCTATGCACCTGGGCGTTGGCACAGCGCACGAGTCAACCAAGTTCAAAACTTATTCAATCGACTTTCTAAAGCTCCAAATTTTGTGAATACCATCTCTTCAAGTAAGTAAACCCTCCCATTTTCCATAAAAATAGATTTAGTCATCCTTGATGGTGTTTTGAAAGGTGAAAATTCAAACCCTAAATTGTTGCACAGTTGTTTTGCAAAACTGTCTAGGGTTTTGTAGGGTTTTTGTCATTCTTGTTGTTTATAATCCCTTGCAAAATTTTTACATATCCCATCCCTCTCCACTAAATTTCCCTAATTTTCTTCCCCTTTCCCTCTCTCATTAACACTCATCCTGCCCCTTATCCCCTTCATTTCCCTTCATTTCGTCAAATCCCCTGTTCCACACATCGGGGTAGGTTTTACTCAAATGATGTTTCTGAGAAATAGAAGATTAATTTGACAAAAGTGAGAGAGGTTTTTGTCTAAAATAGGCCAAGGAAGAAAAACCTGCTTCATTTTTTACACAAGTGTCATGGTTTTAGATAAATGTCAAAAATAAAATTGCCTCAAGAGGGTTGCTGCATCTCTGAAGTGACCTTGGGAACATCAAGATTTCTCCTAGCCTGGTTGACCAAATGACTTGCTTGATAATTTAAATGATATCTAGATAGAGAGAGATTTTGAATGAGATATCGTGAGCTCAATGTGGAGTTGAGAAAGACCTTCAAAAGTTGACTGCAATAGCACTCTGCATTTAGGCAACCTCATTTTGCACATTTTGACTAGTCTAGGGAGATTTGACTTTTGACAGGGCAAATGACCTCCAAATTGGAAAATTCAAGATGTTCTGGAAAGTAGAATCGATAAGGTTTCCAACAAGATATACCACGCCCAATTTGGACACCGGTAAGGCCTCCAAAACGGGCTGCAAAAATGCACTATGCATCTAGGAGGTGCTACGCACTTGGCAAGGTTTTCCGTTGTTAATTTGCACTGGCGCTACGCACCTGGCAGCCAAGCCCAAAAACGCTCCAAAATCACTCAATTTGCTTCAAATCTCTCAAGTTACCTCTTGGCAAGTAAGTAAATCAATCCTTCTTGTTGAAAAGGGTTTTGCATCAATCTTTGGTGACTCTTTTACTCATGAAGTCAAACCCTAGTTTTCACTAAACTGTCTCATAACTTTTAAAGTTCCCTCATCCATTTTCTATTCCCTAAACCCCATACCCTTATATAAATTCCCCAAACATCATTCCCTCATATATTCTCCCTAATTCCCACTATTCCCCAAAAAACCTAATTCCCATTTTCCTAAACCCTGTCATTCCCTAAAAACCCTACAGCCATCATCAAAACCCTCCTTTACATTTTTATTATCAGTCAACCAATCAAATCTCAAAAAAGAAAACAAGCAGCTTATCGACAAACAAGAACTCCTGGAGCTGCAAGTCATTAAAGAAAACCGACAAAAGTCCAAGAGGGCAAAAGGCAAGTTGACATCCATTGAGCAAAAAGACAATGACAGGGAATATGTGTTGGAGAAGGTGAATATGCACTTGGAGAAGCTATTTGAGAAAGCCATCAAGGAGAAAAATATGTTGTGCCACATGGCTTATCACTATTTGGCCCGGAACAAAATATGTAAAACAAGGATAAGAAGCCTAAAAGCCAAGCTAGGGAGAGCCTTAAAGCCCAAAAATGAGCAATATAAGCTCAAGATCTTGGCTGAAGCATCATTTGCCTAGCATAGCACTTAACATAGATCACTCATGCCAAATTTCAAGAAATTTGGTGAACCTTTTGGCATTTTTCAAATTTTCAGGGAAAAAACAGGTTTTTTTGGTAGGTGCGTAGTGCCACCGGCGCTCGCTTTTGATAGGGACCTCCATTGAGAAAACTTGGCATTTTTGGATTATTTATGAAAATTTATGCATGCTCAGAAATTACTAGGGAATTTTGACAAGTTTTGGACCTCCAAAAGGGCCAAAAACACCCAAAAAATTCCCTCTCTGCCACTTTTTGGCCACACAGGAAGCAGTCTTTGGAGATTGCAATTTTGGAGGGGAAAATGGACTCCAAATCAAAAAATTCAAGTTGTTACAGAAAGTAGACTCACAAGGCTTCCCAATGAGCTATCCTGAACTTGATTTGGACCTCGGGAAGCCCTTGAGAAGTAGCTTGGAAAAAGCGCTATGCACAAAAAAATGGCGCTATGCACAAGATGAAAAAGTGCCAATTTTGCTCAAAAACTTTGTTTTTTGCCTAGTTTTCTTCTAGTTTGAATTTTTCTCTCTTATGGTCAAATTCATGATGTGACATGATGTAAATTGATGTACTATGATGTAAAAATTATAAAAATTGACTTGATAAGGTAGATACATCAGTTGTAAGTGGTTTAGAGTTGAATGAATCAGTTTCCTAGGTTTTAGAGGCAAGTTGTTCCACTGCCTATTTTTTTGTTCCTAGTTTAGATATGGTTGAAACCACCACTCTTCTCATGGATTTGACCCCTGATGGATAGCACAGGTGGTTTGGAGGTCTATATCATGTGTTTTTTCAGTCATTTGTAAGGGTTGGACTCTTGTGGATGCATTGAGCACTATTGTAAATCCCTTCTGCAGTTTGGCAAGGAAATGAACCAGGGTTTTGCAGCATTTTGTGGGATTCTTGTGGTAATGTGAATTACCATTGTTTTCTCCTCTGTTATTTAGTTTATCTTATTGTTGGAAATAATACTGAGAGGGGGGGGTGAATCAGTATTATCACATTAATAAAACTTTTTCAATTCCATAATCAGATTTATATATGCTACTTCCACAACTTCTTAAGATTAAGTTAATCGATCTTCAATGAGTGCATTAGGACATTATCAACCATATTATCAGTTAATAGATGCAGTAACATAAAGTAGATCATCACACATAAGGCACACACATGAACACAATGATATAAGGTGGAAACCCAATGCGGGAGAAAACCACCTGCTGCAAGTCATCTCAATCTTCTTCTTAATAAGAAAATCCTTTTACAATATTTGTACTGGTGCAGCCTCATACCAGTACGGGAGCTACAACCCCCTTTGCTCTTGTACTAGCCGATCCATTTACTAGTACGCAGGCTACTACCTGCTACAATGCTCCAAAGATTTCCTTTAGCTCTTGTACTAGCTTAGATACTAGTACGTAGGCACTGGCCTACAATCTTCTCTGCTCCAAGTACCACGTTTCATCAATTTTCATACTGGATACACTGAAGCACAACCCATAAACTGAAAGGCCACATTTCATCCAAACAACATTGAAGCTCAAACAATCTTCTGAAACACCCAATCAACTGAAGTAACCAGATCAACAATAATAGGACCAAACCCAGAACACAACAATGATAAACAAAGATTTTAAGTGAAGGAAGCACCCTGCTCAACTGCTAGCCTGAGTCCGGACTCACCCTGCTCAACTGCTAGCCTGAGTCCCGGACTCACCCTGCTCAACTGCTGGCTTGAGTCCCTGGACGCACCCTGCTCAACTGCTAGCCTGCGTCCCTCGCACTGAGTCTACTGAACTGCCTGCGTCCCGGCGCACCTGAACCCTTCTGAGCCTGCGTCCGGCGCACCTGAAACTCTTCGCTCCTGCGTCCCGGACGCACCTGAACCCTTACTGCACCTGCGTCCGTCCGGGCATAGATGATTTCAAGACTTTAGAAGTAACCCAGACAATCAGATCCACAGATCTGAACATGCGCCGAAGAGATCTCGGTCCATCAGTAGATTCGCCTTGTTTAGATCTAGACCAGATCTAACCCTCATAAGATATTCAACCCAAGACTTGCCAAATCCAAATGATCTCCTTTGCTTTATATAGGCAAGCTCCTCCTCAAAACATGGAACAATACCACGAGCCGACACCATAGAAACACAAAACCGTCGGCTAGATACCACACAAGAAACCCCCACGTGCTTTTCTCTGCCTTGAAATGTGTGCACTGGGTGGACGCACCCCCTGAACGGCTGGCCTGCGTCCCTGGACGCGGGTTCTGCATGGTATACCTGCGGGGACGCACTTTCTGAACTCGTTTCCTGCGTCCTTCTTAATTTTCAACAAACTGAGAGCCTGATCATCAACTTCTGCTGCTGACTTTGAAGAATAGTGAACTACCACCTGAATGGGTTGCCATCAAGGACAACACTTTAGTCATAATGCCAACACTTATGTGGATATGTTCCATCATCTCTCTTTTTCCTCATAACTAAAAGAATCAAGATTAAAGGGTGGAATCCATTGATGTTTAGTGCTCTGCCTTGGGGTTTTATTTAGTTCTAAATGTTTTCTGCTATTTGAAGAGGACTCATGAAACTTGCATGCCCTCTCCAACTCTTCACCAATATTTAGACTCACCATTACACTCATTTCAAAGTGTCAAAACACTTGCCTACCTCGCCCCACAGAAACCTCTGCAAAATTGTGTTGATTTCCTAGACCCAAATCTATCTGATCCAGCAACCAACCATTAAAATCAATAAAAATCCTCTGAGCATATACCTAGCCTAAAATTAGTATTCATACCAGTCATCTCAACCCTTACTTGCCATATTTTATTTGAGATTGACAAGGAGAGAGCCCTATCCCGACCTGGTGGGGCTAGCTACCAAGTTAAGCGTGGTTTGATGTTACCCTAGACATACCTTTCTCAGCCTGAGGTAGATTTAGGCACTAACATGATCAAAATTGGATTCTCCAAGAAAGAGTTATGCAAAATCTTCCAAGATGACCTGATTATATGCCTTTTCAGAAGAGCAAACTTGTATGAAGTTCCACATGTCACTGTTTTGACTTTAGGATCTGAAAAATATACACAGGAAACTACAGTCCGTCCTATTTCTGTAACTTCTTACGAAATTTCAATCTGATGCTCAAAACAAAATTTATGACGATTTTCCTCAGGTGACCTATTTGGAATATAATTCGGTGGTCTGCAAAACCCTAACTTCCTCAGACTATATCTCCATAAATATAGTGAGACGGGATCTGAAATTTGGTGCCGAGGTTCAAACTGATTTCTTCTAAAATGGGTTTTTTTTGGCTTCTGAAACTTCGTAGCGAAAGAGTTATAGTGAAAATCCCACGATGACCTATTTTAGTTGAAATTATGGAGCTTGCAAAAACCCTAACTTCCTTAGATCATATCTCTGAAAATATAGCAAGACAAGCTCTAAAATTCGGACCGAAGGTTCAACACGAGTTCATCTCAAATGGGTTTTTGTTTTTACTTTTGAATTGTGACAAAAAATAAGTCATAGCGAAAATTCCACGATGACCTATTTGGAGCAGTGAAACCCTAGAATCCAAAGCTCTGATACCAAATGTTATGAAACCAACTTAGAAAAAGATAGAAAAGATAGATGAATGCCTTAGAAATAAGCCTCTTCAAGGGGGAAACCTCCTTTACATTACACAAATGAACAATTCTTGGATGATACAAATGACAAGACCTCCTTTCTATATATAGGAGTCTAAGGGGTCATAATATAATTAGAGACGACATAACAATAATAATGTAAGGGCACAATAATAACAATAATGGGCTTCTATGGGTCACAATAATAACAATATGGGGACTACATGTGTATAACAATATAAAAGGGGGGTTCTACTAATAACAATAAGGGGTTACACTAGTACTATAGGGGCCTAACAAGGTAGAGAATGTTTTGTACTCTTGTTTCTAGATTAAGCTACTAGTCTAGAGGGTTAGGCGTTTATCCGAAAACACTAAAATTTCCCAAAACAAATTGGCGACCATAATGGGGACGATCATCCATCTTAGTAGCTTATCAGCCTCTTAAGACATTTCTACATACTGTACTTGTGGTCGTTGTTTGAATTTCAGTCTTCTTTCATTGAAAATTGAGTTGAAACTATGTGAAAATTGCCTTTAGAATGGCTTACTGTCACCAACACAGTCCAATGAAGGACACAGTGTGCTGCAGTGCACTTCCCGCATAGATCCAATGTGATTCAACGCACTGTCTCTAACTGTTGTCTGCGCTGATCCCTTGAGGGTCAGTTTCCCATCTAGGAACTGAAAGTTTTTGCCAATTTTCTCTTGTTTGAATGAGTTGCTGAATGTCAATGACGTTTTGTCTCTGAAAATAGTTTTTCATCTCCTTAATTTGGCCCTTCTTAGACTAGGATTGATAAATGTTTCTTATGTATTTACTTTCTCATTTTCAATCTATAGTTGAAAGTTAGTTTTAATCGATTGATCTTTAGCAAAAGAAAGTGTCGTAAAATCGTCTTTTCCTTCGAAAGTTGAATTGTCGTTAAATCTTCATTCACGAAAGATCAATTGATTGATATGTGCATATGTTTAGTCTTTTCATTGAAAGTGTCGTAATTCCTTATTTCTTTGAAAATGAAAGTGTTGTAGAGTCTTCCTTTCCTTGAAAAGAAATTGTCGCAAAATAGTCATTTTTATAAAAAGAGTTTACTGATCGTTTTTGCATTAGTTTTCCTTTTTGAATCATTCACATTAAGGGAAATTGAAAAGAAATACATGCATCTTGCATTGAAAATACTTTGTCTATGCTAAAAGGAATAGTGTAGGGAATTTGCATTTAGATTGTGCTCTTTGCTCTTTGATCAAAAGAAATCTGATTGCTCTCTATCCCTATGCAACTAGGATTTTCATTGTTAAAACTGAATGGAAAGAATGCTTATCATGATAGTTGCATTCCTAGGAATTTCAGAATACATCATATGGTGAACTTGAAAGACAAATTCATAAGCAAGATCAACTTAAAATAAACATCAATTTACCTAATGGAGCATTGTCATTAATGAAAACATTTAGTGGTTCTAGGCTACAGATGTGTTCTGGCGTCGTTAAACCAAGCAGTTGTCGCTAACTTGTCTGCAATACATCCTGTCACACGGAATGAGTCGATCTTGCGGACAAGATAGACCTTCCTAGAATCTAACGATATCTAGTGACAAGCAAGCCAATCAAAAACTATCTTTCTCTAAATATGCAATTTATAAACAAAGGCAAACAAGTGTTTTAGGCCTACCTTGGGTCCAATGCAAGTTTGTGGAAGCCCCACTCGTTTGATCCAAATGAGCTCCCTTGTAGCGAATCTGCAAACACAAACAAGAAAACAAATTAAATAGCACCTGAAAAGCCAATATCATAAAGCATACTTATCATGATGATCAAGGAATTCATGAAACAAATGACATAAGACAATTTGTTAAGAAAAATGAATCTGATTGTATTAATTCAAATCAAAGAAGAACCTTACAACCTGTGCCTTGATGCTGTACAAGCTCTTCCCAGGGTCCAACAAGAAGTCTCCTCTACTTTGACAAGTTTCACTCTCTTCCCAATGAAGCCAAAAGGTATGTGATCTCTCCTCTCATGCTTAACTAGGAAGTCTCAATTCCACCAGCATTTACCCTCAAAAATGTTCAGCTTCTAACTTCCCTAGCAACCAGCCCAATGCCTTAATTTATAGTGCAATGGAGGGAAGTTACTAGGTCCTCCTTCAAAGGGATAAAGCCCTCCATCAAAGGGATAGCTCCTCTCATCAAGGGATTAGCTCCTTCTCTTTTGGGATGCATGAACCACCTAAGAGCGAATAATCCACGTCAAAATTCCTTCTAGAATCATCTAGAATTAACCCAAAGTGAGTTTTTTAGAATAAAATTGTGCCTTTTTTACTTTCACAGGGGTCCGCACCCACTCCTTTAGGGACAGAGCGGGCAGGTCCGCAGGTAATGTGAACAGGGGGTGCGGGACAGCAGGCAAGAGTGAGAGAAAGTGCAGAACCAGAGCTTTGTTGATTTTTAATGTCTTTCTCTCATTTTCAAAGCTTGACATGAAGAGCTGAGGTCTGAGACTTGCTTAGGAGGACAATATAAGTGATGATAGACCCATACTGACTGCAAATAGTCATGGTGACGATATTTTTGTGTAACACATCCCGAGTGTGATACCTCATTCCAGTATGTGAGTATATCGTAGTTCATCCACGTATCTTCAGGTATATAGGGCGGTGTTACAGTACGTAAAGTATATGGGAATGCTCTCACTGTGCGGCTTTCCATTAGACAACGCTTATACGGACTGGGCTTCCACATACCTTCGGGTATATATGGGAGGACAAAACTAGGTTTCTATTCATCCTTAAGTAACCAAGTCGGCTACCTTGCAAGTGTGATACACCGAACACAACATTCGGGGACATTACCTGCACGTATTTCTTGGTTCGCCATGAGGTATTCAGCTGTTCACAATTGCCTGGTAAACCTTTTGGCTAGTTACCCTTTTTTGTTTATTTCATTTTGATAATAAAATTAATCAGCAATCGTGGAGAAACATCAACCCATACCCCATCGTTCGTAGAGAATAGCGAGCCAGCCACCTTTGCCTCCCAAATCGACACCAATTTGGACAAAGCAGTCTCGTTTAACTGAGTCTAGTACATTAAGAACTCCTAGTTCTTCATCCGAGTTACCTCAAACATCTATTTCGGTAAGTACAGAGACTCCAGTTACTCCGACTATTTCTAGTACATCAGTTCCTAAAGAAGAAGTTTCACAATTACCTAAGGACATTAGTGTTGATCCTAGTGAAACAGTAATTGAGGTTGTCCAACAACAAGTTGATACTCAACTTGAAATTGTTCAACAAGAAAGTGCTTCTGAACATGAATCAATTCAACTAGAAGTTAGTCCAGAATCTATCCTAGTTCAAATAGAAGTTACATCTGAACCTGAAGTTGTTTAGGAACCTCCCTTTGACATTGTTGTTCATTTACCTAAACATCTAGACTTCGATTTTCGACATTCAGAAGTTGTTAACCCTCAGACATCAGTAACTGTTGAAACTACACTTTCATCAACACCAAGAATATGTTACGGACCTGACGGTCAATTTCTTCCACCAGATTTGATTGCCATAGAGGAGGAATTAGTAGAAGATTCCACACCTGGAACCCCGTTTCACTTTGGAACTAGGATTTATCTTTACCCTACTACTCCTGATTACTTTGCTTCATCTCATCATGCTTCCTTTCAAGTAGCCATCAAATCTTTAGGACAACATTTGAGCTAGTTAATTATGGCTGAACAACCGTTACATCCCAAACTGTATCATTTGATGCAGCTGCAGTAGAATCTTCTATTGTAACTCCTTCGATGTTTTCTACCACACCGGAGTTGCACCTGTTATCACTGTAAAACTTCCTTAAAAAAATTTGGACAACTTACATGGTTTCTCAATTCTTGTATCAGTCATGGTCAAGTCATGGTGTTAAAGGGTCTCTAGGTCATTTCATGCTTTAAGGGTTAGGTCATAAGGTTAGAAGTCTTTTAAGATCATATCTCTTTTCCAAATAATGTTTGACAGCCTCATTCCATGTTTTAGAAGTCTTACTAGGTGTTTATAAGTCATATCTCACATCTTTTTGGAGAAATTTTGAAAGTAGCTACGAAATCACTAAACTAGGAGTTTTCGTAGCGTGCTACGAAACCCCTGTAGCAGCCTGTTTCAGCAGAAAAAACTTTGCTTTCTGCGTTTACTAGTAAATTTCCAGAAGGGGTTCTGAGCAGCTGAAAACTTAATTTTAAAAACTGAAAGAGGATTTTATTCTTAACATACCAAACTACAAAAACCTCTTTCATTTTCTTCAAATCCATTCTGATGTGGGAGGAATTTATGATCAAACGTGCGCTACGAAACTGCTGTAGGTGCAAGTTTTCCACAGGCATATTTTTCTGTTTTACATCTGTTTTTTCAAAATCCGTTTCTGGTCACATGAAAGGGTATTTTGGAATTTTGAAGGAGGTTTATCTTCATAAACTCGTCTACTTCAATAACCTATCTCAATTTCTTCATAAGTGTTTTCAGTTGGGAGATACTAAGCTTTCATTGAGACCCTACTTTCAGAAAACGGATTTTTCCTGTTTGCCACGTGTTTTTCAAGGACAGTTTCTAGACAGCTGGAGAAATTTTTTAAAAAACCAGGAGAGGTTTTTGTTCTAGACAACATGGGCTCAAAAAACCTCCTTTAGTTTCATACAATGTGTCATGGATGAAGAGATAAAGGCTCTGTCCCACGTGCCAATTTTCAAGGATCTAAACCTAAAAACAGGGAAACATGTTCCCTAATTTCTAGGGTTTGTCATCAGCAGTTGGGTGACCACGTGGGAGGCTTCATCAAATTCGACTTCTTGAGGTTGCAAGTTGTCAAATAATGCTTTAAATGCTTAGATAAGGTTGTTGAATCATGATAAGGAGTTACACTCCTAGTTGTATTAGGTCTCTAGGACTGCTAGTTAGGTGTCATTTGCATTTAATAATTAGTTTTATGTATCAATAGGTGTCATAGTAGGATGAATTCGAATTTCCCTCATGCTGGAGGAGGAATCTCAGTTATGTAAAGAGCTCTATATATAGAAGAAGAGCTAATGTAATCAGGGTTGGAAAATTTTATGATACAGCTTGTATTTGGCTTATGTAAAGACTCATTGTCAGTAATATAATTTTGACTTTACTTCTCAGGATTCATGAGGGATTTCTTATGTTCAGAATGTATGATCTTGTCCTTTCCATAATTTTTACAGTGGTATAGATGTATAATCACTCAGAATTCACTGAATGTGCTCTGATTTCCTGTATGCATTTATAAACTGTGGTCCCATATGAGTTATGTTCTGAATGTCTAAATGCTGAGTACCCTGACTTCTATGTAAGGTTGAATTCACTATTATATTAAGGTGTTGTTCACTCCATAAGCCCAATGGATAGTTGTTTAATGTGTTTCTAGCATTCATATTTGTCACATTTGTTCTATAAGAGTTAGCCATCTAAATCTTTATCAAAATCATTAACCTTTTGAGAGAGCCCTCTCAGGTTGAGGAGGCTAAGCCTCAGCCAAAAGTTGGTTTGAAATAGTTACTTAGAGTCAACCTGACCAGCAGCCTATCAGGATCTGATTTTGAGATAATAGCACCTATATGGTGAATCGTGCGTCCCGATTGGTTACCAATCATTGTTAGGAACCCACTCAGGGGTTGCTTCTGCACCATGGTCATCACCCATGTCCTCAACCAGAATTTTCCCTGGTTCTTCTCTAATGGGAACTCAATAGTTTGATCCTGCATATCAGTATCAGACTGGGCAATCTAGTCAATAAAGACCTATGTATCCATTAAATACTGGATTTCCACCATATGGAGAACAATATGCTTATTCATCATATCCTTATTATCCCAAAGGACAACCATATGGTAATTTCCCACAATATTCAAGTCAACCTAGAAATAGAGTTTGTCAATGGCAACCAGCAATGCCAACCCAACCAAGGCTTGTGTATCCAACACAACCAATGCAAACTGTGTCAACTATTCCTAATACACCTGTTGTTACTACTGTGCCACTGTCACAAGCTCAAACTGTTGTATCTCAACAGGTACACACTGATCCTTCTCCCTTGCAACCACAAGTTTCAAGACAAGAGGTTTAAGTTTCTCAAGTTTTTTTACAACAACCACTTGTTTCTAGAGTTCAGCAACAACCTCAGGTTAGTATACCTTTATTTGGACTAACCCAGGCTTACACTGGTATAGTTGATTCACAACCTGGTCAACCTTTCATTACTAGGCAACAAAAGTTAAGTCCACAAAAGTTGGTTCAACAATCGTGGATGTCATAATTCCAACAACCCTAGTTCCAACAGTTCCAACCTCAGTTTGGACTTGGTTCACAAGCTCAACCTGGTTTTGGTCAATATCAAGCTCACCAAGATCCTGGGCAACAAGGCTTTGCAGTTTATGGAAAACCACAAATTCAGCCTGGTTATCAACAACCACCTTATACTGGTTTTTTTCAACAATCGTACCAAGGTTACCAAATGCAGATGCCCTATGTTGGTCTGCAAAGACCTATTGCACAGGCAATTCCATCATATCCTAGGTATGCTCAACCTGACTTGAATCGACAGTTGCCATTCATAGCAACTTTATAATTACCAGATTTAAATCGTCTCACCAATGATCCAATCTCATACGCACCTTGGTGGCCGGTAATTCCTCATAAGTTACCATCTAATATTCCAAAGTTTAATGGAAATCCCAGAGAAGACCCATCGAATCATGTTATGACCTTTCATTTATGGTGTTCATCCAACACTTTGAATGATGATGTGATTAGACTTCGTCTTTTCCAAAGAACACTTACTGGTCCAGCTGCTAAATGGTACATTGAAATACCGTGAGCTTCTTTCGGTAACTTCACCACTTTAGCCACTACCTTTTTGACCCACTTCCAGTTACCTATCAGATATGAGACTAGAACGGAGCTCTTGACCAACTTTAAATAGACTACTGTCACCCATATATTAGATCATATTCATGAGTAGCGGCATCACCATCGAATGGTTAAGACATATGTTCTCGATCAGCTTTTAGCTTAATGGTTCATAAAATCCTTGTTACCATCAATCACCGAGGATGTGGAAAAAGGTGGAGTTGTCACAGAAGATCAAGTCATCGCTCGTGCCCAATACTTGGATTTGATTTACACACAATCCAGCATGCTCTATGATAAAATTCCCAATGCACCTAGACCAACTTTCATTGTTCCACCACCTCCACATTCGAGTAAGGACTCTCATGCCGGCGATGGTGTGATCGATTCTTCAAGCACATAGGCGAAAGGAAGACCATCTGGTCAAACTCTTCTTGTTTCCAATCAAACTACAAATGCATCAGAAAACACTCTTGCCTCAGAGATTAATGCCATGTCATCTGACAAAGGAAAAAAATCCAAAGCAACCAAGAGGTAAGAAAAAGGGGAAGAATAACAAAAAGAAACAAGAAAATTCCTCTACAGAGAAATCATATGATTCCCCTACTGCGGCCGGGAAACCTCATTATCCATGTCTGATATGTAATGATGAGCATTATACAAGAGATTGTCCACATCGCTCTGAGGTCTCTAAACTTTTAAAGACTTCAAACATATCAGCAGTGTTGATAGATCCGTTTCAAACCCAGAAGACACATTTGGTTGCAACTGACCATGCTTCCACATCCCAAGTACTCATGTTATCCATCACAAATCCACAAAATGATTTTTTGGTGTCGACAAGAAACAAAGATTATGGAAATCTGTCATTGTTGAATAATCAAGCCATTGATCAACCTAGTACTTCGACCTCAACTTCATCTGAAGTTGTTCCATTAATTGTACCTGAATTAACAATAAAACCACCAAAGGGAGTTGTGCACAAATCAACATTCAACCCTCATTCTCGAGCAACTCAAAACTATAATATAATGGAAGATCTGGCTCAATCACCTTCCGTTATGTCGACACTCAAGGTGTTGCAAAATTGTCCCTCCCAGAAACAAGCTTTATTGTCAATAATAGGTGGAATATATCCTACGAATTCAAATCTTGTGGTTTTTAACCATGTGGGATGTTCACCATAGTTACCGGCGCAATTAGCTTTCCTAATCAAAGTAAAAGCTCTCAATAAGAATTTTCATCGAACTATTATTGATAAGGGGGCATCTACTTGCATTATGTCCATGAGCTGTGTTATCACCTAGAACTACAGTCGCATGTATATAATTTTTGTCCAAAGTTCACTGTCAAAAATTGGTGTCAAATGGGTTTTGTCCTATGTTTCTTACTTAGGGGTCATGTTTCTGAAGGGTCTTGATGTGAATCATTATCTAATACTATTGGTCATCCTCCATCATGATTGCATAAGCCATGTCTTATCTTGTACATGTCATTGGTCCTTTCCGTATTTTCGTAGCGCAGTCTTATTGGTTGATTTTGCAGCGCAATTATGTTTTAGCCTTTTCGCAGCGCGTCAGCATCTAGCCATTTTGCAGCGCATTTTGCTAATTTATAACAATCTGCGCTACGAAATCGCAGTTTCAGGCATTTTGCAGCACAGATTCCTAAAGGGTCACGTCTGGGGATAAGTCATTGTCTCCGTCCGGTTATTGTCAGTTGGCCTACCTCCCAAACACTTATGAGACATCACTCCACCAATAGATCCATAGGCATGCGCATAAAAATCATTCTAACGGTTTTATCATGCATGAATGTTTTATGATGTTTGTAAATGATGCATAAAGTGGCCAGCTTGTGTGATAAGATATTCGAATTGCAAATGAGCCTGAGTTCAAACGAGCCCGAGTTTCTTTTTCAAGCGAGCCTGCGTTCTAAAATTTTTTGAATTTGCTGTTTGAGTTGAAGCTGGTGGTGATTCTCTGTGCAAAAAACTTCGAAAGCAGAATGGAGAGGAAGGAGCATCGGTCTAGAAGATGTCAGAGAATAGAGCCTGAAGGATTGGACCTTGCATTAAGAGATGAAGGTGTTAGGAAAGCTTTCAAGGATGCTGGCTGTTGGAATTTCTGTGAGAAGCTGCAGGGTGGCCATGCTGAGGTAACAAAAGAGTTTGCCTTGAACTTTACAGGTTTAAATTCTAAAGTATCCATGTTAGAATTTCAAGTATCTCCAGAGGCAATTGCTAATGTAACTGAAATTCCAAGAGGAGGGCAGGAGTGGTTTAAGAACTTTAAATTTGATTTGAACCCCTGCAAAGAATTTCTTAAAGAGGCATATGTGAATGAGGATTTAACAAAGGCTATACCTAGAAATTATGTTAAAGAACACTATGCCCTTCTGCTTACTTGTATTCAAAAGTATTTAACCTGTGAGGGTAGATATAACAAGGTTTACTCCTATCACTTTAAGTTGTTGTTGCACTTTACTGGTAAAGCATCCATAGATATTCCATTTTACCTGTTTTGTAGTCTCAGCAAAATGTGTGATAAAGTGCAATTAAGGAAGGATGACTGTGAGACATCATTATTTCATCATGGTTTAGTGAAACTGTTAGTGCTGGATGGTCTTCAGAAAATTGGTAGGGATTGGAACTCTTTCATCTTTATGGCTGGTTTTCAGAGTAAAACAGGCCTTACTCCACAGCCGGTTAAAGAAAGAGAAGAATCAGTTGAGGGACCCACAATAGTTGAGCTTAGAAAGGAGGCTAGGGATAAAAAGAAAACCAAGTCTCAGTTGAACAAACCAGTAAAGCCCTTGGTTCTTAAAGAGCCACCTCTGCCATCATCAAAGGAAAAGGTTAAGCACAAGAAAGATGTACCTGGATCAAGTGGGTCTGAAAGAGTATCAAGAGTTAAAACAAGGAGTCAATTAAGCAAAGAGAAGGGCAAATCAGTAGCTGTTGAGGAAAGTCCAATATCAAAGGCCAGCTTAAGTGATTTGCTTGAGGCCATTGAGTTTGAGCAGGTAGAACCGGTGCATGTTGAACCCATGCATATTGATTTGACTAAATCATCACCGGAGAGCACTAAGAAATCCAAAGCTTCGAAGAGACTAAGGTTTGATGAACCTAGTGAGGAGTTTATTTTCAAACCACGAAGGCCGGTTACAAGGAAACAAGTTAGAGAAGCTGAGAAAGTGCATAAAGGAGAGAAAGTTGTAAAGATGCCCAGAACAGAGGTAATTGAAGTATTGTCCAAAACAGTGGAGGCAGTCAAGCATAAAGACAAGAACAGAAAAGTTATTATTACCCAAGGAGGAAATGTTATAGCCATAAAGAATCAAGCGGGGACAGCAAAAGATGAAATTGCCAAAGCAAAGAATGTCATTAGAGAGCGTGCAGTCAGGTATGCCAACTATCGAAGAGCTGTGTTAAAGGGTAGTAAAAACCTAGTGAGTCAAGTGGATTCAGTGGCTGATGTGTATACATGGACAGTTCCAGCTATTAAACAAGCTAAATTCATCAGTAAAATGCACATGACTCTAAGAGCTGAAAACAAAGCCCTGAGGAGGGAGATTGCAAATTTAAAAGCACAGCTAGGTTAACTAGCTGCTCATTGATGGTGAGAGAGGTCATTTTCTAAATTTTGGCAAATTTTGTTAAAGCTCCATTGTTTTGAAGACATATAGGTCTCTGCCACCTGTAAAGAAGATTTAAAAAAATAGAAGTTCAAGCAAAAAATTCCTTACTGCAAATACACTCTGTTTTAGCAAAAACAGCAGTTTCGTAGCGCGCTACGAAACTGCTGTAGGTGCTGTTTTTGGATGAAGACAAACAGTTTAATGGTAAGATCAGAAAATTTTTGAAGGAAATGCCTAAGGAACATAAGGGAGACCACATGAGGCTATCCTATCCATTCAGATAATGACAAGTGTGCCTTTTTGTAAAGGTGAAATATTTTGTCTCAAGTTAAAACTTCTATAAAGGTACTTTATGACCAGTTAGGGTTTGGCAGAAATGGAATACGAGGAGTATTGTTTTGGTTTATACACATGTCCATCAACAAAGCCTCCAACACATCTGAAATATGGTGATGCTCATAAATTTTGGGGTATTAAAGAGCTGGGAACATGTTGCTTAACTTTCGAAGGATGGTGGGAGACAAGGATCAGAAAAACAGGGGTTTGTTCTTATGATCAATGAACCATCAGCGCATTCAGTATCCAATGCTAACCTTGTTCATTGCATCCACTTCTCAGTTATCTCGGCCAAACTAAAAGGAGACAGGTGTCCAAGAGCAAAGAAGGATCATGATACGAGGAAGATAGAATTAGATATGTAGTTTAATTAGCACTCTTTGTAATTACAGTCAGCACTTAATGTATTTAATGAATTAGTTAATTGGTAGATAGGGGTAATTAGTAATAGTCTTCGAGCTCCCCTCATGCTGGAGGAGGAAGCTCATAGTGGTTAAGGTTGTATCTCTATATATAGATCAGACTTTGATGTAATGGGGGTTGGATGTTTTGGAGAAGACTGTTTTTGGTTTATGTATAAACAAATTTCAGTAATGCAAATGACTGTGTTTTCTTCTCAGGATTCACAATGGATCTTCGTGTTCAAATGTGTGATGGTATTCTTTCTTTAAGGTTCTTTTACAGTTTTGTTAATGCATAATCACTCAGAACTCATGAATCATGCTCTGACTTCCTGTATGCCTTGGCAAACTGTGGTTTCAAAGTTATGTTTGAACATATAGATGTAAAGTGCCCTGATTTCTATGAAAAGATAGTGTTTTTGTTTGCTGAGATATGAGAGACTCCATAAGCCCAATGGGAATCAATTCAATGTTGTCCAGCCAGCTTATTTTTCATGTGTCTTATAAGAGTTAGCCATCTTTTCTTGTCATTAGCCAATATTCATAATCTGCGAGAGAGCCCTCTCAGGCTAAGGAGGCTAAGCCTTAGTCCAAAGCCTGGTTTGAAATAGTTACACAGAATCTTGCTGATTGGCAGCCTTCAGTGCTTGATTTTGTGATAACAAGATGCTGGAAAACACTTGGTTCACCGCCATTGTCACGATCACCAACTATGTTAAAAGCTTTTGATGGAAGAACATATACTCCATATGGGATTTTGAGTAACCTGCAAATTGAACTAGGGGGAAAAACAATTACTTTTGAAGTTGAGGTAGTTGATAGACTCCTCGATTACAACATTTTACTAGGAAGGCCTTGGGTATATGCATTCCCTTTTAAGGGTGGAATCACAATCATTGATCAACTAGCCTTTTTTGCCAATAGTTCACAGGCTACAGGAATCATTCCGTTGATACATGGACACCCACTATCACTTCAAAGTGTTGGAGTAGGTCTCCTTAAAGATCCTTCCCTAATGGGAACTTTCACCCTCCCGTCACCATCTGGTTTGGCGAAAGTGGCAAGAGTAGAAACTTGAAACATGATTTATTCTACATCATCTAATTTTACGAGAATTTCCAACCACTTTGAAATTGATGGTCATAGTGAGGTGTTGTTGTTAAGCCCCATTGAATCATCATAGAAATAAAACTTTTGGGCTTGTGCGGAAAACCCTAATCCGCATTCAACAATTGTATGGGTAGATAGATCGTTAGAATATGGTACCTCTTCAGATCCTTTTTCAGGTATACATTCTACGGATGAAGGAATCGTCAAATCAATGATGACAGGAGAGGCACTATGGGAGGATTATAATCATTGTTCCCACCTTCTAGATGACATTGAAGATTATTCAAATGAACTAAATCACCCATTGATCGTTGATTTTTTATCAAATTCTGTAAATATTGTAGATTCTGAGCGTAGTTTGTCAAACATAGAAGAAAAAATTTCTATAAACATTTCGACCAAGCCTAACATTGTAGAAAACATTCATGTCGGAAAATCCTGTTCTCCATTGGAACTTGATAATTACCATGCTCTGTTTCATGAATTTAGAGATATTTTTGCATGGTCTTACAAGGAGATGTTGGGCATTGACTCAAGTATTGTTGACCATGAGATTAAAATGTACGTTGATGTCAAACCAGTAAGACAACAGCTTCGACCTGTTCATCCTAAGAAAGTTGTTGCTATTAAAATAGAGGTTGAAAAAATTTTGCGTGCTGGTTTCAATTTTCCCGTACCTCTTACCGACTAGGTATCAAACATTGTTCTAGTGATGAAAAAACAAGGGACAATTCAAGTGTGCATCAATTATAGGGATGTAAATCATGCATGTCCAAAAGACAATTATCCTACACCTTTTATCGACTAGATTATTGACGAATGTGCTGGATGTGAAATCTTTTCATTCATGGATGGATTTTTTGGCTACAATCAAATCAATATTTGCCCACAAGACTAATCGAAAAACATTTTTATTTGTCCGTGCGGCACATTCGCTTATTGAAAGTTACCTTTTGGTTTGAAGAATGCAGGGCTACATTTCAGAGGGCGATGAATTATGCTTTCCATGACATCAAGCACATTGTTCAACCTTATCTTGATGATTTGCCCGCTCATTCATGAAAACAGACTGATCACCC
Source organism: Pinus tabuliformis (assembly GCA_031772625.1). Lineage (NCBI taxonomy): Eukaryota > Viridiplantae > Streptophyta > Pinopsida > Pinales > Pinaceae > Pinus > Pinus tabuliformis. The sequence continues at coordinate 48,882,570 of CM062812.1, forward strand.
GCAACATTTGAGAGCAATATTCTTACAATGTCGACACTACAAGATAAGACTCAATCCACATAAATGTGTGTTTTGTGTTGTTGCTTGGATTCATAGTTTCAAAAGATGGAATTTGACTTGATCCCATTAAGGTTCAGGCAATCCTTGACTTACCTCCACCTTCAAACTTGTTACAGATACAGAGACTTCAAGGGAAGGAAAAATTTCTGAGGAGGTTCATTCCAAACTATACTGAATTGGCTAAAGGTTTTACATGTCTATTAAAGAAAGGGGTACCCTTCCATAGGGACCAAGTTGTGCAAGCTTCTTTTGATGCTCTCAAAGATTCCCTGATTAGAGCATCATTAATGTATGCCCCAAACTATAAAATATACTTTTACCTGTATCTCGCCACTACAGATACAACCATTGGTATGGTTTTAGTCCAAGAAGAAAGTGGAACTGAACATCCTATTTATTATTTGAGTTGTAATTTCAAAGATACAGAAAGTAAGTATTCACACGTCGAAAAGTTAGCCTTGGCAGTCGTTCAAGCCGTGCAGAGATTTCGTCATTACATCCTCCTCCACAAAACTACCATTATATTAGATTGCAACCCTATGACATACATTTTTTCACATCAATTGCTCGGGGAAAATATTCTAAATGGATATTTATATTGCAAGAGTTTGATTTGGAATTCATCAAATCTAAATCAAAGAAATTTTTTGTTTTTGCTGAGTTACTTTGCTATCTTCCCTCATCCTCCAATGATTTAACATCAGAAGCATCAATCTTGGATGAGTCTCTGTTTCTTATCTCATCAAGTGATCCATGGTATGGAGATATACTGATCTATCTCCATACCCAAGCTTTTTAGCCTAATACCTCTCACTCTAAACAACGACGTACTCTAAATCAATCCTTCTTGTTGAAAAGGGTTTTGCATCAATCTTTGGTGACTCTTTTACTCATGAAGTCAAACCCTAGTTTTCACTAAACTGTCTCATAACTTTTAAAGTTCCCTCATCCATTTTCTATTCCCTAAACCCCATACCCTTATATAAATTCCCCAAACATCATTCCCTCATATATTCTCCCTAATTCCCACTATTCCCCAAAAAACCTAATTCCCATTTTCCTAAACCCTGTCATTCCCTAAAAACCCTACAGCCATCATCAAAACCCTCCTTTGAATTTTTATTATCAGTCAACCAATCAAATCTCAAAAAAGAAAACAAGCAGCTTATCGACAAACAAGAACTCCTGGAGCTGCAAGTCATTAAAGAAAACCGACAAAAGTCCAAGAGGGCAAAAGGCAAGTTGACATCCATTGAGCAAAAAGACAATGACAGGGAATATGTGTTGGAGAAGGTGAATATGAACTTGGAGAAGCTATTTGAGAAAGCCATCAAGGAGAAAAATATGTTGTGCCACATGGCTTATCACTATTTGGCCCGGAACAAAATATGTAAAACAAGGATAAGAAGCCTAAAAGCCAAGCTAGGGAGAGCCTTAAAGCCCAAAAATGAGCAATATAAGCTCAAGATCTTGGCTGAAGCATCATTTGCCTAGCATAGCACTTAACATAGATCACTCATGCCAAATTTCAAGAAATTTGGTGAACCTTTTGGCATTTTTCAAATTTTCAGGGAAAAAACAGGTTTTTTTGGTAGGTGCGTAGTGCCACCGGCGCTCGCTTTTGATAGGGACCTCCATTGAGAAAACTTGGCATTTTTGGATTATTTATGAAAATTTATGCATGCTCAGAAATTACTAGGGAATTTTGACAAGTTTTGGACCTCCAAAAGGGCCAAAAACACCCAAAAAATTCCCTCTCTGCCACTTTTTGGCCACACAGGAAGCAGTCTTTGGAGATTGCAATTTTGGAGGGGAAAATGGACTCCAAATCAAAAAATTCAAGTTGTTACAGAAAGTAGACTCACAAGGCTTCCCAATGAGCTATCCTGAACTTGATTTGGACCTCGGGAAGCCCTTGAGAAGTAGCTTGGAAAAAGCGCTATGCACAAAAAAATGGCGCTATGCACAAGATGAAAAAGTGCCAATTTTGCTCAAAAACTTTGTTTTTTGCCTAGTTTTCTTCTAGTTTGAATTTTTCTCTCTTATGGTCAAATTCATGATGTGACATGATGTAAATTGATGTACTATGATGTAAAAATTATAAAAATTGACTTGATAAGGTAGATACATCAGTTGTAAGTGGTTTAGAGTTGAATGAATCAGTTTCCTAGGTTTTAGAGGCAAGTTGTTCCACTGCCTATTTTTTTGTTCCTAGTTTAGATATGGTTGAAACCACCCCTCTTCTCATGGATTTGACCCCTGATGGATAGCACAGGTGGTTTGGAGGTCTATATCATGTGTTTTTTCAGTCATTTGTAAGGGTTGGACTCTTGTGGATGCATTGAGCACTATTGTAAATCACTTCTGCAGTTTGGCAAGGAAATGAACCAGGGTTTTGCAGCATTTTGTGGGATTCTTGTGGTAATGTGAATTACCATTGTTTTCTCCTCTGTTATTTAGTTTATCTTATTGTTGGAAATAATACTGAGAGGGGGGGGTGAATCAGTATTATCACATTAATAAAACTTTTTCAATTCCATAATCAGATTTATATATGCTACTTCCACAACTTCTTAAGATTAAGTTAATCGATCTTCAATGAGTGCATTAGGACATTATCAACCATATTATCAGTTAATAGATGCAGTAACATAAAGTAGATCATCACACATAAGGCACACACATGAACACAATGATATAAGGTGGAAACCCAATGCGGGAGAAAACCACCTGCTGCAAGTCATCTCAATCTTCTTCTTAATAAGAAAATCCTTTTACAATATTTGTACTGGTGCAGCCTCATACCAGTACGGGAGCTACAACCCCCTTTGCTCTTGTACTAGCCGATCCATTTACTAGTACGCAGGCTACTACCTGCTACAATGCTCCAAAGATTTCCTTTAGCTCTTGTACTAGCTTAGATACTAGTACGTAGGCACTGGCCTACAATCTTCTCTGCTCCAAGTACCACGTTTCATCAATTTTCATACTGGATACACTGAAGCACAACCCATAAACTGAAAGGCCACATTTCATCCAAACAACATTGAAGCTCAAACAATCTTCTGAAACACCCAATCAACTGAAGTAACCAGATCAACAATAGTAGGACCAAACCCAGAACACAACAATGATAAACAAAGATTTTAAGTGAAGGAAGCACCCTGCTCAACTGCTAGCCTGAGTCCGGACTCACCCTGCTCAACTGCTAGCCTGAGTCCCAGACTCACCCTGCTCAACTGCTGGCCTGAGTCCCTGGACGCACCCTGCTCAACTGCTAGCCTGCGTCCCTCGCACTGAGTCTACTGAACTGCCTGCGTCCCGGCGCACCTGAACCCTTCTGAGCCTGCGTCCGGCGCACCTGAAACTCTTCGCTCCTGCGTCCCGGACGCACCTGAACCCTTACTGCACCTGCGTCCGTCCGGGCATAGATGATTTCAAGACTTTAGAAGTAACCCAGACAATCAGATCCACAGATCTGAACATGCGCCGAAGAGATCTCGGTCCATCAGTAGATTCGCCTTGTTTAGATCTAGACCAGATCTAACCCTCATAAGATATTCAACCCAAGACTTGCCAAATCCAAATGATCTCCTTTGCTTTATATAGGCAATCTCCTCCTCAAAACATGGAACAATACCACGAGCCGACACCATAGAAACACAAAACCGTCGGCTAGATACCACACAAGAAACCCCCACGTGCTTTTCTCTGCCTTGAAATGTGTGCACTGGGTGGACGCACCCCCTGAACGGCTGGCCTGCGTCCCTGGACGCGGGTTCTGCATGGTATACCTGCGGGGACGCACTTTCTGAACTCGTTTCCTGCGTCCTTCTTAATTTTCAACAAACTGAGAGCCTGATAATCAACTTCTGCTGCTGACTTTGAAGAATAGTGAACTACCACCTGAATGGGTTGCCATCAAGGACAACACTTTAGTCATAATGCCAACACTTATGTGGATATGTTCCATCATCTCTCTTTTTCCTCATAACTAAAAGAATCAAGATTAAAGGGTGGAATCCATTGATGTTTAGTGCTCTGCCTTGGGGTTTTATTTAGTTCTAAATGTTTTCTGCTATTTGAAGAGGACTCATGAAACTTGCATGCCCTCTCCAACTCTTCACCAATATTTAGACTCACCATTACACTCATTTCAAAGTGTCAAAACACTTGCCTACCTCGCCCCACAGAAACCTCTACAAAATTGTGTTGATTTCCTAGACCCAAATCTATCTGATCCAGCAACCAACCATTAAAATCAATAAAAATCCTCTGAGCATATACCTAGCCTAAAATTAGTATTCATACCAGTCATCTCAACCCTTACTTGCCATATTTTATTTGAGATTGACAAGGAGAGAGCCCTATCCCGACCTGGTGGGGCTAGCTACCAAGTTAAGCGTGGTTTGATGTTACCCTAGACATACCTTTCTCAGCCTGAGGTAGATTTAGGCACTAACATGATCAAAATTGGATTCTCCAAGAAAGAGTTATGCAAAATCTTCCAAGATGACCTGATTATATGCCTTTTCAGAAGAGCAAACTTGTATGAAGTTCCACATGTCACTGTTTTGACTTTAGGATCTGAAAAATATACACAGGAAACTACAGTCCGTCCTATTTCTGTAACTTCTTACGAAATTTCAATCTGATGCTCAAAACAAAATTTATGACGATTTTCCTCAGGTGACCTATTTGGAATATAATTCGGTGGTCTGCAAAACCCTAACTTCCTCAGACTATATCTCCATAAATATAGTGAGACGGGATCTGAAATTTGGTGCCGAGGTTCAAACTGATTTCTTCTAAAATGGGTTTTTTTTGGCTTCTGAAACTTCGTAGCGAAAGAGTTATAGTGAAAATCCCACGATGACCTGTTTTAGTTGAAATTATGGAGCTTGCAAAAACCCTAACTTCCTTAGATCATATCTCTGAAAATATAGCAAGACAAGCTCTAAAATTCGGACCGAAGGTTCAACACGAGTTCATCTCAAATGGGTTTTTGTTTTTACTTTTGAATTGTGACAAAAAATAAGTCATAGCGAAAATTCCACGATGACCTATTTGGAGCAGTGAAACCCTAGAATCCAAAGCTCTGATACCAAATGTTATGAAACCAACTTAGAAAAAGATAGAAAAGATAGATGAATGCCTTAGAAATAAGCCTCTTCAAGGGGGAAACCTCCTTTACATTACACAAATGAACAATTCTTGGATGATACAAATGACAAGACCTCCTTTCTATATATAGGAGTCTAAGGGGTCATAATATAATTAGAGACAACATAACAATAATAATGTAAGGGCACAATAATAACAATAATGGGCTTCTATGGGTCACAATAATAACAATATGGGGACTACATGTGTATAACAATATAAAAGGGGGGTTCTACTAATAACAATAAGGGGTTACACTAGTACTATAGGGGCCTAACAAGGTAGAGAATGTTTTGTACTCTTGTTTCTAGATTAAGCTACTAGTCTAGAGGGTTAGGCGTTTATCCGAAAACACTAAAATTTCCCAAAACAAATTGGCGACCATAATGGGGACGATCATCCATCTTAGTAGCTTATCAGCCTCTTAAGACATTTCTACATACTGTACTTGTGGTCGTTGTTTGAATTTCAGTCTTCTTTCATTGAAAATTGAGTTGAAACTATGTGAAAATTGCCTTTAGAATGGCTTACTGTCACCAACACAGTCCAATGAAGGACACAGTGTGCTGCAGTGCACTTCCCGCATAGATCCAATGTGATTCAACGCACTGTCTCTAACTGTTGCCTGCGCTGATCCCTTGAGGGTCAGTTTCCCATCTAGGAACTGAAAGTTTTTGCCAATTTTCTCTTGTTTGAATGAGTTGCTGAATGTCAATGACGTTTTGTCTCTGAAAATAGTTTTTCATCTCCTTAATTTGGCCCTTCTTAGACTAGGATTGATAAATGTTTCTTATGTATTTACTTTCTCATTTTCAATCTATAGTTGAAAGTTAGTTTTAATCGATTGATCTTTAGCAAAAGAAAGTGTCGTAAAATCGTCTTTTCCTTCGAAAGTTGAATTGTCGTTAAATCTTCATTCACGAAAGATCAATTGATTGATATGTGCATATGTTTAGTCTTTTCATTGAAAGTGTCGTAATTCCTTATTTCTTTGAAAATGAAAGTGTTGTAGAGTCTTCCTTTCCTTGAAAAGAAATTGTCGCAAAATAGTCATTTTTATAAAAAGAGTTTACTGATCGTTTTTGCATTAGTTTTCCTTTTTGAATCATTCACATTAAGGGAAATTGAAAAGAAATACATGCATCTTGCATTGAAAATACTTTGTCTATGCTAAAAGGAATAGTGTAGGGAATTTGCATTTAGATTGTGCTCTTTGCTCTTTGATCAAAAGAAATCTGATTGCTCTCTATCCCTATGCAACTAGGATTTTCATTGTTAAAACTGAATGGAAAGAATGCTTATCATGATAGTTGCATTCCTAGGAATTTCAGAATACATCATATGGTGAACTTGAAAGACAAATTCATAAGCAAGATCAACTTAAAATAAACATCAATTTACCTAATGGAGCATTGTCATTAATGAAAACATTTAGTGGTTCTAGGCTACAGATGTGTTCTGGCGTCGTTAAACCAAGCAGTTGTCGCTAACTTGTCTGCAATACATCCTGTCACACGGAATGAGTCGATCTTGCGGACAAGATAGACCTTCCTAGAATCTAACGATATCTAGTGACAAGCAAGCCAATCAAAAACTATCTTTCTCTAAATATGCAATTTATAAACAAAGGCAAACAAGTGTTTTAGGCCTACCTTGGGTCCAATGCAAGTTTGTGGAAGCCCCACTCGTTTGATCCAAATGAGCTCCCTTGTAGCGAATCTGCAAACACAAACAAGAAAACAAATTAAATAGCACCTGAAAAGCCAATATCATAAAGCATACTTATCATGATGATCAAGGAATTCATGAAACAAATGACATAAGACAATTTTTTAAGAAAAATGAATCTGATTGTATTAATTCAAATCAAAGAAGAACTTTACAACCTGTGCCTTGATGCTGTACAAGCTCTTCCCAGGGTCCAACAAGAAGTCTCCTCTACTTTGACAAGTTTCACTCTCTTCCCAATGAAGCCAAAAGGTATGTGATCTCTCCTCTCATGCTTAACTAGGAAGTCTCAATTCCACCAGCATTTACCCTCAAAAATGTTCAGCTTCTAACTTCCCTAGCAACCAGCCCAATGCCTTAATTTATAGTGCAATGGAGGGAAGTTACTAGGTCCTCCTTCAAAGGGATAAAGCCCTCCATCAAAGGGATAGCTCCTCTCATCAAGGGATTAGCTCCTTCTCTTTTGGGATGCATGAACCACCTAAGAGCGAATAATCCACGTCAAAATTCCTTCTAGAATCATCTAGAATTAACCCAAAGTGAGTTTTTTAGAATAAAATTGTGCCTTTTTTACTTTCACAGGGGTCCGCACCCACTCCTTTAGGGACAGAGCGGGCAGGTCCGCAGGTAATGTGAACAGGGGGTGCGGGACAGCAGGCAAGAGTGAGAGAAAGTGCAGAACCAGAGCTTTGTTGATTTTTAATGTCTTTCTCTCATTTTCAAAGCTTGACATGAAGAGCTGAGGTCTGAGACTTGCTTAGGAGGACAATATAAGTGATGATAGACCCATACTGACTGCAAATAGTCATGGTGACGATATTTTTGTGTAACACATCCCGAGTGTGATACCTCATTCCAGTATGTGAGTATATCGTAGTTCATCCACGTATCTTCAGGTATATAGGGCGGTGTTACAGTACGTAAAGTATATGGGAATGCTCTCACTGTGCGGCTTTCCATTAGACAACGCTTATACGGACTGGGCTTCCACATACCTTCGGGTATATATGGGAGGACAAAACTAGGTTTCTATTCATCCTTAAGTAACCAAGTCGGCTACCTTGCAAGTGTGATACACCGAACAAAACATTCGGGGACATTACCTGCACGTATTTCTTGGTTCGCCATGAGGTATTCAGCTGTTCACAATTGCCTGGTAAACCTTTTGGCTAGTTACCCTTTTTTGTTTATTTCATTTTGATAATAAAATTAATCAGCAATCGTGGAGAAACATCAACCCATACCCCATCGTTCGTAGAGAATAGCGAGCCAGCCACCTTTGCCTCCCAAATCGACACCAATTTGGACAAAGCAGTCTCGTTTAACTGAGTCTAGTACATTAAGAACTCCTAGTTCTTCATCCGAGTTACCTCAAACATCTATTTCGGTAAGTACAGAGACTCCAGTTACTCCGACTATTTCTAGTACATCAGTTCCTAAAGAAGAAGTTTCACAATTACCTAAGGACATTAGTGTTGATCCTAGTGAAACAGTAATTGAGGTTGTCCAACAACAAGTTGATACTCAACTTGAAATTGTTCAACAAGAAAGTGCTTCTGAACATGAATCAATTCAACTAGAAGTTAGTCCAGAATCTATCCTAGTTCAAATAGAAGTTACATCTGAACCTGAAGTTGTTTAGGAACCTCCCTTTGACATTGTTGTTCATTTACCTAAACATCTAGACTTCGATTTTCGACATTCAGAAGTTGTTAACCCTCAGACATCAGTAACTGTTGAAACTACACTTTCATCAACACCAAGAATATGTTACGGACCTGACGGTCAATTTCTTCCACCAGATTTGATTGCCATAGAGGAGGAATTAGTAGAAGATTCCACACCTGGAACCCCGTTTCACTTTGGAACTAGGATTTATCTTTACCCTACTACTCCTGATTACTTTGCTTCATCTCATCATGCTTCCTTTCAAGTAGCCATCAAATCTTTAGGACAACATTTGAGCTAGTTAATTATGGCTGAACAACCATTACATCCCAAACTGTATCATTTGATGCAGCTGCAGTAGAATCTTCTATTGTAACTCCTTCGATGTTTTCTACCACACCGGAGTTGCACCTGTTATCACTGTAAAACTTCCTTAAAAAAATTTGGACAACTTACATGGTTTCTCAATTCTTGTATCAGTCATGGTCAAGTCATGGTGTTAAAGGGTCTCTAGGTCATTTCATGCTTTAAGGGTTAGGTCATAAGGTTAGAAGTCTTTTAAGATCATATCTCTTTTCCAAATAATGTTTGACAACCTCATTCCATGTTTTAGAAGTCTTACTAGGTGTTTATAAGTCATATCTCACATCTTTTTGGAGAAATTTTGAAAGTAGCTACGAAATCACTAAACTAGGAGTTTTCGTAGCGTGCTACGAAACCCCTGTAGCAGCCTGTTTCAGCAGAAAAAACTTTGCTTTCTGCGTTTACTAGTAAATTTCCAGAAGGGGTTCTGAGCAGCTGAAAACTTAATTTTAAAAACTGAAAGAGAATTTTATTCTTAACATACCAAACTACAAAAACCTCTTTCATTTTCTTCAAATCCATTCTGATGTGGGAGGAATTTATGATCAAACTTGCGCTACGAAACTGCTGTAGGTGCAAGTTTTCCACAGGCATATTTCTCTGTTTTACATCTGTTTTTTCAAAATCCGTTTCTGTTCACATGAAAGGGTATTTTGGAATTTTGAAGGAGGTTTATCTTCATAAGCTCGTCTACTTCAATAACCTATCTCAATTTCTTCATAAGTGTTTTCAGTTGGGAGATACTAAGCTTTTATTGAGACCCTACTTTCAGAAAACGGATTTTTCCTGTTTGCCACGTGTTTTTCAAGGACAGTTTCTAGACAGCTGGAGAAACTTTTTAAAAAACCAGGAGAGGTTTTTGTTCTAGACAACATGGGCTCCAAAAACCTCCTTTAGTTTCGTACAATGTGTCATGGATGAAGAGATAAAGGCTCTGTCCCACGTGCCAATTTTCAAGGATCTAAACCTAAATACAGGGAAACATGTTCCCTAATTTCTAGGGTTTGTCATCAGCAGTTGGGTGACCACGTGGGAGGCTTCATCAAATTCGACTTCTTGAGGTTGCAAGTTGTCAAATAATGCTTTAAATGCTTAGATAAGGTTGTTGAATCATGATAAGGAGTTACACTCCTAGTTGTATTAGGTCTCTAGGACTGCTAGTTAGGTGTCATTTGCATTTAATAATTAGTTTTATGTATCAATAGGTGTCATAGTAGGATGAATTCGAATTTCCCTCATGCTGGAGGAGGAATCTCAGTTATGTAAAGAGCTCTATATATAGAAGAAGAGCTAATGTAATCAGGGTTGGAAAATTTTATGATACAGCTTGTATTTGGCTTATGTAAAGACTCATTGTCAGTAATATAATTTTGACTTTACTTCTCAGGATTCATGAGGGATTTCTTATGTTCAGAATGTATGATCTTGTCCTTTCCATAATTTTTACAGTGGTATAGATGTATAATCACTCAGAATTCACTGAATGTGCTCTGATTTCCTGTATGCATTTATAAACTGTGGTCCCATATGAGTTATGTTCTGAATGTCTAAATGCTGAGTACCCTGACTTCTATGTAAGGTTGAATTCACTATTATATTAAGGTGTTGTTGACTCCATAAGCCCAATGGATAGTTGTTTAATGTGTTTCCAGCATTCATATTTGTCACATTTGTTCTATAAGAGTTAGCCATCTAAATCTTTATCAAAATCATTAACCTTTTGAGAGAGCCCTCTCAGGTTGAGGAGGCTAAGCCTCAGCCAAAAGTTGGTTTGAAATAGTTACTTAGAGTCAACCTGACCAGCAGCCTATCAGGATCTGATTTTGAGATAACAGCACCTATATGGTGAATCGTGCGTCCCGATTGGTTACCAATCATTGTTAGGAACGCACTCAGGGGTTGCTTCTGCACCATGGTCATCACCCATGTCCTCAACCAGAATTTTCCCTGGTTCTTCTCTAATGGGAACTCAATAGTTTGATATTGCATATCAGTATCAGACTGGGCAATCTAGTCAATAAAGACCTATGTATCCATTAAATACTGGATTTCCACCATATGGAGAACAATATGCTTATTCATCATATCCTTATTATCCCAAAGGACAACCATATGGTAATTTCCCACAATATTCAAGTCAACCTAGAAATAGAGTTTGTCAATGGCAACCAGCAATGCCAACCCAACCAAGGCTTGTGTATCCAACACAACCAATGCAAACTGTGTCAACTATTCCTAATACACCTGTTGTTACTACTGTGCCACTGTCACAAGCTCAAACTGTTGTATCTCAACAGGTACACACTGATCCTTCTCCCTTGCAACCACAAGTTTCAAGACAAGAGGTTTAAGTTTCTCAAGTTTTTTTACAACAACCACTTGTTTCTAGAGTTCAGCAACAACCTCAGGTTAGTATACCTTTATTTGGACTAACCCAGGCTTACACTGGTATAGTTGATTCACAACCTGGTCAACCTTTCATTACTAGGCAACAAAAGTTAAGTCCACAAAAGTTGGTTCAACAATCGTGGATGTCATAATTCCAACAACCCTAGTTCCAACAGTTCCAACCTCAGTTTGGACTTGGTTCACAAGCTCAACCTGGTTTTGGTCAATATCAAGCTCACCAAGATCCTGGGCAACAAGGCTTTGCAGTTTATGGAAAACCACAAATTCAGCCTGGTTATCAACAACCACCTTATACTGGTTTTTTTCAACAATCGTACCAAGGTTACCAAATGCAGATGCCCTATGTTGGTCTGCAAAGACCTATTGCACAGGCAATTCCATCATATCCTAGGTATGCTCAACCTGACTTGAATCGACAGTTGCCATTCATAGCAACTTTATAATTACCAGATTTAAATCGTCTCACCAATGATCCAATCTCATACGCACCTTGGTGGCCGGTAATTCCTCATAAGTTACCATCTAATATTCCAAAGTTTAATGGAAATCCCAGAGAAGACCCATCGAATCATGTTATGACCTTTCATTTATGGTGTTCATCCAACACTTTGAATGATGATGCGATTAGACTTCGTCTTTTCCAAAGAACACTTACTGGTCCAGCTGCTAAATGGTACATTGAATTACCGTGAGCTTCTTTCGGTAACTTCACCACTTTAGCCACTACCTTTTTGACCCACTTCCAGTTACCTATCAGATATGAGACTAGAACGAAGCTCTTGACCAACTTTAAATAGACTACTGTCACCCATATATTAGATCATATTCATGAGTAGCGGCATCGCCGTCGAATGGTTAAGACATATGTTCTCGATCAGCTTTTAGCTTAATGGTTCATAAAATCCTTGTTACCATCAATCACCGAGGATGTGGAAAAAGGTGGAGTTGTCACAGAAGATCAAGTCATCGCTCGTGCCCAATACTTGGATTTGATTTACACACAATCCAGCATGCTCTATGATAAAATTCCCAATGCACCTAGACCAACTTTCATTGTTCCACCACCTCCACATTCGAGTAAGGACTCTCATGCCGACGATGGTGTGATCGATTCTTCAAGCACATAGGCGAAAGGAAGACCATCTGGTCAAACTCTTCTTGTTTCCAATCAAACTACAAATGCATCAGAAAACACTCTTGCCTCAGAGATTAATGCCATGTCATCTGACAAAGGAAAAAAATCCAAAGCAACCAAGAGGTAAGAAAAAGGGGAAGAATAACAAAAAGAAACAAGAAAATTCCTCTACAGAGAAATCATATGATTCCCCTACTGCGGCCAGGAAACCTCATTATCCATGTCTGATATGTAATGACGAGCATTATACAAGAGATTGTCCACATCGCTCTGAGGTCTCTAAACTTTTAAAGACTTCAAACATATCAGCAGTGTTGATAGATCCGTTTCAAACCCAGAAGACACATTTGGTTGCAACTGACCATGCTTCCACATCCCAAGTACTCATGTTATCCATCACAAATCCACAAAATGAATTTTTGGTGTCGACAAGAAACAAAGATTATGGAAATCTGTCATCGTTGAATAATCAAGCCACTGATCAACCTAGTACTTCGACCTCAACTTCATCTGAAGTTGTTCCATTAATTGTACCTGAATTAACAATAAAACCACCAAAGGGAGTTGTGCACAAATCAACATTAAACCCTCATTCTCGAGCAACTCAAAACTATAATATAATGGAAGATCTGGCTCAATCACCTTCCGTTATGTCGACACTCAAGGTGTTGCAAAATTGTCCCTCCCAGAAACAAGCTTTATTGTCAATAATAGGTGGAATATATCCTACGAATTCAAATCTTGTGGTTTTTAACCATGTGGGATGTTCACCATAGTTACCGGCGCAATTAGCTTTCCTAATCAAAGTAAAAGCTCTCAATAAGAATTTTCATCGAACTATTATTGATAAGGGGGCATCTACTTGCATTATGTCCATGAGCTGTGTTATCACCTAGAACTACAGTCGCATGTATATAATTTTTGTCCAAAGTTCACTGTCAAAAATTGGTGTCAAATGGGTTTTGTCCTATGTTTCTTACTTAGGGGTCATGTTTCTGAAGGGTCTTGATGTGAATCATTATCTAATACTATTGGTCATCCTCCATCATGATTGCATAAGCCATGTCTTATCTTGTACATGTCACTGGTCCTTTCCGTATTTTCGTAGCGCAGTCTTATTGGTTGATTTTGCAGCGCAATTATGTTTTAGCCTTTTCGCAGCGCGTCAGCATCTAGCCATTTTGCAGCGCATTTTGCTAATTTATAACAATCTGCGCTACGAAATCGCAGTTTCGGGCATTTTGCAGCACAGATTCCTAAAGGGTCACGTCTGGGGATGAGTCATTGTCTCCGTCCGGTTATTGTCAGTTGGCGTACCTCCCAAACACTTATGAGACATCACTCCACCAATAGATCCATAGGCATGCGCATAAAAATCATTCTAACGGTTTTATCATGCATGAATGTTTTATGATGTTTGTAAATGATGCATAAAGTGGCCAGCTTGTGTGATAAGATATTCTAATTGCAAATGAGCCTGAGTTCAAACGAGCCCGAGTTTCTTTTTCAAGCGAGCCTGCGTTCTAAAATTTTTTGAATTTGCTGTTTGAGTTGAAGCTGGTGGTGATTCTCTGTGCAAAAAACTTCGAAAGCGGAATGGAGAGGAAGGAGCATCGGTCTGGAAGATGTCAGAGAACAGAGCCTGAAGGATTGGACCTTGCATTAAGAGATGAAGGTGTTAGGAAAGCTTTCAAGGATGCTGGCTGTTGGAATTTCTGTGAGAAGCTGCAGGGTGGCCATGCTGAGGTAACAAAAGAGTTTGCCTTGAACTTTACAGGTTTAAATTCTAAAGTATCCATGTTAGAATTTCAAGTATCTCCAGAGGCAATTGCTAATGTAACTGAAATTCCAAGAGGAGGGCAGGAGTGGTTTAAGAACTTTAAATTTGATTTGAACCCCTGCAAAGAATTTCTTAAAGAGGCATATGTGAATGAGGATTTAACAAAGGCTATACCTAGAAATTATGTTAAAGAACACTATGCCCTTCTGCTTACTTGTATTCAAAAGTATTTAACCTGTGAGGGTAGATATAACAAGGTTTACTCCTATCACTTTAAGTTGTTGTTGCACTTTACTGGTAAAGCATCCATAGATATTCCATTTTACCTGTTTCGTAGTCTCAGCAAAATGTGTGATAAAGTGCAATTAAGGAAGGATGACTGTGAGACATCATTATTTCATCATGGTTTAGTGAAACTGTTAGTGCTGGATGGTCTTCAGAAAATTGGTAGGGATTGGAACTCTTTCATCTTTATGGCTGGTTTTCAGAGTAAAACAGGCCTTACTCCACAGCCGGTTAAAGAAAGAGAAGAATCAGTTGAGGGACCCACAATAGTTGAGCTTAGAAAGGAGGCTAGGGATAAAAAGAAAACCAAGTCTCAGTTGAACAAACCAGTAAAGCCCTTGGTTCTTAAAGAGCCACCTCAGCCATCATCAAAGGAAAAGGTTAAGCACAAGAAAGATGTACCTGGATCAAGTGGGTCTGAAAGAGTATCAAGAGTTAAAACAAGGAGTCAATTAAGCAAAGAGAAGGGCAAATCAGTAGCTGTTGAGGAAATTCCAATATCAAAGGCCAGCTTAAGTGATTTGCTTGAGGCCATTGAGTTTGAGCAGGTAGAACCGGTGCATGTTGAACCCATGCATATTGATTTGACTAAATCATCACCGGAGAGCACTAAGAAATCCAAAGCTTCGAAGAGACTAAGGTTTGATGAACCTAGTGAGGAGTTTATTTTCAAACCACGAAGGCCGGTTACAAGGAAACAAGTTAGAGAAGCTGAGAAAGTGCATAAAGGAGAGAAAGTTGTAAAGATGCCCAGAACAGAGGTAATTGAAGTATTGTCCAAAACAGTGGAGGTAGTCAAGCATAAAGACAAGAACAGAAAAGTTATTATTACCCAAGGAGGAAATGTTATAGCCATAAAGAATCAAGCGGGGACAGCAAAAGATGAAATTGCCAAAGCAAAGAATGTCATTAGAGAGCGTGCAGTCAGGTATGCCAACTATCGAAGAGCTGTGTTAAAGGGTAGTAAAAACCTAGTGAGTCAAGTGGATTCAGTGGCTGATGTGTATACATGGACAGTTCCAGCTATTAAACAAGCTAAATTCATCAGTAAAATGAACATGACTCTAAGAGCTGAAAACAAAGCCCTGAGGAGGGAGATTGCAAATTTAAAAGCACAGCTAGGTTAACTAGCTGCTCATTGATGGTGAGAGAGGTCATTTTCTAAATTTTGGCAAATTTTGTTAAAGCTCCATTGTTTTGAAGACATATAGGTCTCTGCCACCTGTAAAGAAGATTTAAAAAATTAGAAGTTCAAGCAAAAAATTCCTTACTGCAAATACACTCTGTTTTAGCAAAAACAGCAGTTTCGTAGCGCGCTACGAAACTGCTGTAGGTGCTGTTTTTGGATGAAGACAAACAGTTTAATGGTAAGATCAGAAAATTTTTGAAGGAAATGCCTAAGGAACATAAGGGAGACCACATGAGGCTATCCTAGCCATTCAGATAATGACAAGTGTGCCTTTTTGTAAAGGTGAAATATTTTGTCTCAAGTTAAAACTTCTATAAAGGTACTTTATGACCAGTTAGGGTTTGGCAGAAATGGAATACGAGGAGTATTGTTTTGGTTTATACACATGTCCATCAACAAAGTCTCCAACACATCTGAAATATGGTGATGCTCATAAATTTTGGGGTATTAAAGAGCTGGGAACATGTTGCTTAACTTTCGAAGGATGGTGGGAGACAAGGATCAGAAAAACAGGGGTTTGTTCTTATGATCAATGAACCATCAGCGCATTCAGTATCCAATGCTAACCTTGTTCATTGCATCCACTTCTCAGTTATCTCGGCCAAACTAAAAGGAGACAGGTGTCCAAGAGCAAAGAAGGATCATGATACGAGGAAGATAGAATTAGATATGTAGTTTAATTAGCACTCTTTGTAATTACAGTCAGCACTTAATGTATTTAATGAATTAGTTAATTGGTAGATAGGGGTAATTAGTAATAGTCTTCGAGCTCCCCTCATGCTGGAGGAGGAAGCTCATAGTGGTTAAGGTTGTATCTCTATATATAGATCAGACTTTGATGTAATGGGGGTTGGATGTTTTGGAGAAGACTGTTTTTGGTTTATGTATAAACAAATTTCAGTAATGCAAATGACTGTGTTTTCTTCTCAGGATTCACAATGGATCTTCGTGTTCAAATGTGTGATGGTATTCTTTCTTTAAGGTTCTTTTACAGTTTTGTTAATGCATAATCACTCAGAACTCATGAATCATGCTCTGACTTCCTGTATGCCTTGGCAAACTGTGGTTTCAAAGTTATGTTTGAACATATAGATGTAAAGTGCCCTGATTTCTATGAAAAGATAGTGTTTTTGTTTGCTGAGATATGAGAGACTCCATAAGCCCAATGGGAATCAATTCAATGTTGTCCAGCCAGCTTATTTTTCATGTGTCTTATAAGAGTTAGCCATCTTTTCTTGTCATTAGCCAATATTCATAATCTGTGAGAGAGCCCTCTCAGGCTAAGGAGGCTAAGCCTTAGTCCAAAGCCTGGTTTGAAATAGTTACACAGAATCTTGCTGATTGGCAGCCTTCAGTGCTTGATTTTGTGATAACAAGATGCTGGAAAACACTTGGTTCACCGCCATTGTCACGATCACCAACTATGTTAAAAGCTTTTGATGGAAGAACATATACTCCATATGGGATTTTGAGTAACCTGCAAATTGAACTAGGGGGAAAAACAATTACTTTTGAAGTTGAGGTAGTTGATAGACTCCTCGATTACAACATTTTACTAGGAAGGCCTTGGGTATATGCATTCCCTTTTAAGGGTGGAATCACAATCATTGATCAACTAGCCTTTTTTGCCAATAGTTCACAGGCTACAGGAATCATTCCGTTGATACATGGACACCCACTATCACTTCAAAGTGTTGGAGTAGGTCTCCTTAAAGATCCTTCCCTAATGGGAACTTTCACCCTCCCGTCACCATCTGGTTTGGCGAAAGTGGCAAGAGTAGAAACTTGAAACATGATTTATTCTACATCATCTAATTTTACGAGAATTTCCAACCACTTTGAAATTGATGTTCATAGTGAGGTGTTGTTGTTAAGCCCCATTGAATCATCATAGAAATAAAACTTTCGGGCTTGTGCGGAAAACCCTAATCCGCATTCAACAATTGTATGGGTAGATAGATCGTTAGAATATGGTACCTCTTCAGATCCTTTTTCAGGTATACATTCTACGGATGAAGGAATCGTCAAATCAATGATGACAGGAGAGGCACTATGGGAGGATTATAATCATTGTTCCCACCTTCTAGATGACATTGAAGATTATTCAAATGAACTAAATCACCCATTGATCGTTGATTTTTTATCAAATTCTGTAAATATTGTAGATTCTGAGCGTAGTTTGTCAAACATAGAAGAAAAAATTTCTATAAATATTTCGACCAAGCCTAACATTGTAGAAAACATTCATGTCGGAAAATCCTGTTCTCCATTGGAACTTGATAATTACCGTGCTCTGTTTCATGAATTTAGAGATATTTTTGCATGGTCTTACAAGGAGATGTTGGGCATTGACTCAAGTATTGTTGACCATGAGATTAAAATGTACGCTGATGTCAAACCAGTAAGACAACAGCTTCGACCTGTTCATCCTAAGAAAGTTGTTGCTATTAAAATAGAGGTTGAAAAAATTTTGCGTGCTGGTTTCAATTTTCCCGTACCTCTTACCGACTAGGTATCAAACATTGTTCTAGTGATGAAAAAACAAGGGACAATTCAAGTGTGCATTAATTATAGGGATGTAAATCATGCATGTCCAAAAGACAATTATCCTACACCTTTTATCGACTAGATTATTGACGAATGTGCTGGATGTGAAATCTTTTCATTCATGGATGGATTTTTTGGCTACAATCAAATCAATATTTCCCCACAAGACTAATCGAAAAACATTTTTATTTGTCCGTGCGGCACATTCGCTTATTGAAAGTTACCTTTTGGTTTGAAGAATGCAGGGCTACATTTCAGAGGGCGATGAATTATGCTTTCCATGACATCAAGCACATTGTTCAACCTTATCTTGATGATTTGCCCGCTCATTCATGAAAACAGACTGATCACCCGCAACATTTGAGAGCAATATTCTTACAATGTCGACACTACAAGATAAGACTCAATCCACATAAATGTGTGTTTTGTGTTGTTGCTTGGATTCATAGTTTCAAAAGATGGAATTTGACTTGATCCCATTAAGGTTCAGGCAATCCTTGACTTACCTCCACCTTCAAACTTGTTACAGATACAGAGACTTCAAGGGAAGGAAAAATTTCTGAGGAGGTTCATTCCAAACTATACTGAATTGGCTAAAGGTTTTACATGTCTATTAAAGAAAGGGGTACCCTTCCATAGGGACCAAGTTGTGCAAGCTTCTTTTGATGCTCTCAAAGATTCCCTGATTAGAGCATCATTAATGTATGCCCCAAACTATAAAATATACTTTTACCTGTATCTCGCCACTACAGATACAACCATTGGTATGGTTTTAGTCCAAGAAGAAAGTGGAACTGAACATCCTATTTATTATTTGAGTTGTAATTTCAAAGATACAGAAAGTAAGTATTCACACGTCGAAAAGTTAGCCTTGGCAGTCGTTCAAGCCGTGCAGAGATTTCGTCATTACATCCTCCTCCACAAAACTACCATTATATTAGATTGCAACCCTATGACATACATTTTTTCACATCAATTGCTCGGGGGAAAATATTCTAAATGGATATTTATATTGCAAGAGTTTGATTTGGAATTCATCAAATCTAAATCAAAGAAATTTTTTGTTTTTGCTGAGTTACTTTGCTATCTTCCCTCATCCTCCAATGATTTAACATCAGAAGCATCAATCTTGGATGAGTCTCTGTTTCTTATCTCATCAAGTGATCCATGGTATGGAGATATACTGATCTATCTCCAGACCCAAGCTTTTTAGCCTAATACCTCTCACTCTAAACAACGACGTACTCGATACCAAGCCAAAGATTATCTAATCATTGGTGATACACTTTATCATCATGGTGTCGATACGGTTTTACATAGGTGCCTTACTCATGAGGAGGCCGAAAAATCTTTGAATGAGTGTCATTCAGGTGCTTGTGGGGGGCATTTATCTGGTTACGCAACTGCACAGAAAATTCTATTGCTAGTTACTTTGGCCAACCATTTTCAAAGATTTCATTTTCGCTGTCAGAAGTTGCCATGCTTGCTAGATATTTGACTGTAAAACCAAATTACCACCTGCACCACTACATCCAGTCATTGTTGTTGGCCCATTCGCAAAATGGGGCATTGACTTTATGACATGTAACCCCACCTCAGCCGGGGGGCATGGGTATATTATAGTTTCTCTTGACTATTTTACCAAATGGGCCGAGGCGATGCCAACATTGAACAACATTGGCGAAACGGTTACTTTGTTTTTCTTCAACCATGTGATTTCCAGGTTTGGTGTACCACAAGCCATAGTTACAAATCATGGGTCACATTTTTGCAATCACATGATGGTTGAATTAACTGCAAAATTAGGACTGTCACATGATAGTTCTACTCCATACTACCCGCAAGCTAATGGACAAGTTGAGGCTATCAACAAAGTCCTTAAGTGCATGTTGCAAAGAATGATTGGAGTTCATAAAAGGATTTGTCATTTAATCTTGTACTTGGCTTTGTGGGCATATCGAACCTCGGTGAGAAATGCGACTGGATTTACACCCTTCTAGTTGGTGTATTCTTTGGAAGCATTCTTGCCAATCCAATGTGAAATCTTGTCTCTCAAACTCGCGATTGACCTACTACCTGACACTTCTGAAGAAGAAGCACATTTCTTGGAGTTAATCCATTTGGATGAAACCCATCATGATGTTGCGGTGGCTAATGAAGCGTATAAGAAATGTATTAAGGTGCAATATGATAAAAATGTCAAGCCTCATGTCTTCTTAGAAGGTGACCTGGTCTTGCTTTACTATCAGGAGTCTGATAAACTTGGAGCGGGAAAATTTGAACCGCTATGGATGGGCCCTTATATTGCTAAGCATGTGTTGATGAAAGGTGCTTACAAGTTAGTGGACTATGATGGGATTCCATTGTCGTAGCCCCGAAACGGGTTGTACCTTAAATGTTACTATGCTTAGTTAAGTGTAGTAAAACTCATTGTATATATGCTTTGATTGCATGTGTGTGTGTGTTTATTTTAGAGTTCTTATTTGGTTAAGTAATATGTTGGCTTATTGGGGCCTAATCCAGGTTTAGAAGTGTTTTAGCCAAACAAATCCTGAAACTACCGACCCTTTTGGCAACAGTCCGCGGAGCACGGTTTGAAGTCTCACCTGAGGTAGTATGGGAGGGTGCTAGAACCAGGTTTCCGCATCCTAGGGATGTCTTGATGAGATATGGAATGGTCGCGAACCGATCTTGTGCACTAGTGCAGCTCCGTGCAGCTGTCTGACCTCCGAGTAGCTCTATACAAAACGCGAAGGGGTGCTATCTAGATCCTCTAACCTTACTGTGTTATTATTATAGATCTGACTTAACTTTGTGGGCCTAGTAATATTTATTAATCATTCAAGCATTATAACCAGTGTGCACAACCGTAAACTGTAAAGAGATGCAAAGACATAACCGAAACATAAACACATAGATCAGAGGCACAATATTCCAGAACCAACTTATCTTTTATTAATCTTTTGCTCCAGTACAATCCAATTCTGCCCTACGCACTCAGCTGCAGGGGTCCATGCACATAGCTGCGGACTCTACCAGGCCTCTGTGCACACAGCTGTAGAGCCTCTCTCTACTACTACGACCCAAGACTCAGACTTACAGACTCAGAGCGAATATTGTATTCAAAAACCCATATCACTTCAGATCTAACCAAAAACTGACTTCTACACTTAGAGCCTCAATCTATTTATACATTCTCATGGTCTATGGACCATGGGCAGGCCGACTCACTTTCCATTACCTTACATTATTTTTGGGTGGACAACCCTTTGACTTGAATCATTACAATTTTTGCTCCGCGCACTTCGCGGAGCCTTTACAATACCATTACCCAAAATTGTGGGATTTAAGCCCCAAAACCGTTACGTGGGGGATTCGCTGCCCAACAGGCCCCCAACACAAACATTGTGACTCACCCTCGAGTCACCTGGCTGGTGTGGCGATCTTTGCTTGGAGTCCATCCAACAACTTCTGTTCTTTGTGGACATCTACCACACATTCCTCCATCGTCTGCTAAATCAAGTGTGCGTGACTCTCTGATGCATTGTTGTCAGCGGCACCCTATTGCCTCCTCGAGCCAAGGTTGGATGCATGCTTTAAGCCCTGCTTCTTTCTGGCATGTGGAGTCCACCTGTTCTTTCAATGCCTGGGACTCCCTCATCTTGGCCAATCGCTGAGTAAGGGTGATCGTCTGCACGGTCCCTCAGACATTGTCATATGCCTGCTGCAATTCTCGTGCTTCTGTCTCTAACTGCTGTAGCATTGGGTCCTCCTGCAGTGAAGTGAGCATGAAGAGGGATTGGTCCAACAATCTCGTGTAGTCCTGTACAGTGTGCTCTATCTCTTTCAACTCCGATTGAATGGTGTCGTGGCACTGCTCTCTAACTTCCGGGGGTGTAGAGGGTTGCGCCTTCAGTCACGGCTCCGCGATCTACAAGTTCAGCTCCAACTGAACCTTTGCGGCCTCCTCCTGGGTCCTGTGGATTCCAGCTACCAGTTGGTGAATCTTTTCCGTGGTGGGGAGTGCCGCCGGCATGGCCAACCCTGGAATGCTGCTACAAGACTCCTCCACTGCCTATTCTAATCCCTAGTTTTAGGTGACTAGGTTATCACACTACAGGCTGAGTTGTTCTAAATTTACCTTCTGCTAACTCAAGACTTGGAGAGCATGGTCCTCTCTAGTGTGAAGCTCAGCATTTACCCCATCCTATAGCTAGTATAGGGTTTCTTTTGGAAGGGTGGCCAAATTCAACCCCCAACCCCTTGGGTTTCCTTCAGCCTCTGCTAGGACTATGCCTTCTGGTAACACCAAAGTGCTCATTGTATAGGCACGCAACATCTGCTCAGCTACGGATGCACATTCCACAAAGGTTGGTGTCATTATCAATCTTGGGGGTCACACCTGTAATGCATGCAACTGTGCTCTGAGCACCCGCAACACAGTTTTCTGCTCCATCATCAACTCCTCCAGAGCATCCTTAGTGACATAACGAACTGGTTCGCTATTGTCAAGAAGATCTCCCTCCAAGGTCTTTGTTGTCTTTGTCTTTTTACGTGTGGTTGGCTACTCCTGGATGTGTGGCCTCTTGAGTTGGGTCAATGTTGCAGTAAGGTCCGTGCGTTCCCGTGTCTCCACCTCCCCTCGTATGTCCTACTCCGTGGACCTTTCCTGACCTTCCTTGGTCTTTTTAGTGGCCGCAGTTGTGGTTTCTGCCATCCGCGCTATCGCTGCTGCCTCAACCACCTTTTGTTGCGTGGCCATTTCCTGTTCCTGGCACTTTCTCTTTGCCAACTTTGCTAGGTGTAGCTTGGCTTGCTTCTTCCGCTATTGTGCTGCAATCTTTTCTAGTTCTACCAAGTCCAGAGTGCACCACTCTAGAGAACATGCCACCATTACCTCAAAGATTCCATCGTCTGTTGCGATGAATGGAAGCTTTACCCATGTCTGGGCTAGATCCTTTCGTGCCCAGATATACAAATTATGCATATTTGCCTTGAATTTGGCTGCACTCTGTAAATTGTTGTATAGTGTTAGGGACAAACGC
This sequence comes from Pinus tabuliformis, assembly GCA_031772625.1. NCBI lineage: Eukaryota > Viridiplantae > Streptophyta > Pinopsida > Pinales > Pinaceae > Pinus > Pinus tabuliformis. The sequence continues at coordinate 48,905,942 of CM062812.1, forward strand.
AGCTTATAGTTGATCCATGTTCGGATGCACACCTCCATGAACACCCAAAACACCTTGATCTCATGAACCCTTGTCGCGTCTTTCGTCGCCCAGAGTGAGGTGTACCTTGCGGCTTCAGGCAGGTTCTTCTCAATGGTGGGGAATCAGCTCTCCTCCGGAAACTCCCTTGCAACCAACAGGATGGATAAGAGTGGCCACGCATAGTGGAAGGTATTACCCTGCTCCTGGGCCTCCCTACAATTTGTCAAAAATTCGTTGCAGAGAAACTGTGCCCAGTTGAACTGGATCCCTTCTGCACATTGCTCAACTAACATAATTAAAGACATTGGCACCTCATCTGCGCGACATTTCCTCATGAGCTTGTCGGCCAGCAGTTGGGTGGTGATGCATAGCACGTGGTCCTTGATGCTTGCTATTACATACCCTCGCTTCCCCTTCTCCAGTTTATATTTGGTCTAAATAGCTTCTGCGAGGCCCATGTTGTTGCTCTTCCCTGCTATGGCTGTGGGATTGTTTTGCTTTGATGGGCAACCGAGAAATTCGGTGAATTAAGTCGATTGTGATGGGAATCGAATCCTCCATCCAAAGATATCCATCATGTACTAGACACAGTAGCCGATGGATGACAAAAATTGTGATGGGGGCACGGTGGTAGTGGGGTATCCATCGCAGATGGAGTAACCTAGCCTTATCCACACCGCGTAACCATTTCTGCTGCAGTAATTTTTCCATGGTCAACTGTGGGAATTTCTCGCTGTCCGCAAGGTCCTAGTCTTCGAAATTTATATTATGTACCCATCCCAGTGGTGAGCCATAAAACCTTATTTCATCCAGAAGAAGCGGGGTCTAGAGCACACTCTTTGTGGCCTCCAAGTCCTTTAGTATCTTGGCTATCCCTTTCCATGGGGCCATGTAGGGGGTATCTTTATCGCCGAAGTTACTTGGGAAAAATTTTCTGCTCATCGTCCTATGCTTCAATTTGAGCGATCAAGGCTTGCAAATCTTCCTCCTCCTCCTCAGTTTTGACGGTGGCAGCTTTGCCCTTCTCTGCCATTGACAATTTACTAAATCATGGGTTCCGTGGTGATACCTAGACTGGCCTTATTGTCTGCTTGTCTTTCTATGGTTGCGGTGTGCATGGGGACATTGGAACCTCTGGTGTAGCTGCCACCTCTCCAGGCTCCTCCTGGGTCACATGGGGTTCTGGGGTTACTTCCGCAAATCACACTCTGGTTCTTGCAGCCGTCATTGTTTCTACACTGGATTCGTTCAGTCGCGTACTTATGAGTGGCAAGGTATCTTGGTGCTCAATGCTTTGTATCGACTCAAATCTCAAAAAACCAAGTGTTTCATCGAGGCTTCCCCAAGGGATTTTATAGTAACGTTTGAATTTGAATTCGTCCATTCCCTCCACTTCTGGGTCATTAATACCTTCTTGGCAGCAAATCGTCCCAAATCTAGATCTTATTTCCTGTCTTAATGGCCTGCTACCCGCTCCTTTCTACCTCAAATTAGACCTCTTGTCATGAATAGTGACATCAATGGTCACCTCCTAGCCTACCCGCGCAGCAGCGCAGCCCCTTATGCGCGACCGTGATCCCTATGACATATTGGCCCTGCGCGGAACCTCCTTTCTACACAACTCTCCTGCAGACTCGTTTATAGTCCCACGCCTTCTTTCAATTGCTTGGAGCGCTAAGACTGTGCTTCCTATAGATAGTCAGGTGGTCGCACCCCTGGTGTGAGGCTTCCATTTTCCTGCTAGCCCGGGCTATGGGCACCCTTCAAATAGCCTTGCGTTCGACAGTGCGTCGCGTTCTTCTTTGTATGGTATGCTTCCCTATTTAGTAAGGTGCGGTCACAACCATGATAGCAAGGTTGCAACTCTTTTTAATGCAGTAGTAGGGCCAGCTAGACTTGATCCCATCATGCTTAGTTTCTCGCGGCCTACTTGCGCGACTTCGGTTTCTAGTTCGCTGATTTCTTCGTCCAATGTCACACTTCTCTTCCTCAGTTGTGCCCACTCGTCATCGAATTCGTGAAGTTTCATGCTCCCTCGCCGAATGGCTTCTTGAAACTGCCTAATTCCTTTACCCCGGTCCTTGCATCTTGTCCCAACTGCAGGAGTTGTGGTCTGGGTATTCTTCTCTGTCCTCCTATTTCCTCTCTTCTTGTCACTATTGGGGTCATTTCTGCGCTCCAGCTTTTGCTTATGGTCCTATAGGTCCTTTGAAATGTTGGTACGCACAAGTCCCAATCCGTTTGTCCCGCCTGGTAAACTCTATTCATGATTCCGCGTAGCTTTGTGAATGCTCTGACATGGGTATTTTTGGTGTGCGTCGCTTTTCCTAATGCAGCGTCAGGTTTTAATTTTTGATCCTTAGCCTGGGATGTTCTTGCACAGCACACATCTGCACCCATCAACACAGGTGGGCGCGCAAACTACTTCGCACTTGTTAGGGTCCCACCCTAACCCCCTTATTTATGTCATGGGATCACGTCATAGTCAAGAGTCAATAAAGCCCATATTAATATTTGTAAGTGGTTAACCCGCAATTAATGACATGACCACAGTTAGTTGCAAATGGGCGGTAGTATTAGATAGATGGTATTAATAAAACCCACGGTATTGGCCCGTGGTATTGCATGTATGAGTCATATATAAAGGATAGAGACTCCCTACGAGGAGTATTGTGTCTTGTTTTTGTAATCGAGCTCTGCTCTATTGGAGGTTTCCCCCTCGAAGAGGCCTGTGAACATTTCTCTCTGAATAATAAAATCATTGCTATTCTATGTTCTGGGTATCTTTTCTTCGCATATTCTGTGTTTGGGTATTACTTTGCAGGTTAAGAGCATAACAAGTGGTATCAGAGCACTTTCCAGGGCTCGGTGGGGTCTCCAATTTTTAGCAAAAAAAATTTTGGCTAGAGACGTGTTTCGGCGTCTTTAAACCACGGGATCTGTCGTTAAGCGCATAAACCTGCGGATTTGGGGAGGCATGCACACAGGAAATACAAGAGGTGGTCACATCTGTTGGACTCCCTTGTAACCCCTGTGGGTACCCCTTCGAGTAGTAGCGCATTAGACAGAACCGCGCACGGACTGTCTTCCACGTACCCTCTGGGTATATAGGAAGCCCCCTAGCTCCCTTGAAACCTCGCCATAGATAAAACTTCGGCCGTCTTGTGGCTATAGTACACCGAGAATAGCACTCGGAGAGATTACTCGCCCGTACGATAGGGTAGTCGGGTTGTATGGCTAAGGGTACGGTCGATCCTCCTTAGTTAGAGCCCTGAAACATTGGGCCGAGTACTACTATCAGACCCTTATGTATATTGCGATCTGTAGCACCTGACACTCCTCAAGACCATAGTTCCCTTTCTATCGGGGGATCACACATCATCTATTCCAGATCAGCAAGTGCAGCAGCAGCAGACATCAGTCCCGCAGCTCCATCAGATCAGCAGCAGTAGTTGTTCCACCATTCAGATCTCTCAGATCCACCAAATCGGAGTAGTTGTGAAGGGTTCCTGTACCTGGATATAATTTTCGCAGGACTTTTGGCGGCATTGACATTTTGAGGATTGAGTCTGAGATCTTCCGAAGCGCTTATTTGTGATCTAGCCCATCAGCATCAGGACGACGAGCTGAGCACGATGGTACCATTCAATTTATTAGAAAAAATATTTTTGGTGGTCCCAATTTTTCATCAAGTTGGTGTATGGTAGAAACTAGAGCTCAAGCAATGGCCAATGAAAGGCTAGACAAACTTGAAACAGATATGAACGAGCTCAAAACTACGCTTAACAGACTAACTAGCCTGGTACGGCAAGCACTCGATAAGGGCAAGGAGCCAGCTCTCGAGGAACCGTATAATGACCATGAAAACCATGAGGGTGAGTCTAGCCACTCTCCTCACCTCTGGCACACCCATTCACCACCCAGTCAGTGACCTCCCAAGTTGGATATGTGGAAATTTGACGGTTCTCACCGTCCGCATGGCTAGCACAAATGGACCAGTATTTCAAATTGAATCGTCTCCAAGATGATTGGACTAAGCTTGGAGTCGGGACCATGTACTTGGACAATGAACGATGGCAATGGGCAGAATGGCATCAACGTCGCCATGGACCTTTTCCAAGTTGGGCCCAATTTGCCAAAGCTCTTCGAGATCGCTTTGAACAGGGAGACTCCTTTTTGGGCCGTCTCACTAAGCTCCGACAGACGGGTACAATGGATGAATATATAACCGCTCTTGAAGCCTTAGCCTTCCGCACTCAGCATCTCTCAGATGAGTTCTACACGGAATGTTTTATCAGTGGTCTTAAAGAAGCCATCAAAGCTCAAGTTCTACTCCAACACCCTCCCACATGGACGGAGGCTTGCCAGGTAGCCCGTAAGGTGGAATGTGCCATAACAGCCCAATACAGCCGCCCCAATTTCCCCACTAAAGGTCGTCCCCCACAAGCTCACAACACGACTCAGACACTTAAGGTCCAAAAGGTGTCACCTCAGGAAATGGCCGAAAGAAGGAAGCAAGGACTATGTTACTACTGTGATGAAAAATATTCCCCTGGTCATAAATGCAAGGAGCCCAAGTTTTTTCAAATAGATGCCACTGACTACAGCTCCACCGAGGAAGATCCACCTCTTGAGGAACCGGAGGCGATCGAAGAAGACAACCAAAAGGAGATTGTATCTGATGAACCAGTTATTTCGCTCAATGCGTTGGCAGGAATATCTTCCCCTCAAACTCTCAAAATCAGGGGTTTTCTTAAACATCGCCCAGTAATAGTCTTGATTGATAGTGACAGTACCCATAATTTCATCCATCAAAAAATCGCTGAAGCAACGCATTGTTTTGTAAGGGCAGTTTCTAACTTCCAAGTCCAAATTGCAGATGGGGGCACAATGAAATGTGAAGGCCGCTGTGAAAATGTCAAACTTCAAATGGGGGATTATCAGTTGAAAACCCACATGTTTGCCATACACATGGGGGGATGCGACATTGTCCTAGGCGCTGAATGGCTCCGCACCCTTGGGCCAATCACAATGGATTTCCAGGAGTTATATATGAGTTTTAAGCAGAACAACTCCACAAATACCCTCTGTGGCCTCCAGGCGGGAGCCCCCTCTGTCATCAGCTCGCATCGAATGGAAAAATTGTTAAAAAAGGGCCATCATGGAGTGGTAGCTCAATTTAATGCCATCTAGGTAGTTGAAACCAGGTCTCTGCCAATTCATCCTGAGATGCAGCAGATTTTAAATGACCATCGGACGGTCTTTGACAAGCCTCATGAGCTTCCACCCTCGCGAGGGGAACATGATCATAGCATCACCTTGGTTCCAGGGGCCCAACCCCCAAATGTGCGGCCATACAGATATCCATTCACTCAAAAGAATGAAATAGAAAAAATCATCAAGGAATTGTTGGAAGCAGGTGTCATTCGTCCCAGCATTAGTTCTTATTCATCCCCAGTGGTCATGGTCCTCAAGAAAGATGGGGAGTGGCGGATGTGTCCCGACTTCAGGGCCGTCAACAAGTTGACCATCAAAGATAAATTTCCCATTCCGGTGGTTGACGATTTGCTGGACGAACTCAATGGGGCTCAATTCTTCACTAAGTTGGATCTTCGCTCGGGCTACCACCAAATTCGCATGAAGGAAGTCGACATTCCCAAGACGGCTTTCAGAACTCATGAAGGCCATTATGAGTTCCTGGTCATGCCATTTGGTCTCTGTAATTCCCCTTCTACTTTTCAGAGTCTTATGAATCACATCCTCAAACCATATCTCAGAAAATTTGTCCTTGTCTTCTTCGATGACATTCTCATCTATAGTGGCACTTGGGCGGCACATCTTCAGCATGTAGATCTACTCTTGCAACTGCTCCGCAAGCACAAATTATTTGTCAAGATGTCTAAGTGTTCGTTTGGCATGGAAGAAGTTGAGTATTTGGGCCACATTGTGGGGCGTGAAGGTGTCAAGGTGGACCCCAAAAAGATCCAGGCAATGCAAGAATGGCCTCAACCTAAGACTTTGAAGAGCTTGAGAGGATTTTTGGGTCTCACAGGCTATTATCGTAAATTTATCCGCAACTATGGCCGCATAGCGAAGCCCCTCACTCAACTCCTAAAGAAAAATTCCTTCTTCTGGACCGAGGAAGCACAACAGGTATTTACCGCTCTCAAAAACGCCATGTGTACCACTCCAGTCTTAGCACTACCTGACTTCACCAAATCCTTTGTCATTGAATGTGATGCTTCGGGTACAGGTATTGGGGCGGTCTTAATGTAGGAAGGGAGACCATTGGCCTTCACAAGCCAACAACTCAGTGGGAGGAATCTGGGCCAATATACCTACGAAAAGGAGATGATGGCCATCTTACATGCAGTCGAGACCTGGCGACCTTACTTATTGGGGCGACGTTTCCAAATCCGCACAGATCATCACAGTCTTAAATATTTTTTGGAGCAACGCCTATCCTCCCCACAACAAAATAAATGGTTAGCCAAAATGCTGGGATATGATTATGAGATCATTTACAAGAAAGGGAAAGACAACAGTGTAGCAGATGCATTATCGCGCCAATTTTAGGAGGAAATTACTTTGCTCGCAATTTCCCTTCCCATTCCAGACTGGATTGAAGAGGCTCGCAGGGAATGGTTTTCACACACAGGGCTCTCCCAACTCATTTCTCAATTGCAGGTAGATCCTAATTCCAGCAAGGGCTACTCGTGGCAGAATGATATTCTTCGCTACAAGGACAGAGTCGTAATATCACCAACATCTACCCTCAAAAGTCGCCTTTTGGCAGAATTGCACTCATCTCCCATTGCAGGACATTCGGGCTTTCAGAAGACGTATGCTCACACCAAAAGATCATTCTTTTGGATAGGCATGAAAAAGGATGTCCTTACTTTCGTAGCCGAATGTGATGTCTGTCAATGACACAAAGGGGAAACCGTCAACACACCAGGCACCTTACAACCATTGCCCATTCCGGCCTCAATTTGGACGGAGGTTTCTATGGATTTCATTACAGGTCTTCCAAAGTTAGGGAACAAGTCAGTCATCATGGTGGTTGTGGACCGACTGTCGAAGTATGCTCATTTCTGCACCCTACCCCACCCGTTTACACCAACCTTGGTTGCTCAAACTTTCATGGATCAGATCTTCAAATTACATGGCATGCCCACTTCTATAGTGTCCGACTGCGACCCGATCTTCACCAGCAATTTTTGGCAGGAACTCTTCAGAATACAAGGCACTCAACTCAAACTCAGTACTTCATATCATCCGCAAACAGATGGTCAAACCGAATCCGTCAACAAATGTCTAGAAACCTACCTTAGGTGTTTCACGTCCGAAAAGCAACACCTTTGGGCACAGTGGTTACCTCTGGCTGAATGGTGGTATAACACCAACTATCATGCCACCACCAAAATGACTCCCTATGAAGCAGTCTATGGTCAACTTCCGCCTTCCCCTACTTCTTATCTCAAGGGATGCTCCAAAGTACAAGCAGTGGATCAACTCCTACAACACCGCACAACCATGCTCGCCCATCTTCGCGAGAATCTTCATCAAGCTCAGAACCGCATGAAGCAACAGGCCGACCAACATCGCTCAGAGCGCCAATTTCAAGAAGGGGATCAGGTCTTTTTGAGGCTGCAACCATATAAGCAAACATCAATCAAAGATAAGGGTTGTCAAAAGCTCGCTCCAAAATTCTATGGACCATACCAAGTACTTCAGCGCATTGGAGAAGTGGCTTACAAGTTGTCTTTGCCCCCTACGGCAAAAATCAATCCAGTTTTCCATGTATCGTGCCTCAAGAAAGTGATTGGGAACAATTGCCGAGTTCAAACCAGTCTACCTGAATTAGACGAAGAAGGGTCAATCTGGTTTCAACCCGAACAGGTTCTAGACACACGAGACAAGCACCTGCGCGGCCGCATGATTAAGGAGGTCCTCGTCAAATGGAAAGACACCTCTCCGGAAGATGCAACTTGGGAACCAGCCACGATTCTTCAGCAATTTCCGCAGCTTCAGCCTTGAGGACAAGGCTAGTCTTAAGGGGGAGGGCATGTTAGGGTCCCACCCTAACCCCCTTATTTATGTCATGGGATCACGTCATAGTCAAGAGTCAATAAAGCCCATATTAACATTTGTAAGTGGTTAACCCGCAATTAATGACGGGACCACAGTTAGTTGCAAATGGGCGGTAGTATTAGATAGATGGTATTAATAAAACCCACGGTATTGGCCCGTGGTATTGCATGTATGAGTCATATATAGAGGATAGAGACTCCCTGCGAGGAGTATCGTGTCTTGTTTTTGTAATCGAGCTCTGCTCTATTGGAGGTTGCCCCCTCGAAGAGGCCTGTGAACATTTCTCTTTGAATAATAAAATCATTGCTATTCTGTGTTTTGGGTATCTTTTCTTCGCATATTCTATGTTCTGGGTATCTTTTCTTCGCATATTCTGTGTTTGGGTATTACTTTGCAGGTTAAGAGCATAACAGCGCTGGGTGCTCGACTCGCGTTCAATGTTGGGGACTTCCAAACTATAAGTGCATCTGTTTTCTGCATTCACGCCAGCTCCTGATATTCTTCTGGTGTGTATCCCAGCATCATGTGGGTGTCGTGCACAACGCCAATTCCATCGCACCATATCATTGTTTTTCTGGCACTACCCTTTCGAATTTGTTTAAGAAGTCATCCACGCCTATCTCCCCATCATATGTTGGAAGTTCCCTTGCTTCGGTCGTCATGCACTGCAGTGATCTAATCATCATGTTGTAATTCAGCGTTGTTACTTTGTGCAATCGGTTCTGCCAGTGTTCTATTTGTTCATCTGAATATGAAGTACAAGAATTTTTGCGTTCCCATGAGATTCTCCCATCCGCAGTCAGGTTCACCTGATCTTGGTCTTGTGCCATTATCTGGTAAATGCAATCCAATTCGTCATCGTTGTCATCGTTTCACACAGGTTCAGTGTAGCACACTCCTTCGATTGGATCTAATGGAACTACTACGCGTAGGGACTTTTTCTCGAAAATCATATTTCGCTTCTTTAGGTTGATGACTCCATTCATATCCATGGCCCAGTCTATTCCTAGCAACATGGGGTAAGGGTTGCTGTCATCAACAATCTCTATTACCTCAAAGTCCATCTGCATGCTCGCACCTTCGATGTCCACTGTTACCCCTTGCAACCTTCCCATGGGCAAGATCTTTTGTTGGTTCACCATCCGTAATTGAATAGGGGACCACTGTAATGTGGGCCTGCCCATGTGTTCCCATGTCTGCTTTGGTAACACATTCACATCCGAACCCAAGTCTAGGATTACTTGATCCATCTCATATTCGCCAATCTGTGCCATCAATCTCATTTCCCTCCCGGTGCGCAATGCATGCTTTCCCAGTTTTCGGACTACGAGCGGTTCACTTGATCTTGCGCACCTAGTGATCATCTCTTGTAGTCCTTTAGTTGCATTATTGTCACGTAGCAGCTTGATGCATGTCTCTAAAAAGGTAGTAAGCATAGAAGGATCCATTCCCGGCTCTGGTTGATCCTTACTACTTGAAGTAGAGGCCTCCGTGAAGCTCTTATTAACTTCCATAAACGTCTCCCTTGCGCACTCTAAGTCAAACTTAGGTTCCTTTGTAGGAGCCTTGCAAACCCATGTATCTTCCTCAGGTTGCTTCCCCTTGTCTTCCCTTGTGGTCACACCACTTTTGAGCACCATATCCACATTTGGGCCTTCTTCACGTGGTTCAGACCTTAACATTTGGATATTCTAGGTTGGAGTAAGCTGTAATACCCCCTTCTCGCGCATCTGCGCGATCAGCGTAGGACAATCTACTGCTTCATGATCGAATTGACCACAGTATGAACAAGATAATCTCATCAAGTTGGTATAGTCATGAGCGTAGTGCCCTGGTCCTCCACAATTGTAATAGATTAGCTATCTGCAGCCCCTTCCTAGCCCCATTCCTCCTCTTCCTTGACCTCACCCTTGAAATACCCCGCGCGCCATCCCTGCGGCTGGGTCAAGGCTTTATGTTTCCATCTACATTTTGTATGATGGGGTCCGCTCCATCATTAACTCGTAGTTGCGACAAGTACACTCATCATGGCCCACCGATCTACAAAAATTGCAAAACAGCTACTGGGGAGTCTGTATATACTTCTACAACAAATGACATCTGTTGTGTGCTTTCCTCCCACCTAACAGATCACGCACCAGAGCGCGGGTGCCGCGCTTGGCCCCACCTGTGCCTCTAGTCTCAATGGCATTGGTCCCCCTCCTACCAAATAATTTGTGAATACTGGATAGTGATCATTATCGTGGCCCTGACCTTTACATTTTATGCACCATACTTCTTCGCACGCCTCCGACCGGGGTGTCCTATCCTGCTTCAACCTCTGCATCTCCAAGCATAGGTTCTGTAGCTGTGCATGGATTTGTTGGACTCCCAACCCCGGATCCTGTATCGGTGTTTCATGCAACCTCATCGCCATTTCCAACGCTTTTGCCTGGGTTGAAAGCTTTTGTTGTGACAGCGCCATCCTCAGGTGTGGTGTTAAAGATGCCACAAACCATGCACAGTGATGTGCATCCGTTAGTGTCATATTAGCCTCGCGGATCGTACTCTTCAGCCTCTAATCTAGATCCCAGGGGGTCTCGCCTAGAAGCATCGCGATCTCTTTAAATCTGATGATCATCTGTGTCTCTGATTTCGACTGGCTAAATTCTCTGTTCAGCGCATTCTGGATCTCCGCTATTCCTGCATTTGGGTGGTCATCCAAGTGCTTGATATGCCATGTCAGCGCACGATCTTGCAGCGCGCTTACCAATGTGGCCTTCTTAATGTTTTCATTCATGACCCCTTGTGCTTCCCACACTGCTCTTACCACGAACTAGAACTGATCTGTGTCCTCATTCCCTACTCCTCTGAATACGGGTAGTGTTGACAAACGTGCAACAAGAAATGCTAAATTTAGAAAGTGCTAAAAATAGATATGCTAAAGATAGCGTGTCTAAAAATAGCAGTTTGGCCAATGACAATTTTGGCCAACTTGGGTCAGAGGTGAAATTTCTAAAAATAGAAACTTCTAAAAATAGCATTTCTAGGTCCCTTTCTATTTTTAGCAGTCCTTGGTCTAACTATAGGAAGTAAAAACGAATTTGGTCTTACTAGCAGTTTAAAATATTAATTAATTAATCTCCATGAGTTAATTAGTTATGGAAAATTAAACTTGAAGTCTTTGTGAGATCATGCAATTATTTTCTCTCTTGATTTAGGAATTTATCCCTTGATTAAAGGAGATAAGGCTCAGTTTTATATTGAGAGGATCAGTTGACTTAGTTTAACTTAGTCAAGTCCAATTAGATTAATTTAACAAGTTTTTAAATTAATGAGATATAGTTTGTTGATGCTTGCATGCATGTGACAACTATTATTTTCAGATAACTGAGTATTCTCTCATGAATAACCGATGCATGGCAGTTCAGATAAAGACCTAGTGGAGATTAGATGAGGGACAATGTACTATCAGATGCTAGGATATTTCTAGTAAGTATTCCTTGCATGAGGAAGGAATCTATTTTCTTCTATGACTACGTAGTTGGACCTGAGGTGACAACGGGTATGATTAGGCCAATTTATAGCCTATATATTGAGGCCTAGGTAGTCCATGATTTTCATCTTCTGATTACAAAGAGAGCAGGATAGCTATTGAGCTGATTCTTTTTGTATGTTGTTGAGGATCTCCACTTGATTGATAATACAGTGTTGGGGTTTTATGCTAGTGCTTTCCCTAGTGATAAATTCCGTGTTATGTGTGATTGATTCCTTCTTATCAGTTATATGTGTTCATACTTGATGTTGCTCATGGTTGATTAGCTTCCGCAAAGTTTATGGTAGATGTAGATCTAGTATTATGCTTTAGTACATTGCATATATCAATTTGATTTGCAGGTGAAATTTCTACATGATATCAGTGAGCTAGCTGATTTGTAGAGAAAATTCTACATGGTATCGGAGCACAGGTGATCAAGGAAGAACAATATACAAGAAGGAATTCAAAGTTTATTATTCGGGATATAGATCTCACATTCTTATCACATCGATTTCACTGTGGCGTTCTATGGTTTGAGGCTTGAGTATGCCCTTGATGGCAGCTCAAACTATATAGCTTGGAAGGATTGCATGGAGGCAATATTGGAAGATAAAGACCTTAAGGACTTCATTGATCAAGAAGTCCCTAAGCCTACTAATGCTACTCAACTGGCGGAATGGAAGAAGTGTGTGGCTAGAGCTAGGAGAATTCTCTTGGAGGGAGTGCGAGATCACATTGCCTTGAGCCTCCATGGGAAGGAGACTCCGTTTGCAATGTGGAAAACATTGAAAGATTTATATCAAAATAGCAGTGATCAGAGGAAGTTGGCACTGAAGGACAAACTTCGAAAGATCAAGTGTGAAAAGGATGAGACAATCTCTATGTAATTGACCAAGCTCATCACATGAAGGGATGAGCTTGCAAGTGTAGGGGTCATGACATCTAATGATGATATGGTGAGTCTAGCACTCCTTGGCCTTCCTAAGAGCTAGCATAGCTTCCAGGACTTGGTTAATGGAAGGGAGAAACTGCCATATTGGGAACGACTATGGTCAGAACTGATGCAGGAGGATATCAAACAGAGCACCAGAGACGGTTCTTCATCCATGGAGGATGAGGAGAACTGTGCCTTAGCGAGTAAGGCAAAGAAGGAGAAGGAGAAGGTTTATCTTTCTGAATCCAATTCTTCCAATGGTGGGAAGAAGGTTGAAAAATTGAAAGTGCGATGCTTTCGTTGTCATGAGGTTGGCCATTATGCTACAAATTGTCCACAAAGGAAATCCAAGAAGGGATTCGAGGAAGGATATGAAGGGGAGGCACTTGATTCACAGTTTGAGTTGGATTTCACTCTTTGCATGCATGGTTCCTTCCATGGTGGGAAGTGGTTGGTTTCTTGACATTGGAGATTCTTTCCACATGACCGGTGACAAGAGTTTGTTCAGTACTTTGGAGGAGAAAGATCTACAGATACTCATAGCGATGGGTAATGATGAAAAGTATAGCATCTCAAGTATAGGCACGGTCATTTTTTAGAGGGAGCATGGAGCTCACCTTACCTTGACTGATGTCAAGTATATACCAGGACTGAAGAGAAACTTGGTGTCGATTGTGATGCTGGAAGACAGAGGCTATGATGTAGTCTTCAGTAAGGGAAAGGTTTTCCTTAGACACATAATCACCAGACAACTGAAGCAAATTGGTTCACAGGTCAAGAAACTATATGCTCTTGAGGTTCAAGATGTATGCAAAGCCTTGAGAAGTAATGCAATTGATGGAGACTTGGTGGTTGAGAGGGAGAGTATATTACCTCTCAACATGCAGTGCCGGAAGAAGTCTCAAATGATTGTGGAGGAGCCACGATTGGTGCAACAACTTCAAGAGGTTGTGGAGTAGCAACAATAGGAGAAGCTGAGAGGAGATCGAGTAGAGACATCTACTCATACAGAGACCTACAGTAGGGGGAAAATTCGATCCAGGTGGGCAGAGGGATCACATGCAGCCGTACCTCCAGGTAGGAGGTGGGGTGATATAGAGTGATTGTCCCAAGGAGGAGGGGTAGGATCCCTAAGGTACCCAACCTCTTGGATGATACCTTGCTATGAGAGCCCTGATGTGGAGTAGCAGGAATTGACTGATTGGGTAGAGATAAATGCGGATGGAGCGACAGAGAGAGCTACAGTGCAGGGAATCCCAGGACAACGCAGAGCATGTAGGCTGCAGCAATGTGAGAGGCACAAGTGTGTTGCACAGTGCAGGGTAGCACAGAGAATGGTGCATCGATGCAAGATGCATGGAGATGTTGCAGTAGCCTAGAGGTCAGAGAGGGAGCACTTGTTAGGAGCAGGTAAAGCTTCAACATTAGAGTATGGTTCTAGCTCAACAGAGTGGTCAGTTGGGAGTTTTTTTTGTTCCGAGTGTTGCTAGAGCAACCACACTTGGTAGATGTGTTGCATGCAGAACATTCCAGAGTTACAATATCAAGTTCAAGAGGAAGCCTTTCTTGTTGAGAGGGAGTGTTGAAAAATGTGCAACAAGAAATGCTAAATTTAGAAAGTGCTAAAAATAGCATGTCTAAAAATAGTAGTTTGGCTAATTAGCATTTTGGCCACCTTGGGTGAGAGGTGAAATTGCTAAAAATAGAAACTTCTAAAAATAGCATTTCTGGGTCCCTTCCTATTTTTAGCAGTCTCTGGTCTACCTATAGGAAGTAAAAACGAATTTGGTCTTACCAGCAGTTTAAAATATTAATTAATTAATCTCCATGAGTTAATTAGTTATGGAAAATTAAACTTGAAGTCTTTGTGAGATCATGCAATTATTTTCTCTCTTGATTTAGGAATTTATCCCTTGATTGAAGGAGATAAGGTTCAGTTCTATATTGAGAGGATAAATTGACTTACTTTAACTTAGTCAAGTCCAGTTAGATTTTTAACAAGTTGTTAAATTAATGAGATATAGTTTGTTGATTCTTGCATGCATGTGACAACTATTATTTTCAGATAACTGAGTATTCTCTCATGAATTACTAATGCATGGCAGTTCAGACAAAGACCCAGTTGAGATCAAATGAGGGACAATGTACTATCAGATGCTAGGATATTTCTAGTAAGTGTTCCTTGCATGAGGAAGGAATCTATTTTCTTCTATGACTACGTAGTTGGACCTAAGGTGACAGCAGGTATGATTAGGCCAATTTACATCTTATATATTGAGGCCTAGGTAGTCCATGATTTTCATCTTACAGAGAGAGCAGGATAGCTATTGAGCTGATTCTTTTTCTATGTTGTTGAGGATCTCCACTTGATTGATAATACAGTGTTGGGGTTTTATGTTGGTGCTTTCCCCAATGATATATTCTATGTTATGTGTGATTGATTCCTTCTTATCAGTTATATGTGTTCATGCTTGATGCTGCTCATGGTTGATTAACTTCCGCAAAGTTTATGGTAGATGTAGATCTAGTATTATGCTTTAGTACATTGCATATATTAGTTTGATTTGAAGGTGAAATTTCTACATGATATCAGTGAGCTAGTTGTTTTGTAGTGAAAATTCAATAGGTAGCTTGATCACGCTCGCCATGCTGAACTGTGGGTTTGGTGGAGGTGGGGTGGTTGAAGATGGAGGCGAAGTAGGTGAAGTGGGTGATGGCGTAAGTCGAGGAGATAACTACGGAATGCACTGTCTTATCAAACTGACCGCACTTCTCGGAGAAACCTGAGTGTGCTCTTCCTTGCTTTCTCACGAAGGTGAAATTAAAGGACTGTTCCCTAACCCTTCGATCCCTTTTTAGATCTTTCCGCTCCGCGTCGTTCCACTCATTAATGTATTCGCATAACCCATTTTTCACGTAACAACATCTAAATCCAGGTATTCAGAGATTTAATGTACCTACCTCGCGGTCCTTTGAGAAAACATTGTTCTGTTCACTATAACTTACGGTCATGGCTATCGCGAACTCAGTGATAAATCCTCCTATTATCCGATCGAGCCAATGGTCCACGGCCCGTGTGATCTTATCTTCTAATGCCTCTAGTCTGCGCACCAGCTCCGGAGTCCACACTATCGGTTGATCAAGCTTATACTTTCCCTGGCTGTCAGCTAACCTTGCGATCCAATCATACAGCTCTGAAGAGAAGGTTGCGAAGAATATCTCGTGGATTTCCATATATACGTAGCGATCCAGCCACCTCTTCTTGGATATTTGTGGGGTTTTGTTTTCCTATATCATGAACTCATGAAGCTTCTGATCCAACCAATCTTCAATTTCCTTCCTCGTAGGGTTCCAATGTTTCGACATCAGACATCCCTTAGGTAGATCCCGGTCCCGGCAACGAAACCATTTGTTGGCTTATTGGGGCTTGACCCAGGTTCAGAAGTGTTTTAGCTAAACAAATCTCAAAACTACTGGCCTTTTCAGCAACAGTTCATGAAGCGCGGACTGAAATCTCACCCGAGGTAGTATGGGAGGGTGTTGGAACCGGGTTTTCGTACCCTAGGGATGTCTTGATGAGATTTGGAACAGTCGCGAACCAATCCTGCTCACTAGTGCAGCTCCTCGTAGCTGTCTGACCTTCAAGTAGCTCTGTACAGAACGTGAAGGGGCGCTATCTAGATCCTCTAACCTTACTGTGTTATTATTATAGATCTGACTTAATTTTGTGGGCCCAGTAATCTTTATTAATCATTCAACAGTTATAACCAGTGCACGCAACCATAAACTATAAAGAGATGCAAAGATATAACCGAAACATAAACACATAAATCAGATGCACGATATTCCAGAACCAACTTATCTCTTATTAATCTTCTGTTCCGGTACAATCCAATTCCGCCATGCGCACTCAACTGCAGGGGTCCACGCACATAGCTATGGACTCTACCAGGCCTCTACGCACACAGCTGCAGAGCCTCTCTCTACTACTACGACCCAAGACTTGGACTTATAGACTCAGAGTGAATATCACATTCAAAAACCCATATCACTTCAGATCTAACCAAAAACTGACTTCTACACTTAGAGCCTCACTATATTTATACATTCCCATGGTCTGCGGACCATGGGCAGGCCGACTCACTTTCCATTACCTTAAATTATTTTTGGGGAAGAAAACCCTTTGACTTGACTCATTACAATTTGCACTCCGTGCACTTCGCGAAGCCTTTACAATACCATTACCAAAAATTGTGGGTTTTAAGCCCCAAAACCATTACATGGGGGATCTGCTACCCAACATAATCCACTTCGCATTTGTTGCAGATGTCGAACTTTTCGGAACCATTTGTTGGTTATGCCGATGGATCTAGTCGTAGTACGTAGAATTTATCTTCTACAACATGGGACATTTTCTCTCCAAGCGGTGAGTTAGTGAGTTTTAGAGGGATATGTATTGGACGATCGACAAACAATATCGCTGAGTATAGCACATTGATTAAACTCCTCTCTGATTCCATTTCACTTGGAATACACCAAATCCTCATTAGGCTAGACTCACAATTTGTACTACAACTTACTGGCGTCTATACCGTCTGAAACCCAGCAATTCATCGCATGTTCCTTAGAGTTAGTATTTTGGAAAGTTATTTTGAGTTTATTCAATATCAGCATATTCCCAGAAATATAAACACATTAACTGAATCTATAGAGAATTATGTGTTAAATAGACATTTGCGACATATGTAAAGTAAATATTTTCAATTCACATCATCATTTGAATAGGATTGCATCACTTAACCATAATAAAAATTTGAAAGTAAAATAGATAGTTGTATATAAGTTTTTACAAACAGTTTGTGTCTAAGACAAAAATTGATCATCTGACCCAAAAAACTCAAAATTGTATGTAGAAAATATCCAAGTAGACTAGTGCTACTCATGATAACAGGTTACAGCCTATGCTATCATGCGTAGGAGTCTCATCGAATGACTCGGCACACTAATGGTGTGGCACTGCAATCGCCTAGGTAACGCCTTGATCTGGACATCTGGAATACCTAGGGTCAAACCCTCTGTGTGATCCTGTAGCTCGGCCAATGTCTCTGCTAAATCCAAGTCTTGGAGAACTGCTCTCCCAACAGCTCTCTGTACTAGCACACCTACTTTTTGTTGGTGTCCCGCAGGTCGAACAGGTCCAACATTTGCATACATATAAAAAATGTTTGTTTAGTCTCGGCAATAATAAAAAAACACAAAAAAAAAAGTAGAAACTTTAAAAAGAAAAAACACTTTGGTCAAACAATTTACCAATAACACTCCACTGCGCTCCAACCAGTAACATCAGATCTGGATCACCATGGAAATCCATTCTTGAACATGGATATTCTGCGAAGGCCATGTCCTATCAGTCAAACCACTCAAAGAAAGCAAGGGTAAATGAGATCAATGATTGGCCAACATTCCTAGCCATAAGATCTACCCACCTCTGCATCTGTGGGTCTCTACATCCATGTACTCCCAATGAGATGTGTTGTGGCTGCATGAGTGGAATTCTCTCCAAGGAAAAAGAAATCAAGATTGACCCATAGCCAATTTTTTTTTGTCTTTCCGTTCTTTACCTTGGTCATTTGTTCCTTCATGGATGAAAGAACCACCTCACACCAGTTGAACACTTTTGGCTCCAAACACTCTAAAGCATACTGCATATATGCCCTGTTTGCCAAGTGTAATGTTGCGCTACCAGCCAGTTTGGCGAGGGTAAAAAGAATTGTTCTCAATGGTAAATCACTAACATCCCTAATTTTAATATTTCCATATCTACTAGGTTGAGCTCCTTCCCGACAGAACTGTCGTATATAGTCTCTCATTGATTCACCTCCTCTGGTAAATCCTGATAGTGAGATGGGGGCACCCCACCTCGACAATCCAATCAAAAAGTAGATGCCATCGATGGTAAAAGGGATTACTTTTCCCCTAATGTGAAAGGCCTAATTGGTAGGATCCCAAGAACGAACAAGGAACTGTAAAATCTCAACCTATTGCTGCATGCTAGATAATCGAAAATACTTGAGTTACCCACAATTTCTTAGGGCATCAACTATTCCCTGATTATTTAGGGCAATCATATATTGTTCTTCATGCTCTCATTCTCTCCATATAATCACCATTTTGATCTGATGAATGTATATAATGCAACCATTAGACAAATTAGGATCGATTTTTTGCAAAAAACAGTGAAATATTTGGGAGAAAACAACTGTCAAAATTTGGTTTTTGCACCCATCGCACCCCCCCCCAGAGACAGTGCGCTGCATTGCACACAGCTATCTAGAGTTCAAAAAATGAAACCCTAGGGGCCTCAAAAACCTAAAATTTTTGCTTAAAAATAAAAATAAATGGAATAAAATGAAAGAGAACAGGGATAGCTCCTACCTGTTCTGGACAGCACGAGAAATGGTCCATTGAATACTCTGCAATCATCTAGTGAACTTCGAGGTAGAAAACTACTCCAAAGCACCAAAGTCAAAGGGTAAAAGTGAAATGGTAAAAATGAATGATAAAACTTGTTTTTATGTCTATTTCTTGCACATTAATCAAGAAAACATTAGTTTTTATTCATTTTATCTCTGAAACAGGTACTTTAATCCACTTTGATGGAGTTTTGAGCAGGTTTAATAGCTGAAAAGTAGAATTTGACGTGCTCAAGAGTAAATTGAACATCTTTGACCACAAAGCAAACTTTTGTCTCTTTTTCAAGCTTTGTTAAAAATGAAAAAGGAACCCCCTTGGAGTCCTCTTTAAACTCTTTTCAGACTCTCTAAATATGAAAAGATTGTCGAGCGCTTGTCTTTTCTAGCTTGTTAAAGGATTGGAAACGATATCTCTCTTGTATTATTTTACGCTTTTTTGGACTTGAGAGATTATTTTACGAAAAAGAACTTGTGGAGTTTCCTTTTTGTCCCTTTTCAAACTCTCTAAACATGAAAAGGACCAAGTTGTCTTTGTCGTTAAACTCGTTAAAAACATCAAATAGCGACAAACTTGTCCATCTAGACAAGGCCGAGTTTCACCTTTGCTAGACTCGTTAAAGCATCAAATAGCGATGGATTTGCCCGAAGGGTGAAACTATACAACAAGCATATGTTATCCTCCTCAATCTTGATGAAAAATAAAGAGATATTGGTTAGCAATGACTGGGGAAAATGGGAAAAAGCTGAGAAAACTTTCTGGTAGCAAGTCTCTCTTGAACATGACACTTTCACCTCATCACTGTGACTATGTGGGCTGGGTCATTCAGCTTGATTGTTATCACACCATTGGTCTATCATACCATCCATTACTTTGTTTTGGGTCACTGCTACCAATTCATCTTAGTGTCGCCGACATGTTCAAGAGAAGTCATTCAGTTCAAAACTTCATCCTTTGCAATACCGTAAACCTTCATTTTCATGACTTCCATTCCTAAACCTTGTGTTGTCAGTTGATCTCATCTCCAAAATCATTTACCTCATTTCGTGTCATTGATGTGGGATACATCAAGGCCCTCCTGCGACAAGTCGCTTCTTGTCGACATCAGCACATCATCCAAGAAGTTGACTTAGAAACACCCCTTCAATACCTTGAAGCTTGCATACATCAATGACAGGTTTATCGCTTTCGACAATAGGTTGACATCACTAGCCTTCGATTGAAAGAATTTGTATGGTGTTCGACGTCAAATCATTTATTCACACCATATGAAATGTATTGTAGTACCTTGAGGGTCATTATCATTATCGCTGATTCCTCTCGCATCTGTTAACGACTTACATCATTGGCTGGTAATTAGGTGATGTCTTCCCATTTTCAACTTCAAAACATCTGTTCACATGGTTAGACTTGTACTTGAGCGAAAGATTGGATGAGATTGAAGACCCTAGATCTAGTTTCGTCCATCTGAGCTGTGATATATTCAGAAGTACTATATCAAATGTACAATGGGATTACATTCATGGTCAACCATTCATGGGTCTATATCTGTAGACGACTATATTTTTACATGTAATGAAATTTTATAAGTTGAGCACGGGTATGCCTTCCCTTAGCTAGTTCATGAGAAAAATCAAATTATCATGATATATGTATTGTAATTGATGCAGGTCACCTTCCGTTTCGAAACCTCCTCTCCTTGTGGTAAAGAATTTCACTCGACATCTATATTTACAACTTCATGCTTTAGGCGGCAACTGTTACAGATCAATTTGGGCACATCAACCCCAACTTACAGATTGATACTATTAGGGCCCATTAACACCTAATGCAGTTGTTTCATGCCCTAAAGAAGTTAAACATTAGAATGCCTCACTTCCCAAGAAGTTCCATCACTGAAAACATCCAGAAACTACCTCTAAGAAGATTACCGCAAGTAGGCCTTCATTAGGGTGCACTGCAATGCAAACCATACACTATCAGGGTGCTATGCAGCACACTTGGTCCCTCTTTGACCTGCACTGGGTGAATTTGAGCGAATTTCCGTGAGGGTTTGAAAGATTCCTTATCCATTGGATGCCTCTAGAAGTTTCTCAAGGCTAATCACTCCTTTGAGTTCGCATTTGGATGAGGAAGGGAGTTAAGGAACATCAATCCTCTTATCCCTTCTTCCATGGAACTGAATTCTAAATTTAGGAGGGCATTCGTTATCACCATTCATGGCATAACTTCCTTCATTCACCTATAAAAAGACCACTCATCTAAGTGATCAGGGGCTGGAAATTATTGAATGGTAGGGTGATGTTGTTGGTATGAGATTTGAGTTGATTGCAAGTATTGTAATGATGTCAAAGTGTCTTGCTTGTTGTGAGGAGAGGATGGGATTGAACTGGAGGAGTGATGCTGAATCAGTCAAATTGGGTTGTAACTCTTCCTTTCACTAATAAAGTGTTCAAAGCTTTTTCCATATTCTTGTATTGTCTTTTGATGCTTTCATATGTTTATCATGTACTTGATTCCATGCTATGTTTAATCAATAAATCGTTATCATATGCTTTGATGAGTTCTTGTTTCTATCTGTGTGGAGGTACTTCTCAAGTGGCTTAAGTACAGGAAGGAGCAACAGAATCGGTCAAGGGATATAAGGAACAAGCGGAAGCTACAAGTGGGTTCTTTGTTCTCTTATTTTATATATTGTTTATAGAAAAGGTAGAGAATGCTTTGTACTGTTGTTTCTAGATTAAGCTACTAGTCTAGAGGGTTAGGCGTTTATCCAAGAACACTAAAATTTCCCAAAACAAGGACATTGTGGAAGAAGCTTGGAACTAAATTGAGTTTCAGTTCTGCTTATCATCCTCAAACTGATGGAAAGACTGAAGTTGTAAATAGAAGGTTAGGTAATCTTTTGAGAAGTCTTGCAGGTGAACATCCAAAACAGTGGGATCAAGTATTGGCACAGGCAGAATATGCATATAATAATTCTCCTAATAGGAGTACAGGGTAGAGTCCATTCCATATAATCTATGGAATGCACCCAAGAGGTGTGTCTGTATTGAGAGACTTGGGAAAAGCTGAAAGGAGAAGTGCTAAAGGAGAATATTTTGCTACAACATTTCAAACAATACATGAATAGGTAAAACAACAACTACAAGACAGCAACATAAAATACAAGGGTAGAGCAGATTTGAAGAAAAGAGAAGTTAATTTTGAGGTTGGAGATTTGGCTTTAGCATACCTGAGGAAGGAAATATTTCCAAAAAGGGAGTATAATAAACTAAAGTTTAAGAAAATTGGACCATGCAGAGTCTTGAGAAAATTTTTTGCAAATGCATATGAAATTGAATTACCCCCTGATATTGGAATATCTCCAATTTTTAATGTTGCTGACTTATACAGGTATGAAAAGGAACAGGCAGATGACACAACAGAGGATCAAGAAGAACAAGAGATTGATTGGGTAAAACAGTTACCTATAGCAAAGGAATTGAAGCCATAGAGGATTTTGGACAAGAAATTGTTGAAGAAGACAAGAGGACAAGAGTATTTTCAGTATTTGGTCAAATGGAAGGATCAACCAATTGCTGAAGCTACATGGATGATAGACTCCA
This sequence comes from Pinus tabuliformis, assembly GCA_031772625.1. NCBI lineage: Eukaryota > Viridiplantae > Streptophyta > Pinopsida > Pinales > Pinaceae > Pinus > Pinus tabuliformis. The sequence continues at coordinate 48,928,587 of CM062812.1, forward strand.
TGCTATAGAAGTTGGGCAGTTCTGTAGAAGAGCTCATGGATAGGAGCCCATGAAGAATTTTGTCCTCAGGAGTTTGATGCAGGAGCATGAGGCTTGAAGGCAAAAGGCTTCGAACTTATTCCAAAAATACAAAAAAAGTTACAAGCAAAGGAGTGGGATCCTTTAGCTGTCAATTTACAAGCTTTCTAGATAGGATTTGAGCTAGGATTTAGGGATTGAGTGGTTTTGTAATTAATTCATGCAGTTTTGATTCAGTTGAGATTCTCAAGGAGAATATCGACTAGATTAGATATTGTTCAAGATTAGGTAACTTCGATCCAGTGTTTAAGGATCTGATTGTTAGAGGAAATGGTATTTATGTAACTTCCAAATGATTGTCAAAGGATTTTGACTGATTCGGCTTGTTTTGGCCATATATGATTAAAATTGCAAAAATTAAATCTCGGTGCATTTTTGTGTATAATTGGTCAATCCCAGGGGTGTTTCATCCCTCTGAAATGTCTCTGTGTATCGTTGATTTTCTAGTTTGGCTTGAAATATTAGAATTCTATGTGATCGCTTTTAAATTCTTTTTGCTCTGTATTAGCGACTGCGGGAGTAGAAGTGTACGGATTTCTAAATCGTGGCTGAATTCCCATACTCTCTACCAACCGTTGATTTCATTTTCAATGCCTGATGTCACCATCAACAGCGGGGGTTAGGTATGTTTTAATTCATGTGTTAATCGAAGTCCCACGAGTCGTAGATCTGATGGCCTCTTTCATCTAATGGATATTGGGTCTTAAGACGATCGAGCATTAATATTAAGTCTAGAACCAAACTTTTATAAATTGAGGTTTTAAAATCTATTGGCTCCATGAGGTGGTATCATTGTGCAGATCTCCATGCGATATCAAAGTGACTGTTGAAGCACTATTGACTATTGATCATTGGATCGCTGATTAATATCGCATCGCAAGGTTCAAGAGTGAATGACCCTGGCCGGCGGAGTTGCGAAATGTGATGTGCGATAGGAGTGCCGATAAATATCGCATCACATCATTCATAAGGAAATGAACCCTGCCACGTGAGCTTGCGATTGAGATATGCGATGTTTAGAGGATTTGTATAAGCACTTGTCAAAGTGGTTGAATTTAGTGGTTCTGCTAATTTAGCAGCATAGATAACTTTGGAGGTAGATGACTGAGACTCCACAGGAAATCCAAGAAGAAATTCCGCCTAAACTTGAAGAAATTGTTTCCAGATTTAAACAATTGTCTCTTACACCTACACCCCAGCCACCAAGGACTAAGCGTCAATGAGCGCTTGCTTTCATTTCAATGTATGTTAGCTTGTAGAAGCACCGTTTTAGTTTCGTTCGCATCTCACTGTTGTTGTATGCATGACATTGTTTTTGCACCGACCGTCGCCGTTGTGGCAACTTCCTTCACACACATGCATGCTTCCTCATTTCTCAAATGCGTACTTCCTATTTGCATGCATGATCATTCACTCTTGTTTACACTTACCTTCACCATGCATTCAGACTTCTCATGCTTTCAGTCGTCCGTCGACGGATCTGAGTTGCTTTGGCCTGGACCTTTCCTTGCTCGGATAGCATTGCACATTTTTGGAAGTGAAGGATCTACCTTCCCTCCACAAATTGTGCAAGTCTAGACCAACACTGACCTCCAGGATTGCATTGTGCAATTCTAGGAGGCAGTGCCTTGCTGGCCCTAGAAACTACGCAATGCAATTTGCTGGTTTTCATGTCACTACTGATTGAAATTGCACATTGTGCAGTTTCAGTCATCAGCAGGCTAGGATGTACAGTGCATTGTGTAGTTCCAATAGTCATTCAACCTCCCCACAGCCCAGACTATGCCTTGCACAGTTTTGGCAGTCAGTCTCCCAGCCTCCTGGTGAAAATTGTGTTATCTTCACAAACAGACACACAAGTATGTTGCATGTTAGTCCTCCAATTTTTTTTGGTTTTTGACTAATAGATTGATTGTCATGAGTTTTTCTATGTCTCCAGGTATCATAGGTGTTTGTCTTCCTCTCAGTAGAGGCACAAGTACAATGGCTTCCAAAAGAGCAGAGTCGAAGACACCGTTTAGAGCACAACTGGGGATGCAATCGATCAAGTGTATATGAACTTGCCTATCTATGAAGACATCAAGTTGGTCATGGACAATGATATCAAGATGAAATGGCAGCAATGTCACAACGAGTAGCACCATCAACAGCAGTAGAAGGTAGCACAACTGCATGTGAAAAATGCAAGAAGAAGGTTATTGACAGCGCAAAGGCGGAACAAAGTTGCAAGCTCAATCAAATCCACTTGTGATGAAAGCAGCTTTTGAGGTTGAGGTTATGAGGCGATGAAACGATGAGGGGATTGCACGAAGGAAAAGAGAGAAACATAGAAGGAGTTATAGGTGCTGAAGTAGAAACTCAAAGAATAATAGGAGCTGCATCGACAAGAGAAGGAGTTGCAATGGGAACAAGCATAGCAGGAGGCACAACATACACAGACTAATGAAACTATGCCCATACATGTTATGGACCCATCCAGCAGCTGGCATGGAGCAAACAGGGTGAGCAATGTTGTCGATTGCATGCAAGGGTATTCAAGAGCATGGATGTCATTGTGTGCACACATGCCGCCCCACCCATTTGGCACACTCACCGAGGCGAAGACAAGAAGCAAGTCTGACTGGAGCTGAACACGTATTTCAACAATTTGATGTGCATGGTCACCAACACACACTTGGAGATTAGCACAGACACTATGCATCAATATGTTGTTGGTCTATCTGCACTCAAGACGATGATGTGCATGTTATCAGACGAGTTGGACAAAGGAGGTATATTAGTGTACCCAGATGTAATGGAGGCCAGAGTTCGCTTTCAGCAAGATGTCACTACTGAGTGCACGGACGCCATCACAGATGACTAAGCTTGTCATTAGTTTGTCACCATCTATCATCGCGAGGATGTCAAAGAGTTTGTCTTACCACAACTGTCCGAGTGTTAGTGATGTCTTACATGACTTGCTCAAGCCTATTTTGTCTCACATGGGTACATGTGCAGATTGTATGTAACTTCTTGTCAAGTGGAAGTTCAAGTGTCGATAGTTGAATGTAACAGTCATAAAGTAGTTGAAGAGTCATGAGGGTAGGCAAACAGTTGCAAAGGGGAATGTCAAGGGTCACCCCACCCTTTGATATATATAGTACCTCATAACTCATTGTATGAGCTTTTAGTCAGCCAAGCTTCCTATAGGAGTATCTTAGAGAAAGCCTGGAGAGTATTGTAATGAGCCTTGGCTTCTCCACAGTGTAGAGCTAGTACATCTCTTTGGAGGACTAGGTGGGAGTGACTGTAACATTCCGCTATCGGGACTGGTTGTCGGTCATGGTTGTACTATATGATTAGAACTTTCACTTCTTAATATAACATAGCAAACATGTTTCATGCATATGTTGTTATTGTATTTCAGCGATCTTGTTTACTCTAATGATATATGTATCTATTTTATTACGCATGCATGTATGGAATATTTTTGTATAAGTATGTATGAATCTTACTGAGATGTGTTGTTGGTTTAACCATCACTTTGGATTGTTAGCTTACTTTCTTTCCATTTTGTGATGCATCTTTGCATTTGTGTTCCCTTTTAAGTAGCATGATTCACGTGTTTCCAAGGGGCACACTCCCCTCACTTTTCATGTGTTAGAACCATTCATGCACTTTCCTTACCTTGTTGCACATGTCACACCCTTTCTACTAACAAGGAAATCTTACTTGCCTTTGTGCGCAACCATGGTCAAGGAGATACCATACGACCCACTGCTTGGACTCCTACACCAAACGGTTTGAGGTCTAGTTGGGAATTCTTACTGGGGATGTCCCCTGACATGTTGGCGTGTCCAACACTGTCAACATTTTGGCACTAGAAGGAGGGACAGATGACAAGCTGAGTCCTCACAATCTGTTTTGAATCTTTGCATAGCTTTCAAGACTAACTACAGAGTTTCTCTTCCAAAGTGTATGTCTATTGGAAACAACTTTGAAATCTCAGACAAGCTCTAGGATAACTTGTCACATAAAACATACGATGGTGGAGGCTTGTAACCTTGGTTAGGCATGCAGTCAGTGTTGTAGGATCATGCAAAAGACATGTAATCTTTGAATAATACATTACCTACACATTTTTGTCGACATGCTTCGAGGCACCCAATGCACTGGTGTGACACGTTGCCAGAAAAATCTATTCATGCTCTTCCTCATTTGGTCACAGAGATAGACTGTGCTTTCAATCACTTTAACCGTAAAGCACTCAACAAAGAAATTCTGGATTTACGAAATGCACTCGATGAATCCATTAAACAGTTTCACACACGCTTTTGTAATATTACATACTGATTTCCCGAAGATAAAATTGATTGGGAATTTCTCAATGGAAGATTTGAGTAACTTCTTCACATATCCAAAAATACGCAATTCTTGAAATCACTCAAATCCCACCTAGCCCAATTCGGTTATGGATCTGCGCAGCCACATGCAAACATAGTTGTTGTCACAAGTGATTGTTCGCCTTCACTTCATCGAACAACTCCACCATCGTAGAGTGATGTGGGAGAACATGCACACACATTTGTTGAAATGTCACATCCTCCCACCCCACATGCTCTTGATATCTATGCAGATTTGGACTACAAGCTTGTTGGTTGTCATGTGGATTCGTTCCCTCAACCTCCATCCCCATGTTTTTTTGATCCTTCGGATTGTACTGTCTCGTGTTCTTCCATTTCAAACTCCTCACCTACTGTGAACAAGGATCAAGTTGTCAACGGGGTTGGTGTTATGTAGCCAACCTATGCCATCATTCATGATGAGTGTGTGCGGGAATCTAAAGAAGAACCTGCAGTGAAGGGTGACTCCCTTCCATTCGCACCTCACCCACTCTATCCTTACATCCCTTGTGATTCTGCCACTATTGATTTCCCAAATGAAAACTCATTTCCAAATGTTTCTACTTCCGATTGTTCATAGGAAACATCGGATGTCATTCTATCATTACATTATGGAGAGGACACACCTTCCTCTGAAAATTTGTCCAATTTGTCATCTGTCATTTCTGAAAACACAGATGGTGAACATCCTTGCTTCTCATCTACCCCTCTACATGATTCATCAAATCATGAGGATTCCGACGAACATCCCAAATTTTTTGATCATGGTTGTCGTGATCTCTGTACTTCTTCATTTAATCATGATGTTGATTCACTCACTGTTAATCTATCTAAGCCACTGGTCTTCGATGATCTACCTATTGATGAATCTGAAACCCCGTAGGTCATCGGGGAACTTCAGCCTGAGCTGATGGTTATGTCAAGCCCTCATTGTCCTAAGGTTTGTTTCACTTCCGATCAAGAAATTGTTGAAACATGCAAGGCTCCTCATCACTCATTTGTATGCACTGAAAATCAATCTAACACTCAGATTTCGCTTCCTCCACTCGAACTACATGACCCCATCACTCATGCATTGGAGGAATCTTACACAACAATAACACTTGTGCAGCGTAAGTGGTCTACCTTTCTCAATTTTTCTTGCATGTTACAGTCAAGAGAATTCATACACTTAACATCTGCACGCAGTGTCACACAACATCATGGTAAGTCCATGGATTGCATGTCATGCACTTGCACTCACTTATGTTCTGTGGACACATTTAAACTCAGAGTGTGTTTGACTTCACTGTTATATATTTCATGTTTGCTGGTTCGCATAGCTGTGTTGTTCATGAACCATGTCTTCACCAACATGGGTCTTCCAATGCACCGATGGCTGCATTGGAAGTATCACTTTAGATATGCAGACCCATGCACAATTAGCTTAAGAGTAGTAGTGTTTTCTTTTGTTTTTTTTTCTTGCATGCATGTTTTCTTCTTACCTTGCATGTTTTTTTGTTTTCCTACTTGTTTTCATACTTGCTTTTCTTACGCATTTACTTCTACTTTTGCTTTGTTTTGCATTTTTTTGCTTGTTTCTGTCCGTAGGTTAGTTTCGCATGAGACCGTGCGTGACTCTTGAAACAAGATGGGTAAAGTACAAGAGGACTTGTGCAGTTATCAAAACTTGGTTATCTATCGTCTTGCCTCTGTATGAAGAACTTGTTATCTTAAGTCCATGATACGTTGATGGGAAATACATATTGTTCGAAGTGAATCTTGGTGAAAACACAACACTTGCACGCCAACTATTGTCACCTACTATAGTTGGTTGTTTTTGGGTTAATCCTTGTCAGCTCAGTCAAGTAGAGTAAGGTGGGGGGGGAAACTTAACAAACACGTCAGAGGTATATATAAATTACTTCTCTGAAGGAACAACCTCTTCTGATCTCAATAAGTCGGGATCCATATTCCTCCATTGAAATGAATAAGTCTTATGCACAGTTACAAAAAATTAAAATGTGAAAAAATTAAAAAAAATAAAAATGAATAAGGCTAAAGAAGAGAAAGGCTTCTTATGCAGAGAGGTGATGCAAGTAACTCCACCAGGGTACTGACTAGGCTCACTCACAGCAACGTGATGCTTGTGTTCCTGTGTGACTCCGTCGGGGTACTGTCCAAGCCTGTTGGCAGTGGAGCAACACCAGAGATGAAATAAAACTCTGACGACCATAAATCTTGTGCACCAATATACCCCTCATTCCCAATTGAAACATTTGTGTTGGCTTGGCTTGGAATGTGTTTCGACTGACCAAGAGCTTGGCAGATGCTACATCTTACAATCAAGCAAGTGTGGAAACCAAGATGAACAAAGAGCTGAACAATACTTCCAAAGGTGTTAGACTTTCTTTTCACAAACAAGGTCCATTCAGTGAGATGGACTTCTACCACTGTGTCACCAAGTGTTGTAGCGGCTACAACCACCCTCCAAAATTTTTCCTTAACTATGTTTTGGAGCCTCCCTACCAACCATCCTAGCAGCATGTCTTGCACTGTCAAGTACATAAGCTTCATTGGTTTTTCAGCAGCTTTCCAGCATGTGCATGTTAGTTTGCTTCACTCCCCTCACAAGCTGCCATTCCGGACTTGGGCTAGCTACTGGCTGAGACACTAACCCAGAAAATTGCACAATTCTGGAGGGGAACTAGCCTTCCCTCCAGAAATTGTGCAAATCATCCAGATAGTTTGTTGGGCTCCAAAATTGCATAAAATATTCAGACATGCTTCCTTGCAAAAAATGTGCAATTCTGGGAAGCAATCACCTGCTCCTCCTAGAAATTGCACAATCCCTCTAGGACAACCAACCCAACTCTTCCTAGAAATTGTGTAATTATGGGTAGCAGTCACCTACTCCTCCCAAAAATTGCAAAATCCCTCCAGGGTAGCCAACCCAATTCCTCTTAGAAATTGTGCAAATCCCTCTCTCAGTAAAGCAGACTATTGCATGTGCCTTCAGGTTGATTGGTTCCCTTTGGGACTAAGAAAAACTGATTTTCATGCAATGGATACTCTTCTCAAAATAGAAAAAGGAAGCATGCAAAAGGTATCCCTAGATTTAGGGATCTATTTTTAGCAGCTGGAGGTTACATGCAAAGCTCATTTTAGAGACCTCTCGCCAAGTGTTACTTTTTCCTAGATTTGTGGCATGTGTGTCATAACCTCGTTCTTATCAAAACTCATGAACTAGAAGCTGCAGAGCTCATTTCTCACATCGATCTTACAACTCTGACATCCCACATCGCATCCAGGAGTCTTCAGCACTTTCAACTTAGAAGTTTCACGGTAAGTCTGCTTTTCATGTCTTGCACTACATTTCCGTCGCTTTTTGTGTTTTTCTTTGTAAGGGTGTTGTCTACTTGATTTCAATGAGTGCTTGTTGTCGTTTCAATGTATGTTAGCTTGTAGAAGCACCATTTTAGTTTTTGTTTGCATCCCATTGCTGTCGCATGCATGACACTCTTTTTGCACCGACGGTCATCGTTGTAGCAACTCACTTCACACACATGCATGCTTGATCATTTTTGAATCCTTCACTTATTGTTTTCATGCATTATAATTTACTCTTGTTTACACTCAGTTTCACCATGCATTCAGACTTCTCATGCTTTCAATCGCCCGTCGGCGGGTCTCGATTGCGTTGTCCCCGACCTTGCTTTGCCCGGCTAGCATTATGTATTTCGTGAAGTGAAGGCTCTACTTTCCCTCTAGAAATTGTGCAATTTTGGCCTAGCATTGACCTCCAGACTTGCATTGCACAATTCTAGGAAGTAGTGCCTTGTTGATTGCAGAAACTGCGCAATGTAGTTTGCTGGTTTGCATGTCACTGCTGACTGAAATTTCACATTGCACAGTTTCAGTCCTCAGCAGGATAGGTTGGACTATGCATTGCATATTTCCAATAGTCATTCATCCTCTCGATAGCCCAAACTATGCCTTGCGCAGTTTTGGCAGTCATTCTCCCAGTCTCCCGGTGAAAATTGTGCAATCTTCAAAGACAGTCACACAGGTATGTTGCATGTCAGTCCTCCAGTTTGTTTTGGTTTTTAACTGATATATTGCTTGACATGAGTGTTTCTATGTCTCTAGGTATCACAAGTGTTCATCTACCTCTCAGTAGTAGCACAGGTACAATGGCTTCCAAGAGAGTAGATTCGAAGACACCGTTCAGAGCACAACTGGGGATGCAGTCGATCAAGTGTCTATGAACTTTCCTGTCTATGAATACATCAAGTTGTTCATGGACAACGATATCAAGATGAAATGGCAGTGGCGTCACAGTGAGCAACACCATCAACAACAACAGAAGGTCACACACCTACATGTGACAAATGCAAGAGGAAGGCTATTGACAGCGCAGAGGCGGAACAAAGTTGCAAGCTCAAGAAGATCCACTTGTGATGAAAGAAGCTTTGGAGATTGAGACTATGAGGCGACGGCGCAATGAGAGGATCGTACGAAGGTAGAGAGAGAAATAGAGAAGGAGTTGCAAGTGCTGAAGCAGCAACTCAAAGAAGAACATGAGCTGCACCGACAAGAGAAGCATTTGCAGCAGGAACAGGCACAGTAGGAGGCGGAACATGCACAGACTAATAAAATTGCGCCCATACAAGTTATGGACCCATCTAGAAGCTGGCATGGAGAAAACAGGGTGAGAAGTGTTGTCGATCACATGCAAGGGTATTCAGGACCATGGATGTCATTGTGCACATGCATGCGACCCCACCCATTTGGCACACTCACCGAGGCGAAGACAAGAAGCAAGTCCGACTGGAATTCAACATGTATTTTGACAAGTTGATGTGCATGGTCACCAACACACACTTGGAGATCAACACAGACATTATGCATCAGTATGTTTTTGGTCTAGCTACACTCAAGATAATATTGCACATGTTATCAGACGAGATGGAAAATGGATACATATCAGTGTACTCGGATGCAATAGAGGCTAGAGTTCGCTTTCAGCAATATTTCACCATTGAGCACACGGACACCATCATGGATGACCAAGTTTGGCATCAATTCACCACCGTCGATCATCGTGAGGATGTCGAAGAGTTGGTCTTACCACAACTGTCTTAGTGTTAGTGATGTCTTGCATGACTTGCTCAAGACTATTTTGTCTCACATGGATACATGTGCAGATTGTATGTAACATCTTGTTAAGTGGAAGTTCAAGTGTCGATAGTTGCATGTAACAACCATTTAGTAGTTGAAGAGTCATGAGGGTAGGCGAACAGTCACAAAGGGGGATGTCAAGGGTCACCCCACCCTTTGCTATATATAGTACCTCATAACTCATTTTTGGGCTTTTGGTCAGCCAAGCTTCAGATAGGAGCATCTTAAAGAAAGTTTGGAGAGTATTGTAACGAGCCTTGGCTTCTCCACAGTGCAAAGCTAGTACATCTCTTTGGAGGAGTAGGTAGAAGTGACTATAACATTCCACTATCAGGGCTAGTGGTCAATCATGGTTCTACTATATGATTGAAACTTTCACTTCTTAATATAACAAAGCCAACATGTTTCATGCATATGTTGTTATTGTATTTCAACTATCTTGTTTACTCTAATGATATATGTATCTGTTTTCTTACGCATGCATGTATGGACTCTTTATGTATAAGTATGTATGAATCTTACTGAGATTTTTTGTTGGTTTAACCATCACTTTGGATTGTTAGCTTACTTGCTTTCCAATTTGTGATGCATCTTCGCTCGTGTGTTCCCTTCTAAGCCTTGTGCTTTCACAAGTTTCCAAGGGGTGCACTCACCTCACTTTCCATGTGTTAGAACCATTCATGCACCTTCCTTGGCTTGTTGTACATGTCACACCCTTGCTACCAACAAGGAAATCTTACTTTCCTCTATGCACAACCGTGGTCAAGGCGATACCGTATGATTCATTGCTAGGACTCCTACACCAAACAATTTGAGTTCTAGTTGGGACTTCTTACTGTGGAGATCCCCTGACATGTTTGTGGGTCCAACACCATCAACACCAGATTAGAGAGATCCTCTAGGAAGTCACACCCATAGGGAATTAAATCATCCATGTAGATCTCTACGAGGTCATGGGCCAGCTCAACAAAGATGCTTAGAACTTCTGTTTGAAATGTAGCAAGGGCATTACATAAACTAAAAGGAAGGAACCTATAAGAAAAGGTACCCCAAGGATAGGTTAATGTAGTTTTGTCTTGATCCTCAGGGTTGATCTGGATCTAATTGTAACAACTGAATCCATCTAGGAAAGAGTATAACTTCTTCCTTGCAAGACCATGTAAAACTTGATCAATGAAAGGTAAAGGAAAATGGTCCTTCTTGGTGGCTTTTTTTCAGCTCTCTATATTCCACATAGATCCTCCACTTCCAATTCTTCTTTGGGACCAAAAATAGAGGGGACAACCCCTCACTATTTGAGATGGGATATATGAACCCTGCATCCAACAACTTTTACAAATCTTCCTTTACTATTTCTTTGAGGGCTAGGTTCATTACCCTTTGAGGTTGGCACACAGGTTTTCATTCCTCCTTGATGTAGATGTGATGAGTACAACCTGGAGGATGCATCCCTTTCATTTATTTATAGCTCCAAGAAAAAGCATCTAAGTTCTCTCTAAACATTTTGCACAACTTCTATTATTGGTTGGCTGAGAGAGAGGGGTTAATCTTCAAGGTTCTAGATGGACCAAATTATACAACTTTGACATGTGTAGGACTTGGGTCAACTAGGAATAACTTAGTCCAAGGATTACCCTCAAATTCCTTCATAAGATCAACATGAGGCATGATATTGGGGGATTGGTTCTTGAGGATTTGGTCAATGAGGTCATATTCATCACGTTAACACCCTCCTATAATGATCAAGTGCTTAGTATTATGCTCAAAAATCAAAGTTGCCAGAATGATGTGGAACCTGAATGACCACGTAGTGCTCGTCATCACGAATTTAGTGCAACTTGTTTCACACAAAGAAGACTTTGTATGACTCCATAAACAAGTTATGGTTCATTTTCACAAACATGCAAATTTAAAAAAGAAGGGGCAGCCCAGTCAATAATCTATATTGTTGATGTGGTATTGATTGAACTACCTAGGTGGCACTGAGAGGGCATGGTGACGTGGTGCTAATTGGGTTTATTGATGGTGAGTTAGATCATGCCAAGTGGCACACTCTGATTGGTTAGAAATTTATGGTGTTTATTGGTTGGAATAGTGGCCAAACACGGGTTGACACGTGGCCCAACTCGAGGCCGCCACGTGGCAACCTGGGAGGCCACTAAATTTGTGGTTTGGTGCTGGAAATTGTGCAAATTGTGGAGCGAATAGTGGGGGAACTAGGAGAGGTCATAACTTCTCCATTTTTCGACCAAATTGGGTGTCGACAGAGGTTTGGTATCCATTTTTGGACATGATGGACTCATTGGTGCAGGTTTCAAAAGCATTCGAGCATTGTAAACACATATTTTTACACATTTTGAGCATAATAGGGAGGCCCAAGCCACTAAAAGCTGGACCAAGGAAACGTAGCCAAGGTGGGGTGAACTCCTTCATCATGTTCCTATTGTGATGTGTTTTTGGTGATGTTATGTACATTTTTATTTTGTTGTTTAGTATCTTATTTATGTTAAAATTTCTCATAAAATTAACATAAAAACTCATTTTTTCACTTGCAAAATTCATGAATCCTTAAGCACATGAATAAAACTTTGTTTCTAATCTAAGGAGAATATTAGCACAACAAACTAATATTCTTAATTAGATCATTTTGGTATCAGATCACTAGGTTTTCTTTGTTCAAGAAGGATTTAATGTTTGCAAGTTTATGTCATTCTTACAAGGTTAAAACTCAAAAGAAGAGAAGGGAAGCTGGTTGGAAGCCCTGAAGTTGGGTCAAGGGGAAGGAGGGAAATATTTCCACAATATCCAACACCAGTTCATCCTCAAGTTTCAGTTGAGAATCCAGAGAGCATGTCTCATGAAGGAGAACCTACAAACATGGCAGAAGATAAGAATATCTTCAGGAAGGCTTTCTTTGATATGATAGAGATGGTGAAGGTCCTCTATGAAGAGAGGAATACCAGATTGCATGGTGAAAGCTCCAAACCTCCCAAAGGAGAAGTTTCTTCAGGAGGAGGTAATGGAAATGGAGATAAACCTCCACCCTCTCCACCATCTTCTTTTTCACAAGCATCTTCACCTTCTTCCACTAACACAACCCTTACTCATACTCATCAACATACCTCAAAAGGAACTATTAAATCACCCTTACTAAAAATTGATGTTAAATTTGAGTTGCCCATGTATAATGGTGAAGTGAATGCAAAGAATCTTGATAATTGGATTTGTCGCTTGGAGGTCTATTGCAAAATTCAAAACCTTCAAGAGGATGACATAAAGATTCAGTTAACTTCCTTGAGAATGGAGCTTGTAGCACTAGTATGGTGGGAATCAAAGACACAAGAGGAGATAAAAAAAACATGGTAAGATCTCAATTTATTGGTCTGATTTCATTGCTACAATTAAAAGACAATTCTACCCTCTAGCTTATATGCAGAAATCCATCATGAATTGGAAAGATTTTAGACAACTTAGGTCAAAATGTGCAAGATTACACCCAAGAAATCAGAAAAAGGTCTATAATGTTAGGTGTAGATTTGCAATACCAAGACACATTACTGAAGTAAATAGGGGGTTTACACAGTTACCTTATGCATACTATCTTAATGTTTAATCCCAATAATCTAAATGATGTGTGTGTGCAAGCCACTCATCTTGAGGCAAGAGGGAAAAACATTCCAGAAGAAGGTAGTAAAAATCCATTTAAGAGTAAAGGAAAAGAAAAGGGTTTAAAAGGGAAGGGAAAGAAAAATTCATCTATCAAGAAGGAAGGAGAGAAATTAATATGCAAACATTGTTCCAAAGAGTGTCACGTTGAAGCTCATTGTTGGAAGCTTCATCCCGAAATGAAACCACAAAAATTCAACAAGGGAAAACAAAAGACAACTGCAACCACTCAACAAGATTTGGGATCCGATTCGAGTGATGAAACTAAAATTACATCCATGGGTATAACAGGAAAAGAATCCATTGCTAGCACTAGTTATTAAAATTCACAAAATGAAACTCCAAATGAAAAGAGGAGTATAAAACTTTTTCACATAAGATTGATCTCAAAACATACCTGTTAGCGCTTGAAAATTCACCTCAGGCTGAGAAAGGTAAACCTCAAGGCAACATCAAACCATTTAGCCTCGTAGCTAGCCCTACGGGGCAGGAGAAGGCTCTCTCCGGTCTATCTCGTAAAATCTTCAATAGATGAGATGACCAATAAGGTAACACTGATATTAGGCTAGTAAACTGATCAAAGAGTTTGATTTGGGGTTTTTTGGGTTTTTGGTGGCAAATTGAGGAGAGGGCAATTTTGGGTGCGGGGATTGGACATAGTTTCTGCAGGGGGTTCCTTGGGGCGAGGTAGGAGACAGTGTTGATGCCTTTAACTGAGGTGGATGGTCAGGAATGAAAGATGAAGAGCTAAAGAGAGAAAAAAATAACTTTGAATTCTCTTTAGACAGAAGAAAACATTGAAATTAAACAAACTTAAAAGCAGAGCATGGCAAGCATGAATTCTTACTTTAACACTTCATTTGTTTAATGTGCAGAAGTAAAAGAAAGGAAATGAGTCACATAACAAAGCTTACAAGTACATTGAGAAACACACCATCAAAACATGAGTCCACAAGAATCCCAAAGAGGACTGCAAAACCCTGGTCTTCCTTAGCCAAAAATTGCAGAGATACAGTGAAATAATACAATAAGAGCTTCTCCCTCAAGAGTCCAACCTTCCAACCCCTGAAAATGATTAAGAAAATACATAATATAGGCAAGTCAACCTCTTCCCTTGCCTCTAGGGGTCGAGCTCATCCTTCTAGGATCTGTTTCAACTAATTATAAACTGAGCACTAAAATCTAGGCAGTCAAAACAACTTGCCTCTATAAGCTAGGAAACCAATTCATTCATTTAATTTTCACCCTTTTCATGAATGAATCTTCTAGAAGAGGTACATAAGAGTAAAAGTGTCATAAAAGTACAATAATTACATCAAAGAGCCTAATAATCCACCCCAAAAAGTCAAACAGGGTCAAATCTGCGTTTTCTGGGCTGTACAGTGCATTTTTGGAAAATTCTGCCTGACGGGTCGTGCGCCTCTACCTGACGGGTCGCGCGCCTTTGGGACCACGTTTGGGGCACTTTCAGGTGTCAAAATTGGTCAAGAGTAGGCTTGTTGGAAAGGTATGTGAGTCTACTTTCCAACCCAACTAGAATTGTTGAATTTGGAGTTAATTTTCCCTATCAAAAATCAAATCTCCCAAGACTGCTTTCTGCAGTTCAAAAAAGTGGCAGAAAGTCATTTTTTGCTAATTTTTTGACTTTCTGGAGGCCCAAAACTTCACCAAATCTCAAGTCCATCCATGAGCATGTGTAACTTTTCATGAAAAATCTAGAAATGCTGAGTTTTTTCTAAATGGAGTTGCCATGATGAAGGGTTGCGCGGGGGGTGAGACCCGTTAATGGAGAAAACCTGTGTTTGGCATAAAAAATTCACAAATGACAAAATTTTCTCAAAATTTCTTGAAATTTGGGCTGGGAGTCCCCAATAAAGTACCATGCTCAGTCAAAGAGGCTTTGGCCAAAATTTGGAGTGGAACGGGCCTTTTCCGTCGTTTTAGTGCCTTGGCCAACCTCCTTGGATCCGGCGATTGTAATTTTGACATTTCTCTAAAACCATGACACCTGTGAAAAAAGTGTAGGAGGTTTTTCGTCTTTGACATATTGTGGACAAAAACCTCTCTCAGTTTTCCAAAATTCATCTTTGATTGCTCTGGAACATCATTTGAGTGCGACTTGTCCCGATGTGTGAAACAAGGAATTTTGTCGAAATGGAGCGAAATGAAGGGGATAAGAGGCTTCTAAATTCTTGGGGAAATTTTTGGAAGTAGGAAGGGATGTTAGGAAGCATGGGAAAGTGGAATCTCAGAGATTGATTGAGGGGAAGGGGTCCAAAAGGGCAAAACACAGGCCAAACCTAGAAAATTGTCAGGTTGTAGCTAGAAACTAGGGTTTGTGCAAAAATGAGGAATTTGGCGGATCTAAGGGATGGGAAGTGTTTGATAAGGTACTTTAAGGATAGGTGAAGGTGTATGAACATCAGGAAACAAGTTTTTCCGATGATTTGACCATCCAAGAGAAATTGCCTTCAAAACCCTAGGAGAGGGAAATGACCTTGCCTAGGCACAACTGAAGCATGAATAAGGTGTAACATGACCCAATGGAACCTAATATGATGATAGAAACCCTCTGAATGATGATAGGCTCAGCTGAATGATGACATGGACTGACATTTGTACAACTTTGAAAAGTGTGAAAGCAAACCCTAGACCTAATGCCTAGTGACCAAATTTTGCTTGAAGACTCACTGAAATGACAAAATTTGACCTTGACACTTCAAAATCACTTTGTAAGAGCATATTTGATCACTGGAGGAAGGCTGGAAAGACTGACACTAACAATACCAAGATTGATACACTTTTCAACAGTGGCTCTCAAGCCAATCGTATCTTTGAAAACATTGTAAAGGTTTAAACTTTGAAACCATTCCACATCATAAACCATATCCACTTGGACGAGTGTGTGACAATGCAAAATTGCAAGTTACTAGAAAGGGTAAACTGAAATTTTCCATTACTTCAAATTTCATAGATGAAGTGGAGCTTGATGTTGTGCCATCAAACATATGTGGCATAGTTTTGGGCAGCCCGTATCTCTATGACAGAAAAGCTATCTTCCATATACATGAAAACAAATACCATTTGTTAAAATATGGAGTAGAATATATTGTGAGAGCTCATAGCAAGAAAGAAAATCTTTCACTTGTTAATGCGGGGCAAATGAAAAGACTAGTGAACTCAAGCAAGAATTTTGTGCTTCTAATGATCAAACCTAAAAATTATGTTGATAACGAAGCTTTTAAAAGTTCAGATTCAAAATTGAAATCTAAATTGGTTGATGTAGTTAACCAATATGATGATATGTTTCAAGAACCAAAGGGATTACCTCCCAAGAGAGGAATCCAACATGAGATATAGTTGCAGTAGGATTTTCCTCTTCCTAACATTGGCATGTACAAGCTATCAGTGATGGAAAGTGCAGAAATTAAGAAGAAAATTCAAGAATTTTTGGATAAATGGATCATCAGGCCATCTTCCTCGCCATGTGGTTCATCTATTGTCTTAGTTCCAAAGAAGGATGGAACATGGCGCATGTGTGTGGACTTCCGTGCATTGAACAAAATTACGGTAAAGAGCCATTACCCACTACCTAGAATAGATGATTTACTTGATCAATTGAAAGATGCAAAGTATTTTACTAAGCTGGACTTAAGGAGTGGCTACCATGAAATTAGAATAGCTGAAGGAGAAATTTGGAAGACAATGTTCAAAACAAAACAAGGTTTGTTTGAATGGCTAGTTATGCCTTTTGGTTTATGTAATGATCCTGCTACATTCATGCATGTGATGAATGATATGTTGAGGCCATTTCTTGATGAGTTTTTTATATTATACTTAGATGACATCTTAATTTCCAGTAAATATCGTGATGAACATGTCATGCATGTAAGAAAGTACCTGATGCCTTGAAGAAACAGTTGTATCTTAAGATGTCAAAGTGTGAGTTTGGAGAAACTTCTTTAGTTTAGTTGGGTCATATTGTTGGAGGAGGTGAGTTGAAAATAGATCCCTCCTAGGTTGATGTCATTTTGAATTGGCTAAGGCCCAAGATAGTTATTGAGGTAAGAATTTTTTTGGGAGCAACCCAATATTGGAGGAAATTCATTGCTAAATTTTCTTCTATAGAAGCTCCTTTTCATGCATTGAGAAGTGTGAAAAACGTTTTTTAGTGAGGAGGCAAACAACAAAAGGCCTTTAATGCATTAAAGGAAGATATCAGTTCAGCTCCAGTCATGGGAAATTTTAGGGGCTAATATTTGCAGGTTGGCTAATTTTCCATGATTTTTCCAAAAAAAAGATTCACCAATTTCCTTTTTTTTTATAAAAATGATTCGCCCAAATTTTACAATATAAAATTATTTTACCTTAAAAATTGCCAACATTATAGAGGGAGTATAATAGAATCATTATAAATTTTAATAATTTTACAAATACATAGATAAACATTTTATAATTTTCATATTAGGGAATAGTGAGATTCACCAATGTTTTTAAGCATAAAGGTGATTTTCCATCCTTCAAATTTTCCTTGGCTCTAGTACTTTCACTTCCAGACTTGAGACAGTCATTTGAGATTCAGATTGACACTAGTGACTACACCATGGGTGCAATCCTCATGCAACATGGTAAGCCTATCTATTTTCATTTGGAATCTTTTAATGGTGCAATGATAAACTATCCTACTTATGACAAGGAGCTATGTGCATTGGTGCAAAGTGTGAAAAGGTGGAAACACTACTTGATGGGTAAGGAAACAATCATTCACACTGATCATCAACCATTGCAATACTTGCAATCTCAATCAAAGTTTCAACAATCAAAGCACTTCCGATGGATGGGTTTTCTTCAACAATTCCACTTGGTAATTAGGTATAAGAAAGGTATCTACAATAAAGTTGTTGATATGCTTTCTAGCCCTATTGTTAGTGTAGCTACTTTACTCAAGCATAATTCTATTTTGCATGAAATTTATATTGAGAAATATGCATTAAACAATGAATTTCAATATGTTCATGCAAGCTTGAGTCAAGGTAACCAAGTAGAGGAATTGGATTATCATTTTCATGATAACTTGTTGTACCATCTTGGAAAGCTTTGTATTCCATAGGGAGAAAGAGTTAACATCATAAGAAAGGCACATAATTATCTTATTGCTAGTCATTTTAGTGTAAGTAATGGTGACACATCTACAAAGATATTGTTATTGTCCTCGTATGCTTGAAAGTGTGTCATGTTTTATTAAAGGATGTTCATTATGTGTATTCAGTAAGCCTAGAAATATGAAGTTAGGATTATACACACCAGTTCTGGTTCCTTCACGACTGTGGGAGAGTGTTTCTATGGATTTTGTAGTAGGTCTTCCATTGTCAAAAAGAGGTCATGATTATTTGTATATAGTTGTGGATAGGTTCAACAAAATGTGTATTTTGATGCCATGTAAAAAACAAATTATAGTTGAACAGACTGTTGAGTTATTCTTTTAGAATGTATGGGTGCATTTTGGATTTCCCACATCCATTGTTAGTGATCGAGATTCTCACTTTGCTGGGAATTTTTGGTCAAGCTTATGGGAATTCATGGACACCAAGTTGAAAAAGAGTACAACTTTTCATCCACAAACATATGGTCAAACATAGGTGGTGAATAGAACAATGATACATCTTCTTTGTGGGTATTGCAGAAAGCATCCTAAGTTGTGGAATGAACATTTGCACTATATTCAACATGCTTACAACCAAGCCAAGCACCCTTCAACTCAAACATCGCCATTTGAGGCATTTTTGGGATACTTGCCTAAATCTCCTTTGGATTTAATTTTTGGAAAAGATGTTTCTATTGATGGTCATGGTGATATAGATAAACAAAAAAGTTCATTGAACAAATCCAATTGGTACACCAAAGAGTTCAAGAACAACTTGAAAAGAGCCAAGGAAAGTAAAAATCAAGGCACGACAAGCATCGTCTAGATCACAAATTCCAAGTTGATGATGAAGCATGAAGCATGAAATTTCCATAATCTAAGGGATCCAAAGTCCCTAAACATGTTGTTCCTACCCCTAGAGGAACAAGGTCAGCAAACCACAGCACTAAATATCAGTTCTCCACCTGAAAACACTCAAAAACAAGCTAATTCTGGATCATGTCAACTGCTACACTGGCTACCTGCACTGAATGTCAACTGCTACACTGGCTACCTGCACTGAATGTCAACTGCTACACTGGCTACCTGCGCTGAATGTCAACTCCAACACTAGCTACCTGCGCTGAACGAGTTTGGACATGTGGCAGACTCATCCCTCAAGGTGTCAATGCCCAGGAAGCTTCCAAAATGACACTTGGGTCAGAGAATTCGACTGGTGATGAGTAAGAGGGTCTAGATCTCCAAGTGGAAGCAAGAACCTCCAAGTGGACTCAAGAACTGAAGAATAACTGAAGTGGGAGAGGACACTAGTCAGCTTCATGCCAGCTACAAGCTGACTCATCCTTTCTCCAAAACTCCTATATATAGAGCTCTCTCATGAGGTCTAAGGAGGCTGGAATTTTGTGCAAGTAAGGAAGTGCTGTTGGTTTGAGTATAGAACTATTGGGTGATTGCTTTGAAGGAGGTGAAGAGGAGATTTCTTTCTGCTGGGAGGTGTTGCTGGATTGGGCCTATTATGGTTGGGTGATTGCTGGAGGAGTCTGAATTGGATAATGCTCCCTTCCGTGTCACTGATGTGGGATTCATTAAGGCCCTCCTTTGATGGATCGCTTCTTGTCGACTTCAGCTCATTATCCAAGAAGTTGATCTAGGAACAAACCCCCCAGTACTTTGAAGCTTGCATGCCTCAATGGCAAGTTTCTCACTTCTGGCGACAGGTATACATTAATGACCTTCGACCAGAAGATTTTGTGTGGTGTTCGACGCCAAGTCCTTTATTCACACCACGTGAATTGTACTGTAGTACCTTGAGGGTCATTGACATTATTGGTGATTCCTCTCGCGCTTGTTAACGGTTTACATTATTGACCGGTAATCAAGCAATGTCTTTCCATGTTCGACTTCAGCGCAATTCTCACATGGATCGACTTGTACTTAGAGTGAAGATCGAACGAGTTTGAAGACCCCGGATCTAGTTTCATCCATCTGGGCTGCGATATATATTCGGGAAATATAAAGACATTTGATATGTACATCATTGCAGCAGATGATCATCCTACTCAAAGGATGATAATTTCAGCAGAGAATTATCAGTCACTCTCAGAACTTTACTTCTTCCATTAATAAAGTATTTGAGTTTCTTCTATATGCATGTATCTTTATGGTGTATTGATGCTTGTATATTTGATTTATTCTAATCCTTGAATCAGTTATGGATGTATGCTTCTTGTAGTTTCCCTTTCTTGTGCTTTTGCAGGATCTTTGTGTAGCTGGGCCAGTGAAAGAGCAAGGAGCTGGGAGCGAACAGCAAAGAGGGAAGATTGGATCAACCATTAGTGGAAGACAACGGTTAGTGGATCCCTTTCTCCTCTCTCTTACATCTCATAAAGAAGTAATCTTGAATAGCTTTGTATTCAGTTGTTGCTGAGGTACTATCACCCTTAGAGTGGGATAGGGTCATTCCGTATTGGATACTTTTCCCAACAACAAATTGGCGACTCCGTTGGGGATCGTATCTTGTTGGTTGTTTGTGTTTTTGCTATTCATTTCATAAACAAAGGGAGTACCGAATCGAACTGCATTTGGATCTTTCAAATGCAAAGTAGAGGGAAGCTACTCTAGCTTAGTTTCTGGGCAAGTTTATGATTTGAAGAGCTGATCCACAAGGACTCTAAACATCTCTTAGTGATAGCTTTTCATCATCCTTTTCATCCCTTAGTGTGTACTTGACTGATAGCTTCTGATTTGGCCAAAAACTGTGAATTTTTGAGCAATCTGTGACCCGGAAACTGAGAAAAACGAAAGTTTGTCTCTTCAGTGCAGGTGCTGTGAAGGCAGTCTACATTTCAGCGCAGTTCCCGAAGGGGCTACCTGCGCTGAATGTCAAACTGACAGTGTACTACCTGCGCTGAACCAGTTTTGCCTAGTGCTACTGGGGTTCCCTCCTGTTTATTGCCCTGTTTTCACCCTTGTTTTTGCAGCCAGTTACCAGTCAATGTACCTATCTGAAACCAACTTTCCTTGCCACTATTCCGCCTCGGTTGTATAAAGAAACTGTGTTTGTTCTTTGTGTATTTCTTATATCATTTACAATTTCCCATAACGAAAGTGAACTAGTCTTGCTGTGACCTCTTAGATCTAGACCTGTGATAAGTGTCGTTTTGATCTTAAGAGTTAGTTTGTTTACTGTTCATAGTTCATTGAGCTTTTGCTTTCATCATATGGTTTGAATTTATGTATTTCTAGTGTTGAAACAAGTAAATCTTAAGGTGTCTTTTGATTTTGGACAAGCTTGTTTGCTTTCACTTGAAATTGAATTCGAAATTATACAACAGCTTTCTTTTTGTATTACACCAACATTAAGAAAGAGAAAAGAAATACCTGCATTGTGCATGTGCATTTTGACAGTTTGCATGTTGATTTAGAAAAAAAAAAGTGCATTAGTGTGTGCTCTATGATCTGTGTGAAAAGATGATGTCTTTCTTTTCCCTCAGTAGTTAAGATTTTCAAAGTTGAAAGATTGAAAAGCTTGCTTATCATCTTAGACTGCATTTAGGAGTATTACTATACATCTCGTGGTGATCCATAAAGGCAAACTGCTAAACAAGATCAACCTTAAAATAAATTGAATTTACATAACAACGCATTGAAACATAACGCAAACACATAGAGGGCTAAGCTAGAGACGTGTTCCGGCGTCGTTAAACGTAGTGACTGTCGATCTCGAAGAAGGTGGGTGATTCCTCCTGAGAGTCGGTGGCACTAATACGGACTTGTGCTCCCACGTACCGTCGCGTATATATTGGGAGACCCCTATAGGAACAAAGCCTTTATCCATAGGAAGCCGTGTCGACCGCCCTACTGATCGCAATGCAGTGAACACAGCATTCACGAAGATCGACCACCCGTACCGTAAAACGTATTCTGTGGTTTTGCGAAAGGTTTGGCACACCCTCTGCCTAGAACTCCAGAGCAGTTTCTTTTGGCTTTTTTCAAACTCTATAACTGAAAAAGTCCATCCGAGCATTTGTCACTTCGGGCTCGTTAAAACATCGAACGAGACTAGAGTCATATTTAGCTTTTTCTCAACTCTTTAAAACTGAAAAAGCAAGTTGTGTCTAAAGCGTCGTTATAAAATTTATTTTAAGCGGAATAATCATCACCTTTCCCTCGTTGATCTTTGAAGTTAGTCCACCACAAGTGGAAGTTCCTGTAGAATCGCTAAGAAATATTTTGGATAGACTAGATATGTCTGAACAACCGTCGACATCTAGGACTGTGTCGTCCGACACAGCAGCAGCAGAGCCTCCTGCTACTACTCCAACGATGTTCGCTGGTATACCATCTGTCCTGGCAAATTGTGAACAACAAGCCGGAGTCCAATCAGGGACAACGACATGGTTAGTTCCTATTTCTTCATCTGGATTATCATCTGGTATTTCTTATGTTGAAACTCAACAAATTGATCCAATGTGTCTTCAAAGGCCAATTTACCCTTTAAGTACTGGATTTCCACCATATGGAGGGCAGTATGCTCTTTCATTGTTCCCTCCCAGAGAACAACCATATGGGAGTTTACAACAAAGTTCAGGTCAAACTGGAATTACATCTAGCGGTTGGGTACCAATACTGCCTCAACAACCAGGGTTGTATATTCAATGCAACCAGTACACCCTGTGTCGAATATTCCCACCATACCTGCTATAGTGAATGTGTCGCAAGTACAAGCTCCACCTGTTGTATGTCAACCCCAAGTTTCTCAGGTTGCAATACAACAACCTCTTGTCTCAACAACTCAATCACAATCTCAGGGTAGTGCCTCCTTATCTGGAGCGACTCAGGCTCAAACACGTACTGTGACTCCTCATCCCGGTCAATCATCCAGTATTGGTCAACAGCAAATGGTCCAACAACCAGAGCTGGTTCAATCTCAACAACCGCCATTCCAGCAATCATATCAAGGACCTGAGCAACAAGTCTTTGTAAGTAATGGGCAACCATACTATAATGGTTATGCCCATCAACCTTGTCAAAGTTGCCAGCATTATGCTGGTTTGCAAAGACCCATTTCTCAGGCGATCCCATCTTATCCTGGGTATGCTTCGCCTAACCTGAATCAACAGTTGCCCTTTGTAGCAACTCTAGAATTACCAGATCTAAACCGGCTGACGAATGATCCAATTGCTTATGCTCCTTGGTGGCCAGCGATTCCGCATAAACTTCCGTCAGATATTCCTAAATTTAATGGAAATCCGGGTGAAGATCCGTCGAATCATGTGATGACATTCCATCTATGGTGTTCATCGAACACCCTGAATGATGATTCGATAAGACTTCGCCTCTTTCAGAGGACGTTAACGGGTCCAGCGGCAAAATGGTACATTGAATTGCCTAGAGCTTCGTTCGACAACTTCAGTACCTTAGCCACAACCTTTTTAACCCATTTTCAATTACCGATAAGGTATGAAACGGGAACAGAACTCCTTACCAACTTCAAACAGACGACTGCCACCCACATATCTGATCATATACATGAGTGGCGTCGTCGTCGTAGGATGGTGAAAACATATGTTCCCGATCAGCTGTTAGCTGAATGGTTTATAAAGTCGTTACTTCCTGCTATAACGGAAGATGTGGCCAAGGGGGGAGTCGTAACAGAGGAGCAAGTTATCGCTCGTGCACAGTATTTGGACTTAGTTTATACTCAGTCTGGCATGCTCTACGACAAAATACCCAACGCTCCTAGACCGGAATTTTCAATTCCTCCTCCTCCTAAATCAAACAATGACTCTCACGCCAGCGATGGCGTGATTGGCAAGCACAAAATTTATAGTCAAAATGCAAATGAAGAACTTCTTGCCTCAGAAGTAAATGCCATGTCGACCGACAAGGGCAAACAACTGAAGCAACCAGGGGGCAAGAAGAAAAAGAAAGGGAGAAAAAGGAAACCCCTAGCAGGGTGTCATATATGCGATGAGGATCATTGGACGAAAGATTGTCCACATATAGCTGAAGTTAAGAAACTCTTTAAGAGTTCAAAAACCCCAGCAGTATTGACTGATCCGTTTCCTAATCCAGGTCAAAATCTGGTTGCTAATCAAAATGCTTCCCGATCCCAAGTGCTTATGTTGTCTACCTCAAAGCAGCAAACTAATGCTTTGACGAGGAATAAGGATTACAGGAATCCAAAGCTGTCGAACAACAAGGCTAATGAACAACCTAGTAGTTCGACAACAACTTTAACCGAAGTTGTGCCACCCATCATCCCTGAGCCAATAATAAAGTCGCAAAAGGGAGCGGTACACAAATCGACATTTAATCCTTGTGCGAAAATAGCACAGATAGAGGACCTGGCCCAATCGCCGTCCGTTATGTCGACACTTGAGGTACTGCAAAATTTCTTCTCCC
Organism: Pinus tabuliformis; assembly: GCA_031772625.1. Classification (NCBI taxonomy): domain Eukaryota; kingdom Viridiplantae; phylum Streptophyta; class Pinopsida; order Pinales; family Pinaceae; genus Pinus; species Pinus tabuliformis. The sequence goes on from CM062812.1 coordinate 48,953,424, forward strand.
AAGAACAAGCTTTATTATCAGCAATAGGTGGAATTGACCCAATGGATTCCAATCTTGTCACCTTTGATCATAAAGGATATGAACCTCAGTTACCAGCTCAACTAGCTTTCCTTATTCAAGTGAAAGCCCTCAACAAAATTGTTCATCGAACAATTATTGATGAGGGGGCATCTACATGTCTTATGTCGATGAGTTGCTGGAAAGATTTAGGCTCACCACCCTTGTCGAAATCGTCGACGACGTTAAAAGCATTTGATGGACGATCATACACTCCATACGGGATTTTAGGTAACTTGCAAGTTGAACTGGGGGGAAAAACAGTAGGAATTGATGTTGAAGTAATTGATGGAAACCTCGATTACAACATCCTACTGGGAAGGCCCTGGATCTATGCCATGGCCGCGGTTGTGTCAACCTACTTCAGGAAGATTGCATTTCCTTTCCAAGGAGGAATTACAATCGTCGACCAACAAACTTTTCTCCCCAACAGTTCACAAGTTACGGGAAGCATTCCAATGATCCATGGAAGGAATCATTCGCTCCAAAATATCGGAGTAGGTCTCCTAAAAGACCCTGCCTTAATGGGTACTTTTGCCCTACCGCCTCCAAGTAATCTGGCGGAAGTGGCCACAGTGGAATATGAAACCTTCTATGTCTGATGGATTTGGACTCCGAGGACGGTTCTTATCTCATGTCAACCTCGTTAAAAAATGAAACAAGGAGTCAGAGGACGGTTCTTATCTTGTGTCAACCTCATTAAAAAATGAAACAAATCCCCTTTCTCAAAGGTAAACCTTCATTCCAACCACCGAGTTGAATGCAATGAAGCTTGGGGGGCAGGCACCTCGATTTACGTTATTATGTTGGGGGCATGCGAACTTATCACCGAGCAGTTTTAGCACATAGTTCATGCTCGTTAAAAAATAAACATAAGATTGAGCAGTGTTTTGGCGCATTCAAGCTCGTTAAAAAATGAACCCATCTCGGTAAATAACCATTAAGTATGTAACCTGATCAACCATAAAAGCCTTGGTCGTGTTTTGCACCTGCCACCTCCACTTTCATTTGGCCGATCGTTCACCTCCATATGATTGTTTACCCATTTTGAGGAACAACTGTGAAGGGTGATTTCACCTAGCCATCCTTGTGACACTGTCGTGATTGGAAAATTCCAACCTGTACCTGGAATCAGCTGCTATCCCTGTTCATCACTCGTTCCTTGAAAGACGAGTCTTCTTTAAGCTCTTTTCAACTGACTCGTAAAATATGAAAGATTGCCGAGTTTTGGCCTTCCAGCTCGTTAAACGACCGGAAGAGCTATCCCTCCTCTAGATTTTAATCTTTTTGGACCTGAGGATCGAGCGCTTGTTTTGTTCGGCTCGTTAAAACTATCGAAAACTCATCCCTTCTGTATTGTTTTATACTTTTTCAGACTTAAGGGATTAGATGACGAAAAAGGAATTTTGGAGTTAACTTTATGTACCTTTTCAGACTCTCTAAAAATGAAAAGGACCGAGTTTTCCTTGTCGTTAGACTCGTTAAAATGATTAAATAGCGACAAACTTGTCTTTAGACGAGAACGAGTTTCCCTATCGCTGGGCTCGTTAAAACATAGCGATGGGCTTGCCCGAAGGGCAGGTTATAGAACAAGCATATGTTATCCTCCTCAAGCTTGACAAAAATAAAGAGGTACTGGTCAGAAATGACTGGGGAAAAATTGGGAGAACCTCAAAACTTTAATGGTAGCAAGTCGCTCTTGAACATGACACTTTGTCCTCCGTATCACATCGGGTTGGGTTGTTTCATTCATCGGTCTCATCACCATGGTCTTCGCCAAACCATCCACATTTGGGGTAATGCTACCGATCCATCGCATCAGTGTCGTTATATGTTCAAGAGATGTTGTTCAGAAAGAGTCAACCGTGTCCCATCCACTGCCATACATTATCCTTCATCCACCCATGATCGCCACCCTGAATCATATTTCACAGATTGTTTTCACCTCCACTAAAATCATTAGCTCCGTTCCGTGTCACTGATGTGGGATTCATTAAGGCCCTCCCTTGACGGATCGCTTCTTGTCAACTTCAGCTCATTATCCAAGAAGTTGATCTAGGAACAAACCCCCTCAGTACTTTGAAGCTTGCATGCCTCAATGGCAAGTTTCTCACTTCCGGCGACAGGTATACATCAATGACCTTTGACCAGAAGATTTTGCGTGGTGTTCAACGCCAAGTCCTATATTCACACCACGTGAATTGTACTGTAGTACCTTGAGGGTCATTATCATTATCGGTGATTCCTCTCGCGCTTGTTAACGGTTTACATTATTGACCGGTAATCAAGCGATGTCTTTCCATGTTCGACTTCAGCGCAATTCTCACATGGATCGACTTGTACTTAGAGTGAAGATCGAACGAGTTTGAAGACCCCGGATCTAGTTTCATCCATCCGGGCTGCGATATATATTCAGGGCATAAAGACATTTGACATGTACATCATTGCAGCAGATGATCATCCTACTCAAAGGATGATAATTTCAGCAGAGAATTATCAGTCTATCATCAGACGATCGTCTGTTATATGTTCAAAATGAATTTATAAAGCTGAGCATGGGAATGCCCGCCTCAGCTAGATCATGAAAGCAGAATGAAAAATAATGTATTGTATTGTATTTTATTACAGGTCACCTCTCAGCGATTGAATGAACTTCGGATCCTCCTGATAAAGCATTTCACCCGATAAACGACCTCATACTTTAGGGGGCAACTGTTATAGACATTTTTGTGCCTTACAGCATGAAGCATGAAATGTCCATAATCTAAGGGATCCAAAGTCCCTAAACATATTGTTCCTACCCCTAGAGGAACAAGGTCAGCAAACCACAGCACTAAATATCAGTTCTCCACCTGAAAACACTCAAAAACAAGCTAATTCTGGATCATGTCAACTGCTACACTGGCTACCTGCACTGAATGTCAACTGCTACACTGGCTACCTGCATTGAATGTCAACTGCTACACTGGCTACCTGCGCTGAATGTCAACTCCAACACTAGCTACCTGCGCTGAACGAGTTTGGACATGTGGCAGACTCATCCCTCAAGGTGTCAATGCCCAGGAAGCTTCCAAAATGACACTTGAGTCAGAGAATTCGACTGGTGATGAGTAAGAGGGTCTAGATCTCCAAGTGGAAGCAAGAACCTCCAAGTGGACTCAAGAACTGAAGAATAACTGAAGTGGGAGAGGACACTAGTCAGCTTCATGCCAGCTACAAGCTGACTCATCCTTTCTCCAAAACTCCTATATATAGAGCTCTCTCATGAGGTCTAAGGAAGCTGGAATTTTGTGCAAGTAAGGAAGTGCTGTTGGTTTGAGTATAGAACTATTGGGTGATTGCTTTGAAGGAGGTGAAGAGGAGATTTCTTTCTGCTGGGAGGTGTTGCTGGATTGGGCCTATTATGGTTGTAACACTCTCAAAACTTTACTTCTTCCATTAATAAAGTATTTGAGGTTCTTCTATATGCATGTATCTTTATGGTGTATTGATGCTTGTATATTTGATTTATTCTAATCCTTGAATCAGTTATGGATGTATGCTTCTTGTAGTTTCCCTTTCTTGTGCTTTTGCAGGATCTTTGTGTAGCTGGGCCAGTGAAAGAGCAACGAGCTGGGAGCGAGCAGCAAAGAGGGAAGATTGGATCAACCATTAGCGGAAGACAACGGTTAGTGGATCCCTTTCTCCTCTCTCTTACATCTCATAAAGAAGTAATCTTGAATAGCTTTGTATTCAGTTGTTGCTGAGGTACTATCACCCTTAGAGTGGGATAGGGTCATTCCGTATTGGATACTTTTCCCAACAACAATAATGATGCCAACAATGTGCATATCTACCATAAGGCTTACAGGGTCTAGATATTTTGGACAAATCACTCTCCCAAGCATCAAATCAAATAATTTTCTGATAACATTGATGGTGGGGGTGCCTCTTTTTCTCCTCCCAGGGTGTTTGAAACATTTCTCTTTGATAAGCTTATTGTAGATCGGAACATCCTTAATATCTTGCATGAGGGGTATTATAACACACAAATTCTTCAATTCTTATAGAATTTTAGTCTCTTCTGGGGAGTTTTGTTTAGAATGGATCAATATCTCAGGAAAAGGAGGTGGATTTACTTGAGGGTTGCTCTCTTCCTTTTCCTCTTCAAGCTCCTCAGGTGGATATGGAGGCTGGTTATCTGGTAGAACTCTTCCATGCCTGAGGTTGATTTATTGAATCTCCACAACATAGGTAGGGTAAGATATCTCTCCACTATAGACTAGTTGTGTCTGCTTTATATTCAGGTTTGGATTTTGTTGAGTAGGAATATAAGGTTTCTTGGGTGGAGCAAGATGAGTGAGTTATGGCTTAGATGGAGATGGATGAAGTAAAGCAGGAGGTTGGTTGAGTTGAGTCCTCCACCCTTGTAATGGGTTATTCCACTGAGGATGTCGAGAAGTATATGGCTGAAATGGTTGATTGACAGTGTAACACCCCCTCCTCCTAGTTCCACCCAAGAAACCTGCCAATCGGGGTAAACATGCGATGAGAGATGCTACTATAAGGGATTCAACTTCCATGGTGACCTTAAGCAAATGGAATTGATGGAACATATCAAACAAGCCCATCCACATCAACAACAACACCCTCAGGAGACATGTCAGCCACTCAGACATCTTGTCCCTGAGTCCCACTAATGATTTAAGCCTTTTAACCCCTGGTCACTCTAATGCTATAGGCATGACAGTTTCCAACAACCCAAATTCGCTCTCATAGGGCTATGTGCCAGTGAGTGTGGACTTTTCTCAATAGACATGTGCCAACAACTTGAGATTTGAGCCACTTTTCTAGCCCAAAATCCCAGGCCCTAACCAGAACTTGCTACAACCTTCAGAATCCATTAAAGACATGATAACAATGTTTATAAATCAAAATCAACCTCAAGACTAGGCCTAAGCATTTCCAAAAAATACTAACATTTTACTAAACACTTGGCATCAATGCAACCTACAGGTCTAGGATACAAGACAGGGCATAAATGACTGAAATAACTTATGAAACATAACGAGAAGGATCACCTCCTTCTCCATTGAGCTATTATATCATCAATTAGGTATTTCATCCATCCGTTAAAAAATTACAAGTAAATACATGAAATAACCATGACACGAACTAGTCATTTAACCATGCTTATAACTGGCATAAAGCCATATAAATATCAAAAGATATGACAGCCATTAAATCCACATATAAACCAATGCAAAAGTAAGTGAACTTATCTTCTTTTAATCATAGGAAAATCTGAACATGTTTGGGACTTCCACGTACCACCCAACCAATAACGTGGCTGAACCAAATCAATCTTTCATCTAGTCACCCTTGTGCCATATTCCAAGCATGAATGCGGGGTCTCATAGAACAACCAATCCAAGAAAAGCCAATGGAATCAAGAGGTTAAACCACCTCCACCCATGATCACACAAAAAACCGATGCTCTAATACAAACCGAACCAAACTTGAGATTCCATCCAAAATCCATCACTATCCTTGAGGAATATTTCATCTCCTTGTATCTCAGGCTTTACTGCAATCCAATCACAGATAACAAGGCCATAAATCGAGACCAACCTCTCAAGATTTACTGCAATCCAAACCACATCACTAGGCCCTAAACCGAGACTTCTCCCTCAGGCTTTACCATATATCCCATAAAACCGGTCAAGGGATTCCTAGGCCTTTGACAATGAACCTTGAGACCACCTTCGCCTCAGATTCTGAAATCTATTTGGCAAACCAAAGCTAAAAACCAAGATAAACATCCCAACATACCATGGTATCTAGAAAAAGGCAAGGCTAGGATGAAAACCACTGACATAACCTGGAAAAACCATGCCACCGACAAGAAGAGAACCATACACCAACATGCAAATCCAACCAAGATTCTACATTCACTTCTTTTCTCAAACCAAACTTATCCACCATATCAATATTAATATAACTGTAGTTAGATCCAAGATTAATCAAAATAGAAAAAACTTGATCACAAAGTTTATCGTCCATCTCAGTGATTGATGTTTGATGATCCACTTTCCTATTGTCCACAATTGCATAGATGTGAGGAATGCTATGACCAACATCACCAACTGTGTGCGCCTCCTGAGAACTGTAGATCTAGGGTCTACCCAAACTCTGATACTACGGATAATCCCTCTTATGATGATCCTTACCACATATCCAACACTGCAATGGTTCCCTACCACCACCTCTAGCTTGTTGTTCTCCACGTCCCTTCTCAGCTATATTGAATCTCTTGTAAGGAACTACATTTTATTCCTCACTTGCATCTTGAGGTCTTCCTCTCTTTGGTGGCCATTTTCCTTTAGATTATCATTTATTTGCAAGTCATGTTTAGGATCATCTTTGTGCTTCAACTGCTCATAACAATGCTTCAACTTTTGGATGGCCTCCTCCAACAATCTAGGCTGATCGAACTCAATCTAGTCCCTGTATGCAACTAGAAGTCCATTGATGAATCTCTGAACCTTGGCCTTCTCCTCCCATAGGTAAGGCACATATCTCAACAACTCCAAAAATATTCTAATATACTCATCATCTTTCATAGAACCCATCTGCAACTTATAAAAATCCTTAGATCTATCATCATAGTACCTCTCAGACAAGTACTTCTTCTTGAAGTGCCTTTCAAATGCATGCCAATTCAAATCCTCCCCATATATACCTTTGATATTCTTCACGTCTTCCCACAAAATATATGCTTTACCTTTGAGACTGAAAGTGGTTGTCTTTGCTTTCATGTTTTCTGAATAATCATGCAATCAAAAGAATTTCTTCATACCCAAAAACCATGCCTTTGCATCCTGTGATTTCTTCATCTCTCCATCAAAGGTAGGCAGCTTTTCTTTCTTAAACTCATCCAAAAGTATCTCCTATCACTCCTGTAAGGGTGATAACGATGACGATCATGATGCCTATCAGAACAAAAACTGGAATAATACCTGTGTCGATCAACTCTCCTATCTAGAGTGTACAACAACCTACCATCTATGATCGTGTCAGATCTATCTGACCTATGTCTACTAGGAGACCTACTTCCATATGGCCCATTAGTTCTGTCCTCATTTCCATGGTTGTTACGAAGTGGTCCCTGTTGATGAAAATCTAACAAACTCTGAAGTAGTATCACATTCACCTCTACTTGTTTCTCTTGTGCATGTATGATTTTCTCATTTTCTACTTTGAAATTCCTTATTTCTTCCTCTAGGCTTCTCAATGTGCCTGCAATGTCAAAATAGTGCCCCACACCACGTTGCCCATTTGATGCCCAAAATCTCGGCCCCTCCCTAGAACTTGCTACAACCTTCAGAATCCATCAAAGACATGATAACAATGTTGATAAATAAAAATCAACCTCAGAACTAGACCTGAGCATCCCCAATCGAGACTGACATTCTGTCAAAAACTCATCCTCAATACAACCTATAGGTCTAGGATACAAGACAGAGCATAAATGATTGAAAAAACTTATGAAACATAACCAGAAGGATCAGCTCCTTCTCCATTGAGATATTATATCATCAATTAGATCTTGCATCCATCCATTTAACAATTAAAAGTAAATACATGAAATAACCATGACATGAACTAGTCATTTAACCATGCTTATAACCAGCATAAAGCCATATAAATATAAGAGATATGACAACCATTAAATCCACATATGAACTAGTGCAAAAGTAAGAGAACTTAGCTTTTATTAATCATAGGCAAATCCAACCAAGTTTGAGACTTCCACATACCACCCAAACATAGACATGGCTGAACCAAATCTCTCTTTCAGCCAATCACCCCCGTGCCATATTCCAAGCATTAATGTGGGATCTAATAGAACAATCATTCCAAGAACAACCAAGGGAATATAGAGGTTAAACAACCTCTACCCTCACCAAACTGTGATCACACCAAAACCAGTGCTCCGATCACAACTAAATCGAACTTGGGATGCCATTCAAAATCTATCACTATCCTTGAGGAATTTTTTGTCTCATTGTCTCTAAAGAATTAACATAATCCAATCCCAGATCACTAAGCCCTAAACTGAGACTAGTCTCTCAAGCTTTACCACAATCCAAACACAGATCACTAGGCCCTAAACTGGGACTTCTCCCTTGGGCTTTACCGTGTATCCGGCAAAAATTGATCAAGGGACTCCTAGGCCTTTGGGAATGAACCTTGAGACCGCCTCCACCCTGGATTCTAAAATCCATTCAAAAAACCGAAGCTCAAAACTGAGATAAACATCCCAACATACCATGTGTTACACAATAATTTGTCATTGCCTTCACTCTAATCCTTCTACTCTGTCATGTGTCCAAGTCAAACATTCTCATATTAGACAAATTCTCTCTGATGTTGCCAAATGACCCACTTTTCCTAAGTTATCTACCTCATCGCGATTATGGACTAAATATATGCGCTGAAGGGCGCTCATAAACAGTCCAGATGCACTGCCATTGCGGAAGTACACCTGATTCCAGCGATGGTCCGATTTCATGCTCCAGTGCGGGGTTACTTATAATCTTTAGCGATGATCTGACTAGCTACACTACTCACTAGTGATGTTAGCACTATAGGTGATTTATGCCCCCGCGATGATCCAGATTAGGCAAATTTGTTCCAACAGTCGCCCTTCCAGATGACTCATGACCTAGTTGTTGGCATAGTTTGTATCGCCCTCCTTTCTCTGGCATGGTTGTTCCATCATTTGTGCTACCTTCCTTGGAGATAAGCTCACTCTTCCACCTTTCATGGAGACTCCTTCTCCTATTTAAACTCTCACCATTGCTATGCATTGCTAGTTTTTCTGATAGTTGGCTAGTTGAGCAGTGTTGTTAGTGTTTGTGGGTTTTCTAGATAGCTGGTGTGAGTGTGACAAGTGTAGGATTGCTGATAGCTTGTGGAAGGTTGTGAAGTGCCCTTAATCTTGTGCAAAATTTATGAATGAGAGTGTTATGAAACCAGCTCACAAAAAGATAGAAAAGAGAGATTCACGCCTTAGAATTCAGCCTCTTCGAGGGGGCAACCTCCTTTACATTACATAAATGAACAATTCTTGGATGATACAAATGACAAAACCTCCTTTCTATATATAGGAGTCTAAGGAGTCACAATATAATCCAGCCGACCTAACAATAATAATATAAAGCCACAAAAATAACAATAGAGGGATTCTATGGGGCATAGAAATAATAATATGGGGGTAATAGGGGCACAACAATATAAATAGGGGGTATAACTACAATAGTAATGGGGTAATCACTAGTATTATAGGGACCCAACATGCCCCTCTCCTTCAAAAAAGTGTTGTCCTCAACGCTTGAGCAGTTCTGGATACTTCTGCATAAAATTCTCATCCTCCCATGTGGAATCTTCAGCGGATAAGTTCTTCCACTTGATAAGATACTCTGAAATTGATCGATTTCGTAGCTGTCGAGTTCTTGTTTCTGTGATTGCTTCCGGTTCCAATATAATTTTTCCTTCCTCGTCAAGTTCTGGCAACATTGTTTGAATTGGGAGCTTGTCACCTATAACCTTCTTTAAACATGAAACATGGAAAACTGGGTGCAATCGAGAAGCTGTAGGAAGCTCCAATTTGTATGCCATAGTACCAATCTTTTCCAACACCTTGTACAGACCATAATACTTTGGTGATAATTTATTATCCTTCTTAGCCTGCTTTAGGGACATTTGCTTATATGGTTATAGCCGTAGGAATACCCAATCACCTACATCAAAACTTCTTTCACTGCGATGTTGATCTGCCTATTGTTTCATTCTATTTTGTGCCAACACGAGGTTATCCTTTAAGAGTTGGAGGACTTGTTGTTGATGTTCGATGTGATGTTCCACTGCGTGAACCTTAGAATTCTCTCTTAAATATGATGTGATGGATGGTGGTTGATACCCATAAAGTGCCATAAATGGGGTCATTTTTGTTGCTGTATGGAAGGAAGTGTTATACCACCATTCAGCCAGAGGCAACCATTTGACCCATTGTGTCTGTTTATCAGATACAAAGCAACGAAGATATCCTTCCAAACATTTGTTTACTATCTCAGTTTGCCCATCAGATTGAGGATGATAAGATGAGCTATGAGCTAACTGAGTACCAAGACAAGAAAATAATTATGTCCAAAAATTTCCAGTGAAAATGGGATCTCTGTCACTTACAATAATCTTTGGGTTTCCATGTAGCTTTTGAACTATTTCCATAAATGCAGTAGAAACTGTACTGGTTTTAAATGGATGTGATAATGCACAAAAGTGTGCATACTTGGTAAGTCTGTCAACTACCACCATGATGACACTCTTTCCCTCAGACTTGGGTAAACCTGTGATAAAATCCATTGAAACCTCCTCCCAACGTTGGCTTGGAATGGATAAAGGTTGTAATAGACCTGGTGTCTTAATTGTTTCAACTTTATTTTGCTGGCAAACCAAACATTCTTCCACAAACTTTTGAATATCTGATTTAAGGCCATCCCAAAAAAATTCCTTCTTAACCCTGTGGTAAGTTTTTAAAAATCCTGAGTGCCCTCCTAAGGGAGAAGTGTGCAATTCCATAAGAATCTTTTGTTTTAGCTGGGAATTCTTACAGAGGTATAAGCGATCTTTGTACCATAACGAATCATTTTGTCAGCTAAATGTATCAGAAGTACTGGAATCTTGTTGTAGCTTTTGAATAAGTGCCCACACTTCTTCATCATTCTTCCATTCCTCCCTTGCTTCGTTTATCCAATCTGGTTGGATAATAGAAATGGCACACAACAATGCTTCCACATCCTCATCCTTTCTTGAGAGTGCATCTGCCACCACATTTTGCTTCCCTTTTTTGTAGATGATTTCAAAGTCATAACCCAACATCTTTGTGACCCACTTTTGTTGCTCTTCAGAGGATAATCTTTGTTCTAAAAAGTATTTAAGGCTATCATGATCCGTTTTTACCTTGAAGTGTCTTCCCATTAGGTAGGGTCTCCATTTCTTAAGTGCATGGAGTATTGCCAACATTTCCTTCTCATAAATAGCTTTGCTTAAAAACTTTCCCTTGATTGGACGACTTTCAAAAGCAATGGGTCTTTCATCTTGCATTAGAACAGCACCAATTCCATTTCATGAAGCATCACATTCCACAATAAAGGTTTTTGTGAAGTTCAGCGTAGCTAAGACCGGTGCTTGGCACATTGCCTCTTTAAGATGTTCAAAGGCCTTTGTTGCTTCCGAAGTCCATGAAAATGAATCTTTCTTCAATAATGTTGTTAGAGGTGCTGCTATTCTCCCATAATTCTTAACAAAATTGCGATAATACCCTGTCAACCCAAGAAATCCTCGCAGATGCTTTATGGATGTGGGGATTTTCCATTCCTTAATGGCTTTAATTTTGCTAGGGTCTACCTTAACTCCTTCATGAGATACAATATGACCCAAATATTCCACCTCCTGGACTCCAAAGAAACATTTGGATCTTTTTGCATATAATTGTTTCTCCTCCAATAGTTGTAACACCCTGTCAACATGTTCAACATGATCCTTCCAAGACTTGCTGTAGATTAGTATATCATCAAAAAATACTAACACAAATTTTCTAAGGAATGGTTTGAAAATTGAATTCATCAAACCTTGAAATGTTGAAGGTGCATTGGTAAGGCCAAAAGGCATGACCAAAAATTCATAATGACCCTCATGAGTTCTAAATGCTGTTTTCGGAATGTCTTCAATCTTCATTCTAATTTGATGATATCCCGAACGAAGATCCAACTTGGTGAAGTAAATTGATCCATGCAATTCATCCAGTAATTCATCAATAGCAGGAATGGGGAACTTATCTTTAATAGTGAGCTTGTTGAGCTCCCTATAATCTGGACACATGCCCCATGATCCATCCTTCTTATGCACCAATACTACTGGAGCTGAGAAAGAACTTTGACTCGGTTGAATTATACCAGCCTCTAGCATTTCTGCAACCATACGTTCAATTTCACTTTTTTGGACATATGGATATCTGTACGGCCTGATGTTTGGAGGAACACTTCCTGGAATCAGATGAATAGCATGATCATGATCACGCATAGGTGGGAGACCTTTGGGAGTCTCAAATACCTTGGAATGATTGTCCAGGACTTTTTGGAGATCTGGAGAAATAGATGATTCCAATGTGGAAACATCTAGCGAACATAATTGTGCAATTACACCTCTTTGCTCCTTTTTTAGAAGCTTTGTCATGCCATTAGAGCTGATTATCTTTCCTGGTTTCCCTGCAATACCCCTTAATTCAACTTCCTTTCCTTCCACAGAAAATTTCATGAAAAGTTCTTGAAATTAAAAGCTATTGTACCCAAGGATTGTAGCCATTGGACTCCTAGTACAACATCAGCACCTCCCATTGGAATGGAAAGCATTGGGCTAGTCAATACATATTCTCCCATGGATAGCTTGATATTATGGCACTTTCCAGAACAATTTATTGTTCCTCCATTTGCAATCATCACTTGACACTCTGGTGCTGGATATAGGAAGCAATTCAATTCTTTTGCTACCCTACAATGAATAAAATTGTGGGTGCTTCCTGAATCAATCAACACTATTACCTTTTTCTTCTTGATTTGTCCTTCTATCTTGATGGTTTGAGGAGTGGTAATTCCCGCCAATGCATTACAAGATATGGTCGGATTTATTTTTTCTTCATCTAGGCTTTGTTCCTGGAATATATCCTCTTCTTTTGACCTTTCTTTCTCCTTTTCTTCTTCCTCTTCACAATCTATGTAGAATAATTTCTTCTCAGCACACTTATGACCTTTTGTGTATTTGCTATCACAATTGTAACAAAGCCCTTTTGCTCTTTTTTCTTCCAATTGTTGTGGTGTCAACCTTGTAGGTTGTGGAAGACTATGGGCAACAACACTTCCGTCTTTATAGTTGTGAATGGTATGCTTCCTAGTTGCCATAATTTTGCTTTCCATTTTTCTTGCTAACCTGAATGCCTTCTCTAATGAATCAGGTTCCCAAAGGCGCACATCATGTTGGATATTATCCTTTAAAGACCCTATGAACACATCAATCCTATGCTCCTCTGGAATATCTTTTACCCTTATGTTCAATTTTTGGAACTCCTCAATGTGCTCCATTATTGAACCCTTTTGTTTGAGACTTATCAATTGGCTAAAAAAAGTGTTGCTTTTTGTATCCTCATAATGTGCTATCAATTCTTCCGTAAAAATTTCCCAAGTGATAAATTGTTTACGAGAACAAATCCATTGATACCATACAAACTGATTTGGTTCCAAATATAAAGTTGCCATACGTACCTTTTGTGTGTTTTGCAAATTATTGAGATCGAAGAATTGCTCCATCTGTAATATCCATGTCGCTGGATCATTGCCATCAAACTTCCTCATATCGATTTTTGGAACATGGTGAGTCTTCGATCCAACATTAGAATCTATGGAATCATGATTAGCATTTCTTTTGTTCTCATCATGAGTTTCCTTTACTACCTTTTCACCATTAGTGACCCTTTCTTGTAGCAACTTCTTCAATTCTTCCATGTCTGTCTTCAAATCTATCTTCAAATTTGCCATCGAATCCTCCATCTTAGCTTCCATGCCCTTTATCTTAGATTCCACGCCATTTACCTTAAATTCCATGCCATTTATCTTAGATTCCACGCCACTTATCTTAGCTTCTGTTAGCTTTTGTGAGCGTGACATTTGTTGCACTTGTTCTTGTAATTTTGATATATCATGTAGCATTTCTTCCTCTTCTTCATGAGTCATGCTAGAGCTTTCAGGTTCCTTACTAGGTGTTTTCATTTTCTTTCCTCGGGGCATCAGTTACCGATAATAATGCTTTACTATGCCCTTTGAATTCCGTTAAACCAAGCTTACACAAAAATTAAAAAAAAAAAACTACACACCTTTTTTCACTTTATAGAAGCCTGATATTGAATCTGATGTATCTCTGTAATTTCGGATCATCCAATTCTGAAATTGCTACCTGTAGTAGCCTTCTGCGTCCTCTTTCCAATGCCACAAGTCTGAGCCAAATTGGACTCTCCAAGGAAGCGTTATGTGAAATCTCCCACAGTGACTTGCTTTTAGACTGGTTCAGTAGAGTGAACTTGTATGACGTGCCACGAGTCCTTGTTTCAACCTTTGAATCTGAAACACACATACAAGAAACTACAGTCCGTCCTCTTTCTGTACCTTCTTACGAAATTTCAATCCGATCCCCAGAGAGAAAGTTATGACGATTTTCACCTGTTTTGAATGTAATTCAGGAGTCTGCAAAAAGACCAACTTCCTCAGATCATATCTCCGCAAATATCGCGCGAAAAGCTCTGAAATTCGGACCCAAGGTTCAGCGCGATTTCTTCTCAAATGGGATTTTTTTGAAACTTCTGAAACGTCACAGAAAACAATTTATAGCGAAAATGCCACGATGACCTGTTTGGAGCAGCGAAACCCTAGAATCCAAAGCTCTGATACCAAATGTTATGAAACCAGCTCACAAAAAGATAGAAAAGAGAGATTCACGCCTTAGAATTCAGCCTCTTCGAGGGGGAAACCTCCTTTACATTACATAAATGAACAATTCTTGGATGATACAAATGACAAAACCTCCTTTCTATATATAGGAGTCTAAGGAGTCACAATATAATCCAGCCGACCTAACAATAATAATATAAAGCCACAAAAATAACAATAGAGGGATTCTATGGGGCATAGAAATAATAATATGGGGGTAATAGGGGCACAACAATATAAATAGGGGGTATAACTACAATAGTAATGGGGTAATCACTAGTATTATAGGGACCCAACAGAGAGAGATCTTGTATGTTGGGAGATCCATCTTCAAAGAGTGAATGCTTGAAGAACATGCTGGTTGGATCCCTCTGAGAAGGCTTGTGACGTCAAGACTTTGGTTGTAAGCTTACTCTTATTTCATTATTAATGCAATCAATGATGTTTTCCTATGTCTTGTATGTAATTTACTTGATAGCTCATGACTTCTTGACTTTGTGAGTAAATAGATCATTGTTGTTTTCCGGTTACATGCTTTGTTGTATTTCCTTTGCATTGTTTCAGGTTGATCACTTTTAGGAGAGGGAAGCGGAAGTTGGAGCAGCGCAACGGAACTCCATCGACCACTGGTTGAGGTAGGCCTCCAACTATGACTGTTTAAGGAAAACTATTGTTGATCTATCCTAGTTTGTGACTAGACCCACTTTAGGGCTAGAGGGGTTGCCTCTGTCCACAGAGGGAACACTTTCCTACATCACAAATTGGTGACTCCACTGGGGAGTTTGGCCCTTGTTCTTTTCTTGTTTGATCTTGTCTTGATTTTGATTTGGTCTCTTTTGAAATTTGGGGATTAGTTATTAGTCCTCTGAGTTTCCTAGGTTGATCTAGGAAATACACCTATTTGATTGAAGGATTGATTGTATTTGATTTGGGAGTTTTTGTTCGCATGTCATTGTTTTGAACATCATCGCGGCTTTAAATTTAACAGTCGCACTGTCATTGTGCTCACCCTTTTGTAATATCCTATGCATGCGTAATTACGTCTCACAGTCGTGACGGTTATGAAAATCTGACCATCGCGGAAAAGCCGTGTACTTTCGCGCTGACATCACTCTGTTGCTACGGCTAGTTCTTTATCAGCGCTTGTTGCTTATGTATTACCCGCGCTGATTGTTGTAGAATTGATTTTCTCAATTCTTCATCCTGAGTCCATCAGTCTTGCTGGTCCCTTGCTTTTCTCACTTGCTTGATGACTTTTTTTTCACTGTTCATGGTTAAGGCACTCTCTTGTGAGCTTTGTTGAATGAATCTTGCTTTTTTGCTTATGTGACCTAGATCAGTATTTCAAGTTCCTTGAATCTATTGGCTTGGTTGCTTGTTTTCTCAAGGTTCGTTTGCATCTTACTGCTGGTTTGATTGAGCCTTCCCCTTTGCTTGTTCTTGGTTGATTGTTTAGTGACTATTATTGAACCAACCTTTGGCATTGATTCGATTTATTTTCGCTACCAAACATAGATCACAATTGCTTGGATCAACCAGTTTTTTCCACACTTTCTTGTTGCTTATTTATTTCTTCTAGATTTAAAGACATCAAAATCAAAAATATTGCATTCATTTAGTGTACGAAAGTGAAAGTGAATTTTCATTTTAAGTTTGCATATTGGAAAGAGAATGATAAAATCTCTCATTAGTAGTATCCGTGCACTTTGGGAATTGTTGTCTGTATGCATTGAGTGACTGCCTTTGTTGTCTTGGTTTTCTTGGTTTGGGAATGATCTCTCTACCCTCCTGTAGGTAGGTGTTCATGGAAGAAAATGGATTTTTCATTCATTCTAGCTGCATCCTAGGATTTGTTGTATACATACAGTAAGGCCTGAAAACTGAAACTTAATTCAAGATCAACTCTAAAATGAACTGAATAAATCTAACAACGCATTGGAACATAATGCACACTATTTAGAGGTCTAGGCTAGAGACATGCTCTGGCATCGTTAAACCTAGTCATTTTTGTTTCCACTCAAGGTTGGGTGATTCCTCCTTCTGTGACTCAATAATGGTCTAGTATGGAATTGTGCTCCCATGTACCATCGAGTATATGTTGGGAGACCCCAATAGGTTATCATCCTTTATCCCTAGGAAGCCGTGTCTGTCACCTTACAAATCGTAATGGACCGAATACAGCATTCGGGAAGATTGATTGCCGTACGGAAAGTCCTTGGTTTTCATATGACTGCCAAGGTGTATATGCAGTTTTACAGATTTGTCTGGTAAACAATTTTCCTAGTTCTCCAGAGTAGTCACTTTCGTTCCTTTTCGAACTCCCTAAAAGAAAAGGTCCATCTGAGCACTTGTCACTTCAGGCTCATTAAATATTCGAAGGTGACTAGAGTCATCTTTTTGTCCTTTTCTCGACTCTTTAAAGATGAAAAGGTCAAGTTTTGTTCTTGTGTCTTAAAATTCATTCGGCCACGTTCACATTTACCCTGCTAGATCTTGTTTATGTTAGCTTGAGTAGAGTCCTTTCTTGTTAGTTTTCCTAGGGTTTTTGAATCAAATCATCCTAGTGGAATCACCGATCTCGTCTCCCGTTCCGAGTGACCAAGGGTCTCCCTCGTCTGTTGCTCCTGAGATACCGGTTGTTAGTGATACTCTCCCTGTTATTCTAAGTATCCAACTGATTAACTCTCGCGCTCCAAAAGACGAGTCTTATGATATTCATTGGAACCCCATTTGGGAGCCTTCTAAAGAAGATATTCCCAGTACTCCTCCTAGTGTTTTGGTCCTAATGTCTTCTTCCGATATGGATGACACATCCCCCATCACGAGTGAAGAATCCATTGTGACAAGCAGTGAAATTCCTATTCCAACGGAGACTACACCCTTCCGTGTCATCCCTCTCGGTGTCACGTTGCCTTTACGCTATAAGGCTTTGAGGGATGTTATGGGTTCTAGGCCCTCCCTTATGAGTTCCATGTGGTTTCATACCATCGCTCCGATTTCGGAGTCTTTTATTCCTCAAATTCATAATGTGTCTGTTACCTCAGTCCCGACTATTCCAACTCTCTGTGTGGCTTCTTCAGCCCCTATTGTTGGTGCCCTTACTGCATCCTCAGTTGTGACCACTATTGCTAGACCTCCATCCGGATCTGTGAACAGTGGCCTGTCAGCATCTACACTCGCAGTTGTTGATCCTACACTAAATTCCCCACATTCTTCTGGTTCCATTCCAGCAGGGGGGGCATACGATCAATATTTACAAGCTCTTCAGAATCCGAATCCTCAAAATCCGTTTCACTATTACGATTCTAGAGGGGATCATATCTATTACCCTGGACCCATGCCATCTCAACCCGCAGTTGAGGTCTCGGTTCCATTATCCGTTGCTTGGGGTACCACCACTTATCATGGAGGCCAAGCACCACCTGCGAGTTTTCAAGTACCACCTTATCAAGTTCAGTCGTCTTACACGCATCCCTCCTCTGGGAAACAGTATTACGGACAACCTTATCCAAGGTAACCTAGAGGCCCACAAGGACAACCTTCTGCCTCTGATGGTTCATCTTTTATCTATTTTGGGCAACCTTCTGGTAATCCGGGACAACCTTATATGCAACAAGGCCAACCTGGTGTCCAGCAAGGCTACCCTTCTGGGCAAGTCGGTCAACCTTACATTCAGCAAGGCCAACCCACTGTCTAGTTTGGTCAACCATCTAAACAAGTTGGTCAACCTAAAATCCAATCAGGTCAACCAACTGTCCAGTCTGCTCAGCCATCCGTTCCATCAGGACATCCCTCAGTTGTGTAAGAACAACCCAGTACCTACAAAGCTCAACCTTCTAGGCAAATAGGTCAATCTTAATCTCAACTAGGTCAACCTTTTGGCCAGGTGGCCCAACCTCAGTTCTCTCAAGGACATCCATCTGGGCCTGCTCAATTGGGCACCCAAATGATCGTTCCTCCTCAAGGTCCACCCAGTTTTCAACCCCATTGTAGACTCCATACCCAATACGGTCTTCAAATGCAGGTTGGATCCCAATCTCAACCTGCTTATGAAACCCGACCTGGCTCACAGGCTCAGTTTGGAGCCCAGTCGCCTTATGGTTTCCAGCAAACCCAATTTTCCCCGTATCAAAAGTATCAACAACTGCAAGTGAGTCCTTATCAGAATTACCAGCAACTATATTTTTCTCCTGTAGGCCAAGATGGTAATCAATGGAATGTTGGGGGGAAAATCCAGGGTCAGCCATCCTATAACCCCTATGGAAAAAATCCCTAGGGACAAAACCCTCTTGGGCCAAATCCGTTCGGACAAAATCAATGGGGGCAATAAGCAGCTGGCTGGAACTCTGGTGCTACCTCCTACCCATAGCCTCAGATGTCCTTTAACCCTCAATTACCCTTCTTAGCAACGTTGGAGTTACCGGATGTGTCCAAACTAACCAATGATCCTATTCTTCATAACCCATATTGGCCACCGTTCCAACTAAGATTCTCAGTGATTGTCCCAAGTTTGACGATAAAGCTGGAGAAGATCCCCAAGCCCACGTCATGACTTATCATCTATGGTGTTCACCAAAATTGTGGCTTGATGATTCAATCCGGCTCCGACTTTTTCAAAGGACCCTCACTGGCTCTGCTGCTAAATGGTATATTGAGTTAGCTTGCGGATCTTTTCACGATTTTAACTCGTTGTCTATGGAATTTTTAACTCATTTTCAGTTGTTGATTCGATATGAAATGGGCACACATCTCCTGACATCCTTAAAACAAACAATGGCTACGCATATCTCCGATCATATCCACGAATGGAGACGGCGTCGCCGCTTGATTAAGTTTTGGATTCCTGATCAAGTTCTGACCGACTGGTTCACGACCTCATTTGTCGGTCCGATAGCGCGGGACATTGCTATGGGGGCATGTGTAATTGAAGAGCAGGCTATTGCACGTGCTCAGTACCTTGACTTGGTTTACTCCCAGTCCGGTACACTATATGATTATTTGTCAGATGCCCCGAGGCCTGGAACTTCCAAAGCCCCGCCAACACCATCTGTTGATGGTGTCATTAGTTCTGTTAATCTACCTCCAAGAAATCTTCCGCAAACCCTGGGAAGCAAAATTCGAATGCTCCAAATGAAAACACTTCTCAGGCTGTATCCAATTCCAGTAATACTTTTGAGGTTAAATCTGTCTAGTCCACCACGGCAGACAAAGCCTCGAAAGGAAAGAAGAAGGGAAAAGGAAAAAATAAAGCTGATCAACCCAAGCAGGATTCCCCTAAACCTCCACCCAAGGAAGGCGCCAAATGAAAGCCCAAGTATCCTTGCCTTATCTGTGATGAGGATCACTATACCAAAGACTGCCCGAGGTGGTCTGAATTTAGTTGTTTGTTGAAAGGTGCTCCCGGGACTCCTACCGTGCTTAAAGAGCTTTTTCACTCGCAACAAATGCAAATGGTGGCTGATCCATCCCAATCCTCTTCTCCCTTTATCTCTCAAGTGTTTATGGCTGGGACGATTCTCATCCACATTAGTACTTGAGCAAAAGAGTATCCGTCGCCTGCCGAGAAAGAGCCTGAGGTCCCCTCTAGCGCTCCTCCATTTAGTTCTGGTCCACTCCATAATGAGAGACCTAGCACTGAGATGCGCATCCGACCCCCTCCTAAAGGTGTACTCCAGAAATCTTCTTACAACCCTAATGCTCATGTTGCTCAGCACTATAGCATCGTTGAGGACTTAGCCCAGGCTTCACCAACTATGTCCGCTTTAGAATTTCTCTAGAGCTGCCCTTCTCAAAGGAAGTCCTTGCTATCGGCCATCAGTGGCATCGACCTAGCCGACTCAGACTTGATCACTTTTGACCTCGATAACCATATACCGAGATTGCCTCACCAAATTGCATTCCTTATCTAGGTCATCATCAATTCTAAAACAATTCATCGTACCGTCATTGATGAAGGCGCTTTGACTTGTATAATGTTTGTTGCTTGCTGGAAGGCTATCAGTTCTCCGACTCTGAGCCAGTCTCCTACGACCTTGGAAGCCTTTGATGGGAGAGAGCCTTGTATACTCCAATGCTTGCCTATTACTTTGTAAGGGAAGACAGTTGAAGTGGAGGTTGAAGTCGTTGATGCCAATCTAACTTAAAATCTCCTTTTGGGACGAAGCTGGACATATGCCATGCGAGCCGTGGCTTCATCGCTATTTCGTGTCATTTGTTTCCCTCATCAGGGGAAGACTGTCATAGTAGACCAGCTATCTTTCTTTGCCTCCTCTTTCGATGGCAACGTGCCCTTTGTGGAGCATACCTCCATCCCATGTGAGAGTGTGGGAGCTGTACCCTTTAACGATCTTGCTCTTATGGGTGTTTTTTCACTCCCACCTTCCAACATCACTCCTATTAATATGATTTTTGTTCACTTTGATCCTTGGGTTCTTTTAGTCCCAAAGATAACTACCACACACCATTCATTGACCAGCTTATTGATTAGTGTGCCGGGAGTGAAATGCACTCATTCATGGATGGTTTTTCTGGTTATAACCAGATTAATATCGTGCCTACTGATCAACACAAGACCGCCTTTATCTGTCCGTGGGGCACTTTCGCCCACAAAAATCTCCCTTTCGGTTTGAAAAATGTCAGTGCTACCTTCCAACGTGCAATGTCTTATGCATTCCATGATATTTGACACATTTTGCAACCTTACCTAGATGATCTACTAGCTCATTCAGCAAAACGCCAGGACCATCCCGCTCACCTTCGTGAAATATTTCTCCACTGTAGACACTACTGCATCCAGCTTAATCCTCATAAGTGTGTCTTCTGCATTGAGTCAAGCCGACTTCTCGGGTTCATCATCTCCCAAGAGGGTATCTGTTTGGATCCCCTTAAAGTTGAGGCCATTCTGAATCTCCCTCCCCCTGCTTCTTTGCAGCAATTGCAGAGTTTGCAGGGCAAAGAAAATTTTTTACGACGATTCATTCCGAACTATGGCGAAGTGGCCAAAGGTTTTACGTGGTTATTGAAGCGAGATACCCCTTTTCTTTGGGATGCGGTTGCTCAAGAGTCCTTCGAGCGTCTCAAGGTTCTCCTTGTTTCTGCCCCATTGTCGCATCCTCCTAATTATCATCATGACTACACTTTTTATTTGGCCGTTGCTAATACCACTATTGGCATGGTTCTCGTTCAAGATGATGACAATGACACCGAGGATGTCATTTATTATCTTAGCCACAATCCACTAGATTCGAGAATTTTGCATTGGCCGTCGTTTGTGTCGTCCAATGTTTCCGCCATTATATCTTATTCCACACCATGACAGTGTTTTCTGATTGCAACCCGATGACGTACATCCTATCACGTCAGTTGCTGGGGGGAAAGTACTCAAAGTGGATTGTTATCCTCCAAGAGTTCGACTTGGAATTCACCATTGCCAATTCTAATAAATCCCTTGTCTTTGCTGAGTTGCTTTTCTCTCTCCCATCTCTTACCACACCCTCTTGGTTAGATGACCATATTCCAGATGAAACTCTGTTATTAATCAGCACCCTCCATCCCTGGTACGGGGATATCATTGTCTATTTACAGACGTCCTATTTTCCTCCCGATGTGTCTAAGGATGCTCGTCGATAGATTCGCCATCAATCTCAATCCTATCATATTATTGGGGACACCCTGTACCGTCTTGGCACCGAATCTATTCTCCGCCGATACTTGACATTCAAAGAAGCTGAGCAAGTTTTAAATGACTGCCATTCTGGCACCTGTGGTGGTCACATGTCCAAATATGCTACTCCTCAAAAGATCCTCCGTGTTGGGTACTTTTGGCCCTCCATATTCAAGGATTTCATTCTTGCCATCCGCTCCTATCACGAGTGCAAAATCTACCAACGGAAGATGCGTGTGCCCCCCGCTCCATTGCACCCTGTTGTTACCATCAGCCCTTATTCCAAATGGGGCATTGATTATATGACCTGTAACCCTTGCTCGGCTGGGGGGAATGGGTATATCATCATTTCCATTGATTACTTCACAAAATGGGCTGAGGCAATGCCCACACTACCTAAAGATGGTCACACATCGGCGTAATTTTTGTTTAATCATGTTATCTCACGGTTCGGAGTCCCTTAGGCTATCGTCATTAATCACAGTAAGCATTTTCGTAATCATATGATGACTGAGCTAACAACCCAGCTAGGCTTGCGGCATGATAGCTTGACTCCATACTATCCTCAGGCCAATGGCCAAGTAGAAGCTGTCAACAAAGTTCTAGTTACGATGCTTCAACGTACCATTGGCATGCACAAGTCTAACTGGCACTTGATGTTGTTCTCTTCCTTATGGGCCTACCAAACTTCTGTGAAGGATGCCACTAGTTTCACTCTGTTCCAATTAGTTTATGGACTGGAGGCTACCCTTCACATCGAGTGCGAGATCCCTTCTTTGAAATTAGCCGTCAAATTACTCCCCAACACTACTCCGGTAGAAGAACGCCTTCTTTACCTAGAACGGCTGGACGAGACTCGTCGACTAGCCTCTCTAGCTATTAAAGCACAGAAGAAGAGAGTGAAAACTCACTTCAATCATATTGTTCATCGTCATTCTTTTGTTGAGCGAAATTTAGTCCTACTCTATGATCAAGCAAATGATAAGCTGGGGGCAGGCAAATTCGAGCCCATGTGGCACGAGCCTTATATTGTAAAGCGAGTTTTGCAGAAAGGGGCCTATGAGCTGATTGATTATGAAGGGAATCCTCTCGATAAGCCCTGAAATGGGCTTTACTTGAAAAAGTATTATGTGTGAATGTCATGCACTCTAATTTGTACATACGTGTGTTTTTAGCAGGTGTGTTGTGTGTGTGTGTTTTCATGTTTTGGCTTGGTATGTAGGCATGATTGCTGCTTATTGTGTCTTTTGCTTCTTGTACATATGTCTGGTGCACCTTATATTGGTTTCGCTGATGGTGCCTGCCGCAGTACCCGCAACCTATCTTCTGCGGCATGGGTGATCTATGATCCTCATGGTGAGTTAGTAGACCTTCAAGGTGTTTGTCTAGGTTGTACCACAAACAATGTCACTGAATATAGTGTTGTTATTGAGTTACTGACCGAGGCGATCAATCTCGGTATTCGTACATTGGTTGTGAACTTGGATTCTCAGCTTGTCGTCCACTAGCTCAATGGGCGATATTCTGTTAGAGACCATCAGATTTTAAGGTTGTATTTATGTGTTAAATTGTTAGAAAGGAATTTTGATTTTATCACATATCAGCATATTCCACGAAGATTAAACACGTTAACTGATGCATTGGCAAACCATGTATTAGACAGACATTTGTGTAACATGTAATCAAAACAGCATATAAGAAGCATGTAAAACACAATAATAAACCATAGGAATATGTATGTGTGTGTGTATATATATATATATATATATAGACATGTGCCTCGGATGTATGGAGAACACAGACTCTATTTGGACATATACACTTATTTATTGAGCGCCTCGGTGCACCACACGATATATATATATATATATATATATATATATATATATATATATATATATATATATATATATATATATATATATATATATATATATATATATATATATATATATATATATATATATATATATATATATCGTCTGTGTTCTCCATACATCCGAGGCACATGTCTCTCAAAAAATCATCAGCAGGAAATAAAACCTAGGCATCTACTGCGGTGGCTTATGCTCCATATAACACACCATCGCTCATGCCACCTGCATCAACAGGTGGTGCACCTTGGGTACCACTCCTACTGTGTGGATCGGGAATGCTATGAGGACCTCCTCGACCCCCATGTAATCAGGAATCCCTGCCGTTAGGCCCTCAAGGTTTCGGGCCACTGCCTCCACCGGATCACCAGCTGGGGGAGCCAAGGCTAGTGCTATAATGCCCTGTGCATCCCTCCGCACCTCTAGAGACAACCCAATGAGCCTCACTAGTCCCACATCTGCATACCATAGCGTTCATCATTAGGACGTATACATGAAAAATAAAAATAAAAACATCATAAAAAATAAAATTCAAAAACAATGTGATCAAGTGTCTTACCACCATCATCCCACTGCTCTCTAGCGGGCAATTGCATGTCAGGATCTCCGCAAAATTCCATGCCAGCATATGGCCAATCCTCAACGAAGATCATCTGGCACTCCAACCACTCTCGAAATAGTGTCCCCCACGACACTCATCATCCGCCACCTCCTCATGGCATGACATGTGCCCACCGTGTGGCCTTGGTCTCACGTGGTCTGGGCAAATCCAAATCCATGTCCTGTAACTGCAATGTTGGCACCCGCTCCAGCATGAGCGAGACTAAGATCGACCTGTAGCCAAACTGCTTTGTCTCTCCTTGACAGCAGTTGTTAATTTGCCTCTTCATATTCGCCTCCACTGTCTCTGCCCAGTTAAATATGGTTGGATTGAGACATTCGAGAGCCAACCAGAGATGGGTCTTCGATGCCTCGTGTTGGGCCTACGAGCCCGCTGCCTGTGTCACCATGAATAGCATAGCGCGAAGAACCACGTCCTCCACTGTTGGGACTGCCACCTTCCCGCTCCTTGTTTTGTGTGCCCGTGGGCACACTTGAGCCATCAATATCTCTAGAGAATCGCCCCCGGGTCTCTGCCCCTCTAGAATGGGCCTCTCACCACAACGGGACAGCCTAGTCAAAAAATATATGTTTGTGGCATCAAATTCAATGTCTCAACCTCGGATGATGAATTTCCCATCTGTTGGATTCCAGGCTCGAATCAATAGCTCCAGTAAATCGGGTTGAGACCGAAGGTGCGGAGTAAGGAATAATTTGAGAAATCTACATGCCCGTAATGCATTTCAACACCCAACATCGGCAAAAGCTTCCATGTCATTATCATCATGCATTCATTCTTGCCAGAAAAATGCCATTATGGCCTGCATGACAAGAAAAAATGGAATAAAACTTTGTTTGCAAAATTCAATACGTAATTTGCATAAAAACATAATTTTGCGTCGCCATTGCGTCTGTTTTTAAAACAGACACGATGACGCGAGGTTTCTAGTTCTATTTTTTTGTGGTCATCGCAGAAGTACATCACTTTCCTGCGATGATCAGAGAATGTTATGTGTAAATTTTTTCAGTCATCGCAGACCCGAGCGGTATACCCGCGATGACCGAGCGATGGAGCCCGACTCAAAAAATCTGCCTAAACTAACGCATCTAAAGTCAAAATGCATAAAAAAGACATTGAATTGAAGCGCAGGACAAAGTCTATCTACATGGACGAAGTTTTGGGATGAACGGTGGACGAATGAGGTTGGAATTCGCTTGCCAACTTTGGTGCTCCCAAATTCTCCACAGTGAAATGAACAGTACCAATGGTAAAAATGAATGAATTACCCCCTTTTTATAGTAATTTTTGGAAATTGAAAAATTATATTTTATAAATGTAGGTTTTTTCTCATTTTTTATCACATGGTTTGTTAAAAATTGGTTTTTTAACTATGTTTCTATATATATTGTTCATTTTATATCGAATGGATTTATGTTTGACGTGCTTTGTGCAGAGTTATAGATAGTGGAGTTATGACAGCTTCGTGTACACTTGATCCAAAAAGTCATCTTTAACGCTCTTTTCTGACTTGAAAAAATGAAAAGATAGTCGAGTTGTTCCTCTTGACTCGTTAAAAGAAATAAGGGGCAGTCACCTTTAAGCTCTTTTCTGACCGTGTAAACACGAAAAGATTGTCGGGCCTTTGTCGTTTCAAGCTCGTTATTGGTTACGAAACGATGTGATTCTGACCTCTTTTCTACTTTTTCGGGTCGAAGTCACTAGTTATGAAAAGTAATCCTCGATCGTAATGGTTGGGTGGTTCTTTCGAGTATTGTTTTATACTTTTTCGGGCTCGAGAGACACAAATCTACGAAAAAGCACCCCCCCGGAGTTTTCTTTTCCGTGTCTTTTTCAAACTCTCTAAACATGAAAAATACTATGAGTTTTATCTATGTCGGACTCGTTAAACTCTGACGACATTGGACTCGTCATCATGACGAGACTCGAGCTTCTCCTTCCTAGGGCTCGTTAAATTATTACTAGGTTGGATTCAACAATAGGTTTATCATTGATTGTCTATGGCAGCTAGTCACTCTTGAACATCGACACTTTTTCTTCTTGTCGGGTTGGGACATCCATACATCGTCATTTTTCCTTCCGCGGGTTTGGGTTGTCATTTAGCCTCATTCCATCTAATTCACGCCATTTCCATCATGCCTCTGATCCCTTGGTATCTGAATGTTGCCACCCTCTAGATTCGTGTCACCAACATGTTCAAGAGTATAATCCTTCTGCAGTTTACACCCTTGCCTTCTCCTCTAATACTCTGTTTTTCCTTATCTCGTGTCGTTGATGGGGGAAACATTATGGCCCTCCTGCGATGGGATGTCTCCTGTCGACCTCAGCTCATTATCCAGGAGATTGATATTGACATCCCCTTTGGTACCTTAGAGCTTGCATACCTCAATGGCAAGTTCTTCACACCTGACGATCGACTTTCATCACCGGTCACCAATTGGGTGATTCCACGAGTGTTAGACTTCAGCTCCTTTTTCACATTTCGTGGATTGTGCTAGATAGTACCTTGAGAACCATTGGCATTATTGGTGGTTTCTCTCACGCTTGTTAACAATTTTCATCATCTACTGGTAATCAAGCGACTTTCTATCACGCTTGACTTCAGCACATCTATTCACATGTTAGAATTTTTACTATGATCGGATGGGTTCAAGACCCTGAACTCAGATTACATACATTTGGGCTACGTGGATTCGTTTATGATTACATGACTCGACGATGGATGGCTGCGCCCATACCTAAGTCTTCATGGATGGCTGCAACCATAACTTTATCATTATCATGGTCTCATTAGCTGGATGGGTGCATCCATACCACAAACCTAGTTTGTATGTCTTTTGGATGGTTGTGCCCATGCCTAGACTACATGTACTTCCTTATCAGAGATATCAGTTCTACTTGCGTACAGGTTCTTCCAGATGGCGTTCCACCTCAGTCAGTTTCGTAAAGCATTTCACCCCTCCCACTCTCTCTGGCTTCATATTTTAGGGGGCCTATGTTACACAGTAATTTGTCATTTCCTTCACTCCAGTCCTTCTACTGTGTCATGTGTCCAAGTCAAACATGCTCATATTAGACAAATGCTCTATGATGTTGCCAAATGACCCACTTTTCCTAACTTATATGCCTCATCGCGAATATGGACTAAATATAAGTGTTGAAGAGCACTCATTAACAGTCCAGATGCACTTCCATCGCGGAAGTACACCTAATTCCAGCAATGGTCCAATTTCATGCTCCAGCACGGGGTTACTTATAATCTTTAGCGATGATCTAACTAGCTACACTACTCACTAGTGATGTCAGCATTATAGCTCAGTTATGCCCCCGCGATGATCTAGATTGGGCAAATTTGTTCCAACAGTCGGCCTTCCAGATGACTCCAGACCTGGTCGTTGACATAGTTTGCATTGCCCTCCTTTCTCTGGCGTGGTTGTTCCGTCATTTGTGCTACCTTCCTCGGAGATAACCTCACTCTTCCACCTTTCATGGAGACTCCTTCTCCTGCCAAGAAGATAGTGTATCCACATATTCAATGCACATATAATTTTTGCTAGCTCTAGATCATGCATTAGGTAGTTCTAATCATGCTCATTTGTTTTTTGTGACTCATAGCACACTACCTGCCCTTCTTTCATGATAAATTCACCAAGTTATCTCTTGCAAGCATCCGTACATACCACAAACTCCTTTTCTGGATCCACAGCACTGGTGCACGTGTCAACAACTGCTTAAGCTACTCAAAACTATCCTCACATTCTTCTATCCATTCAAACTTCTTACCTTTATACTGCAATGATGTGATAGGATATGCAATGCTTGAGAAGTTCATGATGAACCTCCTATAGTAACCTGCCAATCCCATAAATGATCTCACCTTATCGAAATTCTTAGGAGTTTCCTACTCCATGATGGCCCTTATCTTTTCTAGATCCATTGTTATGCCATCCTTGGAGACAACATGCCCCAAATAATGTACCTCGGTCTGAAAGAAGCCGCACTTGCTAAGTTTAGCATACAAATGGTGCTCTCTTAGAAATCTCAACACTGCTGCTAAATGTTCGGCATGTTATTCCTCATTCTTAGAATATACCAGTATGTCATCAATGAATACAATAGCAAACTTGTCTAGATAAGGACACAACACACTATTCATAAAACACATAAACATAGTTGGAGAATTATTCAAACCAAAAGGAATAACAACAAACTCATAATGCCCATACCTAGTCCTGAACGCAATCTTGAAGATATCCTCTTCCTTGATGCATACCTGATGGTATCACGATCTCAAGTTGATCTTAGAGAACAATGCTGCTCCCTTCAATTGATCGAAAAAATCATCAATCCTCATAAATGCATACATGTTCTTGATCATTACCTTGTTCAACATATTGTAATCGATGCACAATCTAATAGTACCATCTTTCTTCTTCTCGAACAACACTAGTGCACCCCAAGGTAATACACTTGGCCTAATGTACCCCTTGTCCAACATTTCCTTCAACTCCAACTTTAACTCAACCAACTCATCTGTGCTCATCCTGTAAGGTTCCTTTGATGTTGGGGTTTCCCCTGGCACCAACTCAATATAAAATTCTACCTCCCTTTGAGGTGGAAACTTTATAATGTTGTCACAGAACACATACTAAAACTTCTGCAAAATTGAGTACCTGCTCAACACATCAACATACTCAATCTCCCTACCCTTTTCACTAGAAATGTGTACTACAAACACCACAAAACCTTTTCTGTAACTACACTTAGCCTGCATAGTTGTAACCATCCTCATTGATGTAGGCTTCTTCTTCCCCTACAAAGTCCTCTTTTCCCCACTATCATCCACATACTCAATGGCCTTGTCAAAGCAATCCACTTTGGTTCTGTGAAGGTATAGCCAATCCATACCCAGAAGCATACTATACGATCCCAATAGACACTAGTGACTACACCATGGGTGCAATCCTCATGCAACATGGTAAGCCTATCTGTTTTCATTTGGAAACTTTTAATGGTGCAATGATAAACTATCCTACTTATGACAAGGAGCTATGTGCATTGGTGCAAAGTGTGAAAAGGTGGAAACACTACTTGATGGGTAAGGAAACAATCATTCACACTAATCATCAACCATTGCAATACTTGCAATCTCAATCAAAGTTTCAGCAATCAAAGAACTTTCGATGGATGGGTTTTCTTCAACAATTCCACTTGGTAATTAGGTATAAGAAAGGTATCTACAATAAAGTTGTTGATATGCTTTCTAGCCCTATTGTTAGTGCAGCTATTTTACTCAAGCATAATTCTATTTTGCATGAAATTTATATTGAGAAATATGCATTAAACAATGAATTTCAAGATGTTTATGCAAGCTTGAGTCAAGGTAACCAAGTAGAGGAATTGGATTATCATTTGCATGATAACTTGTTGTACCATCTTGGAAAGCTTTGTATTCCATAGGGAGAAAGAGTTAACATCATAAGGGAGGCACATAATTATCTTATTGCTGGTCATTTCAGTGTAAGTAAGATGGTGACACATCTACAGAGGAAGTGGTATATTCATGGCTAGACTCATTTTCAGTTGTCGATTCGATATGAAACGGGCACACATCTCCTGACATCCTTAAAACAAACAACGGCTATGCATATCTCTGATCATATCCACAAATGCAGATGGCATCGCCACTTGATTAAGTTTTGGATTTCCAATCAACTTTTGACCGACTGGTTCACGACCTCATTTGTCGGTCCGATAGCGCGGGACATTGCTATGGGGGGATGTGTAACGGAAGAGCAGGCTATTACGCATGCTTAGTACCTTGACTTGGTTTACTCCCAGTCGGGTACACTATACCAAATACTACACTATTACGCATGCTTAGTACCTTGACTTGGTTTACTCCTTGCCTTATCTGTGATGAGGATCACTATACCAAATACTACACGAGGTGGTCTGAAGTTAGTCATTTGTTGAAAGGTTCTCCCGGGACTCCTACCGTACTTAAAGAGCCTTTTCCCTCGCAGAAAATGAAAATGGTGGTTGATCCATCCCAATCCTCTTTTCCCTTTGGTTCTCAAGTGTTTATGGCTGGGACGATTCCCGTCCACATTAGTACTCAAGCAAAAGAGTATCTGTCGCCTGCCGAGAAAGAGCCTGAGGTCCCCTCTAACGCTCCTCCGTCCAGTTCTAGTCCGCTCCATATTGAGAGACCTAGCACTGAGACGCCGATCTGACCCCCTCCTAAAGGTGTACTCTGGAAATCTTCTTACAACCCTAATGCTCGTGCTGCTCAGCACTATAGCATCATTGAGGACTTAGCCCAAGCTTCGTCAGCTATGTCCACTTTAGAAGTTCTCCAGAGCTACCCCTCTCAGAGGAAGTCCTTGCTATCGGCCATTGGTGGCATCGACCTGGCCGACTCAGATTGGATCACTTTTGACCTCGACAACCATATACCGAGACTGCCTCACCAAATTTCCTTCCTTATCCAGGTCATCATCAATTCTAAAACGATTCATCGTACCGTCATTGATGAAGGCGCTTCGACTTGCATAATGTATGTTGCTTGTTGGAAGGCTATCAGTTCTTCGACTCTAAGCCAGTCTCCTACAACCTTGGAAGCCTTTGATGGGAGAGAGTCTCACCCTTATGGTATACTCCAACACTTGCCTATTACTTTGGAAGGGAAGACTGTCGAAGTGGAGGTTGAATCCATTGATGCCAATCTAACTCACAATCTCCTTTTGGGACGAAGCTGGACTTATGCCATGCGAGCCATGGCTTCATTGCTATTTTGTGTCATTCGTTTCCTTCATCAGGGGAAGATCGTCATAGTAGACCAACTGTCTTTTTTTGCCTCCTCTTCCGATGGCAACATGCCCTTTGTGGAGCATACCTCCATCCCATGTGAGAGTGTGGGAGCTGGACTCTTTAAAGATCCTGCCCTTATGGGTGTTTTTTCACTCCCACCTCCCAACGTCGCTCCTATTAATATGATTTCTATTCGCTCTGATCCTTGGGTTCTTTCAGTCCCAAAGATAACTACCCCACACCCTTCATTGACCAGCTCATTGATGAGTGTGCCAGGAGTGAAATGTACTCATTCATGGATGGTTTTTCTGGTTATAATCAGATTAATATCACACCCGCCGATCAGCACAAGACCTCCTTTATTTGTCCGTGGGGCACTTTCGCCTACAAAAATCTCCCTTTCGGTTTGAAAAACATCAGTTCTACCTTCCAACATGCAATGTCTTATGCATTCCATGATATTCAACACATTTTGCAACCTTACCTAGATGATCTGCCAGCTCATTCAGCAAAACGCCAGGACCATCCCGCTCACCTTCATGAAATCTTTCTCCACTATCGACACTACCACATCCATCTTAATCCCCATAAGTGTATCTTCTGTGTTGAGTCAGTCCGACTTCTTGGGTTCATCGTCTCCCAAGAGGGTATCCGTTTGGATCCCCTTAAATTTGAGGCCATTTTGAATCACCCTCCCCCTGCTTCTTTGCAGCAATTGTAGAGTTTGTAGGGAAAAGTGAATTTTTTACAACGATTCATTCCGAACTATGCCGAAGTGGCCAAAGGTTTTACGCGGTTATTGAAGCGGGATACCCTTTTTCTTTGGGATGCCGTTGCTCAAGAGTCCTTCGAGCATCTCAAGGTTCTCCTTGTTTCTGCTCCATTGTTGCGTCCTCCTAATTATCATCATGACTGCACTCTATATTTGGCCGCTGCCGATACCACTATTGGCATGGTTCTCGTTTAAGATGATGACGATGACACTGAGCATGTCATTCATTATCTCAGCCGCAATCTACTAGATATGGAAACTCGATACGCTTATGTTGAGAAGTTGGCATTGGCCACCGTTTGTGTGATCCAACGTTTCCGCCATTATATCTTATTGCGAACCACGACAGTGGTTTCTGATTGCAACCCGGTGACGTACATCCTGTCACGTCAGTTGTTGGGGGGCAAGTACTCAAAGTGGATTGTTATCCTCCAAGAGTTCGATTTGGAATTCACCACTGCCAATTCTAAGAAATCCCTTGTCTTTGCTGAGTTGCTTTGCTCTCTGCCATCTCTTACCATGCCCTCTCGGTTAGAGGACCATATTCCAGACGAAACTCGTTCTTAATCAGCACCCTCGATCCCTGGTATGGGGATATCATTGTCTATTTACAGATGTCCTCTTTTCTTCCTGATGTGTCTAAGGATGCTCGGTGACGGATTCGCCATCAATCTCAGACCTAACATATTATTGGGGACACCCTGTACCGTCTCGGCGCTGACTCTATTCTCCACTGATGATTGACATTCGAGGAAGCTGAGCGAGTTTTAAATGACTGCCACTCTGGCGCCTGTGGTGGTCACATGTTCAGATATGCTACTACTCAAAATATCCTCCGTGCTGGGTGCTTTTGGCCCTCCATCTTCAAGGATTGCATTCTTGTCATCTGCTCCATTGCACCCTGTTGTTATCGTCGGCCCTTTTGCCAAATGGTGCAGTGATTATATGACCGGTAACCCTCGCTCGGGTGGGGGGCATGGGTATATCATCGTTTCCATTGATTATTTCACAAAATGGGCCGAGGCGATGCCCACACTATCTAAAGACAGTCACACAGCGGCGCAATTTTTGTTTAATCATGTTATCTCACGGTTCGGAGTCCCTTAGGCTATCGTCACTAATCATGGTAAGCATTTCCGTAATCATATAATGACTAAGCTAACAACCCAGCTAGGTTTGCAGCTTGATAGCTCAACTCCATACTATCCTCAAGCCAATGGCCAAGTAGAAGCCGTCAACAAAGTTCTAGTTACAATGCTTCAACGTACCATTGGCATGCACAAGTCTAACTGGCACTTGATGTTGTTCTCTACGTTATGGGTCTATCGAACTTCTGTGAAGGATGCCACTTGTTTCACTCCGTTCCAATTAGTTTAGGAACTGGAGGCTACCCTTCCCATTGAGTGCGAGATCCCTTCTTTGAAATTAGCTGTCAAATTACTCCCCAACACTACTCCGGTAGAAGAACGCCTTCTTTACCTAGAACGGCTGGACGAGACTCGTCGACTAGCATCTCTAGCTATAGAAGCATAGAAAAAGAGAGTGAAAACTCACTTCGATGATATTGTTCATCCTCGTTCTTTTGTTGAGGGAGATTTAGTCCTGCTCTACGATCAAGGAAATGATAAGCTGGGGGCAGGCAAATTCAAGCCTATGTGGCACGGGCCTTATATTGTAAAGTGAGTTTTGCAAAAAGGGGCTTATGAGCTGATTGATTATGAAGGGAATCCTCTCGATAAGCCCCAAAATGGGCTTTACTTGAAAAAGTATTATGCATGAATTTCATGCACTCTGATTTGTACATACGTGTGTTTTTAGTAGGTGTGTTGTGTGTGTGTTTTCATGTTTTGGCTTGGTGTGTAGGCATGATTGTCTCTTATTGTGTCTTTTGCTTCTTGTGTAGATGTCTGGTGCACCTTACGTTGGTTTCGCTGATGGTGCCTACCACAGTACCCGCAACCTGTCTTCTGCAGCATGGGTGATCTACGATCCTCATGGTGAGTTAGTATAACTTCAAGGTTTCTGTCTAGGTTGTACCACAAACAATGTTGTTGAATATAGTGTTGTTATTGAGTTACTGACCGAGGCGATCAATCTTGATATTCGTACATTGGTTGTGAACCTGGATTCTCAGCTTGTCGTCCACCAGCTCAATGGGCGATATTCCATCAGAGATCATCGGATTTTAAGGTTGTATTTACGTGTTAAATTGTTAGAAAGGAATTTTGATTTTATCACATATCAGCATATTCCACGAAGATTAAGCACGTCAACTGATGCATTGGAAAACCATGTGTTAGACAGACATTTGCGTAACATGTAATCAAAACAGCATATAAGAAGCATGTAAAACACAATAATAAACCTTAGGAATATGTATATATATATATATATATATATATATATATATATATATATATATATATATATATATATATATATATATATATAGATATATATATATATATATATATATATATATATATATATATATATATATATATATATATAGATATATATATATATCATGTGGCACACCAAGGCGCTCAAAAAATAAGTGTATATGTCCAAATAAAGTCTATGTTCTCCATACATCCGAGGCACATGTCTCTCAAAAATTCATCAGCAGGAAATAAAACCTAGGCATCTATTGCGGTGGGTTATGCTCCCTATAGCACACCACTGCTTGTGCCACCCGCCTCAATAGGAGGTGTACCATGGGTACCACTCCTATTGTGTGGATCTGGAACACTATGGGGACCTCCTCAACCCCCATGTAATCAGGAATCCCTACCGTCAAGCCCTCAAGGTTTCGTGCCATTTCCTCCACCGGATCATCAACTGGGGGAGCCAAGGCTAGTGCTGCAATGCCCTGTTTATCCCTCCGCACCTTTGGAGCCAACCCAACGGGCCTCACTGGTCCCACATCTGCATACCATAACATTCGTCATTAGGACCTATACATGAAAAATCAAAAAAACATCATAAAAAATAAAATCCAAAAATAATGTGATCAAGTGTCTTACCACCATCATCCCACTGCTCTCCAACAGGCAGCTGCATGTCAGGATCTCCACGGAAGTCCTTTCCAGCATATGGCCAATCCTCAATGAAGATCGTCTAGCACTCCAGCCACTCCCGAAACAGTGTCCCCCATGACACTGGTCATCTGCCACCTCCTCGTGGCATGACGTGTGCCCACCGTGTGGCCCTAGTCTCACATGGTCTAGGAAAATCCAAATCCATGTCCTGTAACTACAATGTTGGCACCCGCTACAGCATGAGCGGGACTAAGATTGACCCGTAGCCAAACTGCTTCGTCTCTCCTCGATGGTAGTTGGTAAGTTAGCTCTTTATATTCACTGTCACTGTTTTTGCCCAATTAAACATGATTCGATTGGGACATTCGAGAGCCAACTGGAAATGGGTCTTCGATGCCTCGTGTTGGGCCTACGATCCCACTGCCTGTTGTGAAGGTAAATCCCCTCTGCGGACAGAGGCGACCCCTACTAGCACAGACCGGGTCTAGCAACGATCACACAATGCTATCACGCAAGTTCCTAATTCCAAATACAAAGTAAATGGTGAGAACCTACTTGGATTCCAACGCTAGTGTTCGTAGAAGAGATGTCGCCCTCGTTCCTTTTCTTCGGCCGGTCACGATCCCCACAATCTTCGTGATTGGACACCTGCACATGCAAAGAACAACACGAAAACAAGCATAAAATCTAGTAGATGCAATTATATATCAGTCAGAAAAGATATAACTCAACATCAAACATGAAACAATGAGAGTGGAACCATAATGATAGTCATCTATTATTGATAAATAACAAAGAAGAATACAACCATTGTTCTGACGTCAAATCCTCCTTTGGCTAGGTAGTCAGCTACACAAGTCTTGCAAAGCTTGTTGGGATGAGGAAAAAACCTCTCTCTCTTTGGGTGACAAGAATCTCCTTACTTAGATTTGGCCTTATGGGTGCAAAGAAGGCTCTTGCAACTTCAAACTCTCTATCACTATGCTAGAACCAGAACTACTGTAACTATGACTATTGTGACTAGCTTGCTCAAGGCATAGAGGCAAGCTTTTCTAGATAGAGAAGAAAGAGATAGGATCAACCACATTATTCATGGGATTGGCTTTATCACTTGGAAACTTCCATGAAAGGTGGCAAACCACTTTCCCTTCTATGGAGATTCGAAGCCAAACCATCCTAGCTTAACATAGATTCAGTTGGTGAATGGGTTGAAGAGAACCTTTGGGAGTTTGGTGGTTGAAAACTTTACTCAATTCGGTTGGCGTGAGTGCGACTCTGAGACAGAGTGCCAATAGCGCGCCCTTTTTAGAGGATTTCCCTCATTGGCGTGGGCAATGAACTGAGGACCCACGCTAATGCAAAAAGAGCTGTTTTCATGGAGATTTTGCAGGAGATGTCTTCAGGGCAAATGAAGCTCATACTCAGAGGAATGTAATGCAAGTGGTTTTAGGTCATGTCACTTCTCACAGGTCCCGGAATGAGCCCTCCAGTGTACAGGCGAGGGGTAACATGGATGGTGACAAATGGTGACAAATTTCTGTGTAACAGATGCCCCCTAAAGCATGAGGCCCGAGAGAGAGAGGGGTGAAATGCTTTACAAGAACATGCATGACTGAAAACACGGCCGCCGGAGAACCTGCGTAAAGAAGTACAACTGATAGCTCAAGTACATGATGTATGTGGTATGGGCGCAGCCATCCGTAATAGAGTACATAACGATCTAGATCCAAGGTATGGACACAGCCATCCAGAGAGGATCGATAAATAGACTCAGGCATGGTCGCAGCCATCAAGTGAAAGAGTCATGTAATGATCATAATAAGCCACAAATCGCAGCCTCGATCCCAATAGACAAAATCCAGGGTCTTGCGCTCCATCTCGACCCAAACAGAGTACAAGTTCAAGCATGCGAATACATGAGTTGAAGTCGAACATGCATGAACATCATCTGATTACCAGTCAATAATGAAAACTGTTAACAGACGCGAGAGGTACCACCAATAATGACAATGGTCCTCAAGGTACTATAGGTACAATCTACGGCGTGTGAATCAATGAGCTGGCGTCGAACACCCGTAGAATCATTCGATCGGAGGTCAATGATGAAAACCTCTCGTCGAACATGAAGAACCTTCCATTGAGGCATGCAGGCTCCAAGGCACCGAAGGGAGTCTCTAGATCAGCTTCCTGGATAATGAGCTGAAGTCGACAGGAAGTGACCTTGATCAAAGGTGGGCCATAATGTTTCCCACATCATTGACACGAGACAGAGGAAAGATGTTGTGGTGATTCAGAATTATGTGAGGTATCAGAGGGAGGTTGTAGTTCTGTAGAGGTCAACCTCTCTTGAACATATCGGCGACATGATAGTGGACTTGGCAGTATTTGACATCAAACGAGCAGAGGTCATGGTGACAAGGCAATGAGCAGATGAGAGGTCAAATAGGATCACCCAAACCCACGGAGGCAAATGAGAAACAAGATGAGATGTTCCCACCTAGACACGAATGCAGACTAGTGCCATGTTCAAGAGCGACATACCGCCGACACGACAATGATTATGGATCCTTTTTCCCCACCATTTCTGCAGAGTACCCCAGTTATTTTTAACAAGCTTGACGGGGATAGCATATGCTTGTGGGCATCATTACGACGGAATCCGATGTCATTAAGTTTTAACGAGTCTGACAAAGGAAGAACTCGGCGTCTTTTCCTGTTTAGAGAGTCTGAAAAGACAGCAGAAAAGTAAACTCCAGGGGGGTCCTTTTTCGTAAAGTTGTGTCTCTCGAGCCCAAAAAAGTATAAAACAATGCTCGAAAGAACTGCCCGACCATTACGATCAAGGAGTACTTTTCATGAGTAGTGATATCGATCTGAAAAAGTAAAAAAGCGATCAACATCACGTCTTTTCGTAACCATTAACAAACCTGAAACAACAAGGGTCCGACGATCTTTTCATTTTTACACGGTTGGAAAAGGGTTTAAAGACGACCGCCTCTTATTTATGTTTAACGAGTCAAGAGGGGAAACCCAGCAATCTTTTCATTTTTAGCGAGTCAGAAAAGAGCTGAAAGATGACTTCATAGTGACTTTTTCATGTATTTACCGAGTCCGAAAAAGTATAAAATACAACTCGTTTTACCATCGAAGTTGCAAAAAAGACCTGTCATAGCACCAAAAGCAAGCGTAAAATCCATTTTCGACCAAAAATATATTAAAATATTCAAAAAACAACTCTTTAACCCTAATTACAAGTCAAAAAGTCTATAAATATGGTGAAAATGTAAAAACAAAATTACTTTTACCTTTTACCTTTTGCATAGTGGTAGTGGTCCATTTGGGGTGCAAACTTCGAGCAGCGATTACCGCCAATCCGGGCAACCATTTGAAATTCCGCCAGTTCCAGGTAAGAGGTGCTTCCTTTAGCTCCATTTCCATACTTGTTTTATGCATTTTGTTCCTGAATTGAGCCTCGGTAAGGGGGATTTTCAAATTTAGGGTTGTGCCCAATTGGCGCGGGTATCAGGCACGGGTCTACGCCAATGGGGTGATTTACCCAAAGGTGTCGCGCCATTGGTGCGACCTAATTTTTTATTTGAATTTACCCATCATTTTTGAAATTTTTCTGGTTTGTAAGCTTACCAGGGTTTCATTAATGATGTATTCATCCTTGTGGGTGCAGGAAAGAAGCAAAAATGGTGGTGGAATGGAAAGAATGGGAGCACGATGCCATAGATGCCTTAGCCATAGCGGATGAGGGATGCATGAATGCTTTGAGAGACTGTGGTCTCAAGAAATTCTTCCTCACCTCTTATCTGCGAGCTCAACCGGAGCTATTACAGTTCATAGTGGATGCTTGGGATGTTGATGAGCAAGTATTCCGCTTACAGGATCAGACCTTAGAGCTGGATGTATCTGATGTGTACTTCATTACTGGGCTGTCATGGAGAGGGGCGAGCCCCATTTTTACCGGAAGCAGGCCTTTCGAGGAGAAGATAGGTGAAGTGAAGGCTTGTGTGTGCCCAGAGGCACAATTTGGGAAAAACAGTGCTAAGGTGGATATCGCCACCATCCATGACTTGGCGACAGAATGCCTTAGCCCCATGAGGCAAGCAAGAATCATCTGTTACTAGCGATAGAATGCCTTAGCCCCACCATTTTTGACTGGACTACAGCGGTGACTACAAATATCAAAAGGCAGCTTACAAAGTGTAAGCGCGGGGGAGTGAAACAGTTCGGGTATGGCTCGATTGTGGTGTCATTCTTCTTGGAACGATTGCCACTTTTTTAGTACCAGGGAGCTATAGTGGCGGACCCATTGCCACGAGAGCCTAGGATGGCTCGTTGGGCAGCATTGATTCCCAGAGGAGGAGGGGGCCAACAGATGTCATGGAGGCCCGAGTTCTTCATATGGCTTCGCCATCAGCTGATCGTGGTAGAGGATTGGCCATATGCGAGAACCAACTTCATGGGGGACCCAGACCTCCCACTGCCAGAGGGGGAGGAGTGGGAAGAGGAGTTAGGTATGATCTTCTCTTTTGGTGTTTTATGTATTTTCATTTTTTTTTTTTTGTCAATACATGCATGTTCTGATGACAACTGTATGTATATACAGATGTGGGCCCAGAGCGACCAGCCGGCTTGTCTCCTATAGCACGGAGGGACCAACCTACAGCTGACCCTCAGGCAAGGGGAGCCGTGGGGGAAGAGCTGGTGCAGAATCTCGAGGGACTTACCCAAGGGATTCCAGGCTACGCTAGATTGGCAGACGTGCCCTTTGCATATCAAAGGCACACAGTGGGGGTGTCGACCCGCATCCATCGTCTGTTGAGACGCTTGGTGTGCGCGGTGAGGTGCTATCATGAGCACCACCACGAATAGACTCCTAGGCTTCTTTCATGCATATTTTTTGAGGGACATGTTGTCCGAGGATGTATCAGGATGAACATGTATTATTTTTGGGTTTTGTAACGCACGCGGTGCAAACATTATGACACACATATATATATACATATGCCTATGGTTTATTATTGTGCTTTTATGTGCTTACTTGTATAATGTTTTGATTATAAATTACGCAAATGTCTATCTAATACATGATTGGCCAATGCATCAGATAATGTGTTTAATCGTCGTGGAATATGTTGATATGTGATAAAAGTCAAAATTCCTTTCTAACAATTTAACATGTAAGTACAACCTTAAAATGTGACGGTCTCTGACGGAATATCGCCCATTGAGCTGATGGACAACAAGTTGAGAGTCTAGGTTAACAAGCAATGTACGAATACCGAGATTAATTGCCTCGGCTAATAATTCAATAACAGCGCTATATTCAGCAACATTGTTTGTAGTACAGCCTAAAAAGACACCTTGAAGATCTATCAATTCACCGTGAGGATCGTAGATCACCCACGCCGCAAAGGACAAATTACGAGTGTTGTGGCAGGCACCATCAACGAAACCAATGTAAGGTGCACCCGACATCTGCACAAGAAGCGAAAAGACACAATAAGGGGCAATTCACGCTTTCACACCAAAACGAAAACATGAAAACTCACACACACACACGCATGTACAAATCGAAGCGCATGAATCATGCATAGTAATTTTTCAAGTACAGCCCATTGTGGGGCTTATCAAGAGGATTACCTTCATAGTCAACTAGCTCGTACACCCCTTTTTGCAATACTCTCTTTACAATGTAAGGGCCTAGCCACATGGGCTCGAGCTTGCCTGCCCCTAGCTTGTCATTTGATTGGTCATATAGTAGGACAAGGTCTCCCTCAACAAAGGAACGAGGATGAATCGTATGGTCAAAATGAGTTTTGACTCTCTTCTTTTGAGCTTCGATGGCTAGGGAGGCTAAACGACGGGTCTCGTCTAACCGTTCTAGAATAAGAAGCCGTTCCTCTACCGGAGTAGTGTTGGGAAGCAACTCGACGGCTATTTTCAACGAAGGAATTTCACATTCTATAGGAAGGGTAGCCTCCAGTCCATAAACTAGTTGAAATGGAGTGAAACCGGTGGCATCCTTCACAGAGGTCCGGTAGGCCCATAAGGCGAGAAACAACATCAGATGCCAATTAGACTTATGCATGTCAACAATACGTTGAAGCATTGTAACCAAAATCTTGTTCACGGCTTCAACCTGGCCGTTAGACTTAGGATAGTACGGGGTCGAACTATCATGCCGTAAGCCTAGTTGGGTTGTCAATTCAGTCATCATGTGATTACGGAAATGCTTTCCGTGATCTGTGACGATGGCATGTGGAACTCTGAACCACGTAATAACATGATTGAAAAAAATTGTGTTGTTGTATGACCGTCTTCAGTTAATGTGGGCATCGCCTCGGCCCATTTTGTAAAGTAAACGACGGCAACGATAATAAACCCATGCCCCCCGGCCGAGCGAGGCTTACAGGTTGTATAATCAATGCCCCATTTTGCAAAAGGGCCTACGGTCACTACAGGGTGCAGCGGGGCCGGTGGTGCACGCATCTTCCGCTGGTATATCTGGCATGCATGACATGAGCAGACAGCAAGAATGCAATCCTTAAAGATGGAGGGCCATAAATAGCCAGCGCGAAGGATTTTTTGAGCTGTGGCATATCCGGACATATGGCCACCACAGGCGCCAGAGTGGCAGTCATTCAGGACTTTCTCAGCCTCCTCGAGGGTAAGACATCGGCAAAGAACGGAGTCAACGCTGAGACGGTACAGGGTGTCCCCTATGATCCGATAGGGTTGAGATTGATGGCGGATCCGCCGTCGAGCATCTTTGGATACAGCGGGGTGGAAAGAGGACGTTTGTAAATAAACAATAATATCCCCGTACCAGGGATCGAGGGTGCTGATCAGAAAAAGAGTTTCATCCGGGATATGATCCTCCAAAAGAGAGGGTGCAGAAGGAGATGGCAAAGAATAGAGTAACTCAGCAAAGACCAGAGACTTCTTAGACTTGGCGGCAGTAAATTCCAAGTCAAACTCTTGAAGGATTACGATCCATTTCGACTATTTGCCCCCCAGCAACTGACGTGACAAAATGTACGTCATCGGGTTGCAATCAGAAATCACGGTCGTGGTGCGCAAGAGGATATAATGCCGGAAACGTTGGACAACGCAGACAGCGGCCAATGCCAACTTCTCAACGTAAGCGTAGCGAGTTTCCGTATCCAGGAGGTTGCGGCTGAGGTAATAGATAACGTGCTCATGGCCGTCATCATCATCCTGCACTAGAACCATGCCGATAGTGGTATCGGCGGCAGCCAGATAGAGAGTATAATCACGATGGTAGTTCGGAGGTCTCAATAATGAAGCAGAGACAAGGAGGCCCTTGAGTCACTCGAAAGACTCCGGAGCGATAGTGTCCCAATGGAAGGGTGTGTCTCGCTTCAACAACCATGTGAAACCCTTAGCCACCTTGGCATAATTCGGAATGAATCGTCTAAAAAAATTTGCTTTGCCCTGCAAGCTCTGCAATTGCTGCAAAGAGGCAGGGGGAGGAAGATTCAGAATGGCCTCGACTTTGAGGGGATCCAAACGGATGCCTTCTCGGGAGACGATAAACCCGAGTAGTCGGCCTGATTCAACGCAGAAGACACATTTATGAGGATTGAGCCGAATACGGTAGTGTCGATAGTGGAGAAAGATTTCGCGAATATGGGAAGGATGGTCCTGACGCTTGACTGAATGAGCTGGGAGATCATCCAGGTACGGTTGTACAATGTGACGAATGTCATGAAAGGCATAGGACATCGCATGTTGGAAGGTAGCACCGGCATTCTTTAAACCGAAAGGGAGCTTCTTATAGGCAAAAGTGCCCCAAGGACAGATAAAAGCAGTCTTATGTTGATCAGCGAGCGCAATATTGATCTGGTTGTATCCAGAAAAACCGTCCATAAATGAGTAAATTTCGCTTCCTGCACATTCATCAATAAGCTGATCAATGAAGGGTGTAAGGAAGTTATCCTTAGGACAGGCGCGATTGATATCATGGTAATCAACACAGACTCGAATAGTGCCCTACTTTTTGTTCACAAGGACTATATTAGAAACCCAATCCGTCAGTGGAATGGGGTAAATGAAACCAGCCTTGAGAAGCTTTTCGACTTCTACTTTGATGGCTGCGGCCTTTCGGGGGTGCACAGGGCGTAGGCGCTAACGAACAGGCTTAGCACCTGGATACGTAGGTATCTCGTGCACCACTATACTAGGGTCGATGCCAGGCATCTCTTCATAGGACCAAGCAAAGACATCACGAAATTCGCGAAATAAGTCAGTGTAGAGTTGAACTTCCTCTGGAGTGCAAGTGACTCCAATATGAATGTGCTCGACAATCCCTGGTTTCACAGAGATGTCGATGGGTTGGGTTTGCGTAATTTTTCCCATATTGCCCTCAAAAGATACTTGGTAAATTTGAATAGGCGTTTGAAGAGGCGAGGATGGGATACGCGAAGCAAACCGTTCGAGACATGCGATGGGCAGGGAGAAAAGAAGAGCGGTGGTGATGATCTGACCAAGGGAGCTCTT
Source organism: Pinus tabuliformis (assembly GCA_031772625.1). NCBI lineage: Eukaryota > Viridiplantae > Streptophyta > Pinopsida > Pinales > Pinaceae > Pinus > Pinus tabuliformis. Next base: position 48,997,374 of record CM062812.1, read on the forward strand.
CAAGGGACATGGTCTCTATGATGGCTTCATCGGAAGGAAATATTTCCTTTAATGGATCCGAAGTAGCATCATCTCCAAGCCAAGGGAAGTGAACATATGAGTCGGGAACACCGCTCGGAAGAGCAGGTTCGGGAGGGGGAGCCGATGCAGCAACGATTTCGACGTAGTTGAGCTCGGCGGGACTCAACGGCATCATATCGCCCCAGGAGTCTATCTGATTAGCGGGAGGAAGAACCCACGGATCAGAACGTACGGAAATCATGTTAATAGGGGCGAGATTCGGAGGTGGAAGGGGAAAGACACCCATAAGAGCAGGATCCTTAAAGAGTTTGGCTCCCACACTCTCGAATGATTTAGAGGTATGCTCCACGAATGGCACATTACCTTCAGAAGAAGAGGCGAAGAAGGAGAGCTGGTCCACCGTGACAATCTTCCCTTGGTGAGGGAAATGAATGACACGGAAAAGGGAGGAAACCACGGCTTGCATGGCGTATGTCCAGCTACGTTCGAGAAGAAGGTTGTAGGTAAGATTAGCGTCGACAACTTCGACCTCCACTTCTACCGTCTTCCCTTCCAAGGAGATGGGCAAGCGTTGGAGGATACCGTAAGGACGGGACTCTCTTCCATCAAAGGCTTCTAACGTCGTAGGAGACTAGCTCAATGTTGGAGAACCAATAGCTTTCCAGCAAGCAACAGACATGATGCAAGTCGAGGCACCTTCATCAATGACTGTACAATGAATCGTTTTACCATTGATGATGACCTGTATAAGGAAAGCGATTTGGTGAGGCAGTCTCGGCGTATAGCCCTCGAGATCAAAAGAAATCAGATCCAAGTCAGCCGGGTCTATGCCACCAATGGCAGATAGCAAGGACTTCCTCTGGGAGGGGCAGCTCTGGAGGACTTCTAGAGCAGACATAGCAGACGGAGCCTAGGCTAAGTCCTCAACAATGCTGTACTGTTGAGCAGCACGAGCATTCGGGTTGTAAGAAGACTTTCGGAGTACACCTTTTGGAGGGGGTTGGATCGTCGTCTCAGTGCTAGGTATTTCGATGTGGAGTGGACTAGAACTGGACGGAGGAGTGCTGGAGGGGACCTCCGGCTCTTTCTCGGCATGAGATGGATATTCTTTCGCTCGAGTGGTGACATGGATGGGAATCGTCCCAGCCATGAATACTTGAGAGCCGAATGAAGAAGAGGGTTGCGATGGATCTGCCACCATTTGAGTTTCCTGTGAAGGGAAAGGTTCTTTAACCACAGTAGGAGTCCCAGGAGCACCTTTCAATAATCGACTAACTTCGGACCACCTGGGGCAGTCTTTAGTGTAGTGATCCTCATCACAGATAAGACAAGGATACTTAGGTTTACGTTTGGCTTCTTCCTCGGGTGGAGGTTTAGGGGAGTCCTGTTTGGGCTGTTCGGATTTATTCTTGGCTTTCCCTTTGTTTTTCCCTTTCGAGGATTTATCTGCCATGGTGGACTGAACGGCATTAACCTCGGAGGTACTTCGAGAATTAGACTGACCCTGAGAAGCATTTCCATTAGAAGCATTCTGTTTTTGCTTCCCAGGGTTCGCGGATGATTTCTTTGAAGATGCGTTTACAGAGCCAATAACTCCGTCAACAGATGGTTTTGGTGGAGCTTTGGATGTTCCGGGTCTCGGGGCGTCTGGAAAATAATCATATAAAGTACCTGACTGATAATATACCAAGTCAAGGTACTGAACACGCGTGATAGCTTGCTCTTCAGTTACACAAGCTCCCATGGCGATGTCTCATGCAATTGCAGGGACAAAGGAAGTCGTGAACCAATTGGTCAGGAGCTGATCAGGAATCCAGAATTTGATCAAGCGATGACGTCTTCTCCATTCATGTATATGATCGGATATGTGCGTGGCCATGTCCTGTTTGAGAGACGTAAGTAGATGTGTCCCTGTCTCATACCGAATGGGTAACTGAAAATGAGTTAGGAATGCCATAGCCAGCGAGTTGAAGTCTTGAAATGTTCCGCGATTCAACTCAATATACCACTTAGTGGCCGAGCCAGTGAGAGTCCCTTGGAAGAGGCGGAGTCGGATGGAGTCATCAAGCCATGAGTTGGATGAGCACCAAAGGTGATAGGTCATGACATGGGCTTGAGGGTCCTCACCAGCTTTGCCGTCAAATTTCGGGCAATCACCGGGTACTTAGTTGGAACTGGTGGCCAATATGGATTATGAAGAATGGGATCATTCGTCAATTTGGACACATCTGGAAGTTCCAACATCGCTAAGAAAGGCAACTGAGGATTAAAGGACATTTGTGGCTGTGGAAGAGGGGTAGTACCAGGGTTCCAACCAGGTGGTGGTTGCCCCCATGGACTTTGTCCAGATGGGCCTGGCCCATAAGGGTTCTGCCCATAGGGATTTTGTCCATATGGATTATGTCCATAAGGATTCTGTCCATATGCAGACATCTGACCCTAGGTCTGCCCCCCAGCACCCCATGGATTAGCAACTTGACCTGCAAGTGCAACATACTGCTGCTGATAATTCTGGTAAGGAGTGACCTGCACTTGTTGATAATTTTGATAAGGGGTAAACTGAGTTTGCCCCTAGGGTTGCCGGTAGCCATACGTTTGCTGAGCTCCATACTGAGCCTAATAAGAAGGCTGCGCTTGGTAAGAAGGTTGGGGTCGTGGCCCACCTTGCATTTGATAACCAATTTGAGTTTCGGGCCCAGAGGGATGTCCTTGAACAGGTTGAGCTTGGGCCATCTAGCCGGAAGGTTGGCCTGGTTGGGTTTGGGATGGACCTGTTTGCCCAGAAGGATGTGCTTGCTGGGTACCAGGTTGTCCTTGAGCAACCAAGGGTTGTCCTTGCAGAACAGATGGTTGAGCAGGCTGGACGGCCGATTGACCTTGAGGTTGGCCAGCCTGTCCAGAAGGATGACTAAGCTGGGCAGCGGGTTGGCCTTGCTGTGTAGAAAGCTGACCCGCTTGCCCAGAAAGATGACCAGGCTTAGCAGTGGGTTGGCCCTGCTGTACGTAAGGCTAGCCCCCTTGCCCAGAAGGATACCCCTGTTGGACTGCCGGTTGCCCTTGTGGAATATAAGATTGTCCAGCTTGTCCAGAGGGATAACCCTACTGGATACCAGGTTGGCCTTGTTGGATGTAAGGTTGTCCTGGTTGTCCAGACGGGAAACCTTGCTGGGTACCAGGTTGCCCCGATAACGAGAAGGTTGACTCAGATAAGTAAACGATGGACCACCAGTGGCCGAAGGTTGTCCCTGATAGGGTTGTCCTTGTGGGCCCCCAGATTGTCCTAGGTAAGGCTGGCCATAATATTGCTGCCCTTGGGGGGCTTGCACATAAGATGGCTGGCCTTGGTTAGGCGGTCCTTGAAGCTGTGCAGGCATTGCTTGGCCTCCATGGAAAGAGTTGGTACTAGGGTCCCAAGCAATGGATAACGGTACCGAAACCTCAACGAAAGGTTGAGTAGGCAAGGGTTGAGAAAGTTGAAGGTATTGACCAGTAGAATCGTAATAAAAGAGTGGACCTTGCGCGTTCGGATCCTGAACAGCTTTTCCATAAGAATCATATGGCCCCCCTCCTGGAACAGGACCAGAAGAGGGTGGAGCACTTTGTGCAGGGTGGACAACTCTAGGCGAGAGTGCCGGCTGGCCATTACTCACTTGACCGTGAGGGGGACCAGCACCAATGTTCAAGGCTGACAACATTGTTACGGCACTAACAACCAGAGTTGAATGCGCTACACAAACAGTTGGATTTGTCGAAACTGAGGTAACCGGTGTAGTGTGGACTTGTGAAACAAAAGATCCAGTGGTGGGAGTGATATGGGGATCCCACATAGTCGAAGCGGGAGTCCTGGCACTTACCCTATCCCTCAACGACTGATAGCGTGGGGGGAGTGGAGAAGTAGCTGGGATGGGAGTGTCGGTATTCGACAACATAGGTGTCTCACTCACTCTAGGAGATGTCTCATCCATGTGAGAGGTAGACATTGGAGACGAAACACCAGGGGGGTAAAAGGAATATTGTCCTCGTCAGGCTCCCAGATGGGGTTCCAATGAATTTCATAGCCTTCGTCGTCCGGAGCGTGAGAGTTGATCGGTTGGATACTCAGGATAACAGGAAGAGTATCACTTACAACCAGTACCTCAGGAGCAACGGAAGGCAGAGACCCTTGATCACTTGGAACGGGAGTCGACGGTTCAGCCAGGATGACAAACTTCAAACGAGACCTAAGGGAGTCTAATGATAAAGGAACCTACTCAAACTAACGAACACAAGATCTAACCAGGTAATGTTTATCGTGGCCAAATGAATTTTAAGACGCAAGGACACAACTTGACCTTTTCATGTTTTAAGAGTCGAGAAAAGGACAAAAAGGTGACTCTAGTTGCCTTCGAATGTTTTGTGAGCCCGAAGTGACAAACTGCTCAAATGAGCCTTTTCTTTTAAGGAGTCCGAAAAGGATCAAAAGTGACTACTCTGGAGAGACTAGGCAAAGGGTTTACCAAACAAATCCGTAAAACTGCATATACACCTTGGCAATCATATGAAAACCAAGGACTTCCCGTACGGCAGTCAATCTTCCCGAATGCTGTGTTCGGTGCGTTACGGCTTGTAAGGCAGAAGACACGGCTTCCTATGGATAAAGGATGATAACCTAGTGGGGTCTCCCCTATATACGCGACGATACGTGGGAACTCAAGTCCGTGCTAGACCACTATCGAGTCACAAAAGGAGGAATCACCCAACCGTAGTGTGAAACAACAGTGACTAGGTTTAACGACGCCGGAGCACGTCTCTAGCCTAGACCTCTACTTAGTGAGCGTTATGTTCCAATGCGTTTTTAAGTTCATTTAGTTCTTTTATGGTTGATCTTTAGTTAAGATTCAGTTTCCAGGCCCTACCGTATGTGATCTCTCACAATTCCCTAAATGCAAGCTATATGCCAAAGAATATAATTTCGTTCGATGAATACTAACTATGAGAGAGTTGAGAATTTTTCAAACAAAATGACCACAATCAAGAAGCACTCTAATGCAGCTAATGACAAATAAACGAAACTTTTCTTTGTTTTAAATCACTCAATCAATGAAAAGCTTCTAATTTCAATTAACTAATGCAACGCAAAAGAGATTATTCGTTTTTCTTTTCAATGGCAAAGTGCACTAAACAAATTTTGAGAGACAGTAACACCGAGCAAAACACCAAAACACAGTCCTTCAAACCAAGAAGAAAACAAAAAGACTTCTATGAGCTATGTGATCTAAGCCCAAACGAGGCCAAGTGAAAACCAAGCGAAAAAAGAAACAAATCACTTGAAAAAAGCTTTAACAACTACCGAGAAAATGCAAAAGGTAATCACAAAGTCGACTGGACGATAAAAGAACCCAAGACTCCTACGGAAGGCTCGATGCACCAAGCCACTAGATGCCCTAGGGCTAAAAGGTGTAATCGATAGAAAAAGGCAAACACCCGAAGGATGAAGGTCTAAAACCAGTCAAACCAGGATCAAACACACTCTAGTAATTGAAAAAGACACAGCAAGACATAAAATCCAAGCTCAGAGGGCTTAAGGACAAGCAAACTGAAAAGTTGATAGGCATGGCACGACTGTCAGGCAGTAACTCGCGCTTTTATTGGATTGGCACGGGTTGTTTTTGAGCAACTTGCGCCAATTGGCACGACTATAGGGCTAAAAAGCGCGCTAATAAAGTTTGCTAAATCAAAAACAAAAGCAAGCGACTCAGGGCTTGAAGATATTATCTAGGCACACCAAGAAGTAAGAAACAACAAGAAATCCAACCCAGAAAGCTATCTAAGCAATCAAAGTAATAAAAACCAAAGAGACAAGACAAACTCCAAGTTGTTTAGCCCGTAAACCAAACCAGAGATTGACTGAAGTGGCGTTGATCTACTTCGCTAATGCAAAGCAATAGCGTTTCGAAGGCTACCTGGCCATACTTCAGGCTCCGTCTAAAGTTTACAAATCAAACAACAAGATCTCCCCAGTGGAGTCGCCAAATTGTTGTGAAGGTAAATCCCCTCTGCAGACAGAGGCGATCCCTACTAGCCCAGACCGGGTCTAGCAACAATCACACAATGCTATCACGCAAGTTCCTAATTCCAAATACAAAGTAGATGGTGAGAACCTACTTGGATTCAAACGCTAGTGTTTGTAGAAGAGATGTCGCCCTCATTCCTTTGCTTCGGTCGGTCACGATCCCCACGATCTCCGTGATTGGACATCTGTACATGCAAAGAACAACACGAAAACAAGCATAAAATCTAGTAGATGCAATTATATATCAGTCAGAAAAGATATAACTCAACATCAAACATGAAACAATGAGAGTGGAACCATAATGATAGTCATCTATTATTGATAAATAACAAAGAAGAATACAACCATTGTTCTGATGTCAAATCCTCCTTTGGCTGGGTAGTCAGCTACACAAGTCTTGCAAAGCTTGTTGGAATGAGGAACAAACCTCTCTCTCTTTGGGTTACAAGAATCGCCTTAATTAGATTTGGCCTTATGGGTGCAAAGAAGGCTCTTGTAGCTTCAAACTCTCTATCACTATGCTGGGACCAGAACTACTGTAACTATGTGTTACACAGCAATTTGTCACCGTCCCTGTTATCCCTCTCCCATCCACTGGAGGACTCATTCCGGGACCTGTGAGAAGTGACATGACCTGAAACCACTTGCATCATATTCCTCTAAGTATGAGCTTCATTTGCCCTGAAGACATCTCCTGCAAAATCTACATGAAAACAGCTCTTTTTGCATTAGCGCGGGTCCTCAGATCACTGCCCGCGCCAATGAGGGAAATCCTCTAAAAAGGGCGCGCTATTGGCGCTCTGTCTCAGAGTTGCACTCGCGCCAACCGAATTGAGTAAATTTTTCAACCACCAAACTCCCGAAGGTTCTCTTCAACCCATTCACCAACTGAATCTATGTTGAGCTAGGATGGTTTGGCTTCGAATCTCCATAGAAAAGAAAGTGGTTTGCCACCTTTCATGGAAGTTTCCAAGTGATAAAGCTAATCCCATGAATAATTTGGTTGATCCTATCTCTTTCTTCTCTATCTATAAAAGCTTGCCTCTATGCCTTGAGCAAGCTAGTCATAGTTACAGTAGTTTTGGTCCCAGCATAGTGATAGAGAGTTTGAAGCTACAAGAGCCTTCTTTGCACCCATAAGGCCAAATCTAAGTAAGGAGATTCTTGTCACCCAAAGATAGTGAGGCTTGTCCCTTATCCCAACAAGCTTTGCAAGACTTGTGTAGCTGATCACCCAGCCAAAGGAGGATTTGACGTCAGAACAATGGTTGTATTCTTCTTTGTTACTTATTAATAATAGATGACTATCATTATGGTTCCACTCTCATTGTCTTATGTTTGATGTTGAGTTATATCTTTTCTGACTGATATATAATTGCATCTACTAGATTTTATGCTTGTTTTCGTGTTGTTATTTTCATGTGCAGGTGTCCAATCTCGGAGATCGTGGGGATCGTGACCAGCCAAAGCAAAGGAACGAGGGCGGCATCTCTTCTACGAACACTAGCGTTGGAATCCAAGTAGGTTCTCACCATCTACTTTGTATTTGCAATTAGGAACTTGCGTGATAGCATTGTGTGATTGTTGCTAGACCCGGTTTGGGCTAGTAGGGATCGTCTCTATCCGCAGAGAGGATTTACCTCCACAACAATTTGGCGACTCCGCTGGGGAGATCTTGTTGTTTGATTTGTAAACTTTAGACGGAGCCTGAAGTACAGCCAGGTAGCCTTCGAAACGCTATTGCTTTGCATTAGCGAAGTAGATCAACGCCACTTCAGTCAATCTTTGGTTTGGTTTACGGGCAAAACAACTTGGAGTTTGTCTTGTCTCTTTGGTTTATCTTACTTTGATTGCTTAGATAGCTTTCTGGGTTGGATTTCTTGCTGTTTCTTGCTTCCTGGTTTGCCTAGATACTGTCTTCAAGCCCTGAGTCGCTTGCTTTTGTTTTTGATTTAGCAAACTTGATTAGCGCGCTTTTTAGCCCTACAGTCGCACCAATTGGCGCAAGTTGCTCAAAAACAACCCGCGCCAATCCTATAAAAGTGCAAGTTGCTGCCTGACAGTCGCGCCAGGCCTATCAACTTTTCAGTTTGCTTGTCCTTAAGCCCTCTGAGCTTGGATTTTGTGTCTTGCTGTGTCTTTTTCAATTACTGGAGTGTGTTTGATCCTAGTTTGACTGGTTTTAGACCTTCATCCTTCGGGTGTTTGCCTTTTCCTATCGATTACACCTTTTAGCCCTAGGGCATCTAGTGGCTTGGTGCATCGAGCCTTCCGTAGGAGTCTTGGGTTCTTTGATCATCCAGTCGACTTTGTGATTACCTTTTGCATTTGCTCGGTAGTTGTTAAAGCTTTTTTTTCAAGTGATTTGTTCCTTTTTCGCTTGGTTTTCACTTGGCTTTGTTTGGGCTTAGATCACATAGCTCATAGAGGTCTTTGTGTTTTCTTCTTGGTTTGAAGGACTGTTTTGGTGTTTTGGGGATTAGATTGTGTTCTCATTGGGTGAAATTGATCTTTTGCTCGGTGTTACTATCTCTCAAAATTTGTTTAGTGCACCTTGCCATTGAAAAGAAAAACGAATAATCTCTTTTGCGTTGCATTGGTTAATTGAAATTAGAAGCTTTTCATTGATTAAGTGATTTAAAACAAAGAAAAGTTTCATTTATTTGTCATTAGATGCATTAGAGTGCTTCTTGATTGTGGTCATTTTGTTTGAAAAAATTCTCAACTCTCTCGTGGTTAGTATTCATCGAACGAAATGATATTCTTTGGCATATAGCTTGCATTTAGGGAATTGTGAGAGATCACATACGGTAGGGCCTGGAAACTGAAACTTAACTAAAGATCAACCATAAAATGAGCTGAATGAACTTAAAAACGCATTGGAACATAATGCTCACTAATTAGAGGTCTAGGCTAGAGACATGCTCCGGCGTCGTTAAACCTAGTCACTGTTGTTTCACACTACGGTTGGGTGATTCCTCCTTTTGTGACTCGATAGTGGTCTAGCACGGACTTGATCTCCCACGTACCGTCGTGTATATAGGGGAGACCCCACTAGGTTATCATCCTTTATCCATAGGAAGCCGTGTCTGCCGCCTTACAAGCCGTAACGCACCGAACACAGCATTCGGGAAGATTGACTGCCGTACGGGAAGTCCTTGGTTTTCATATGATTGGCAAGGTGTATATGCAGTTTTACGGATTTGTTTGGTAAACCCTTTGCCTAGTCTCTCCAGAGTAGTCACTTTTTATCCTTTTCGGACTCCTTAAAAGAAAAGGCTCACTTGAGCAGTTTGTCACTTCGGGCTCACAAAACATTCGAAGGCGACTAGAGTCACCTTTTTGTCCTTTTCTCGACTCTTAAAACATGAAAAGGTCAAGTTGTGTCCTTGCATCTTAAAATTCATTTGGCCACGATAAACATTACCTGGTTAGATCTTGTGTGCGTTAGTTTGAGTAGGGTCCTTTATCGTTAGACTCCCTTAGGTCTCGTTTGAAGTTTGTCATCCTGGCTGAACCGTCGACTCCCGTTCCAAGTGATCAAGGGTCTCCATCTTCCGTTGCTCCTGAGGTACCGGTTGTAAGTGATACTCTTCATGTTATCCCGAGTATCCAACCGATCAACTCTTGTGCTCCGGACGACGAAGGTTACGAAATTCATTGGAACCCCATCTGGGAGCCTGACGAGGACGATATTCCTTTTACCCCCCCTGGTGTTTCGTCTCCAATGTCTACCTCTCACATGGATGAGACGTCTCCTAGAGTGAGTGAGACACCTATGTTGTCAAATATCGACACTCCCATCCCAGCTACTTCTCCGCTACCCACACGCTATCAGTCATTGAGGGATAGGGTAAGTGCCAGGACTCCCACTTCAACTATGTGGGATCCCCATATCACTCCCACCACGAGATCTTTTGTTTCACAAGTCCACACTACAACTGTTACTCCAGTTCCGACAAATCCAACTGTTTGTGTAGCGCATTCAACTCCGGTTGTTAGTGCCGTAACAGCGTCTTCAGCCCTGAACACTGGTGCTGGTCCCCCTCACATTCAAGTGAGTAATGGCCAACCGGCACTCTCGCCTAGAGTTGTCCACCCTGCACAAAGTGCTCCATCCTCTTCTGGTACTATTCCAAGAGGGGGGCCATATGATGCCTATGGACAAGCTGTTCAGGATCCGAATGTGCAAGGTCCACTCTTTTATTACGATTATACTGGTCAATACCTTCAACTTTCTCAACCCTTGCCTACTCAACCTTTCGTTGAGGTTTCGGTACCGTTATCCATTGCTTGGGACCCTAGTACCAAATCTTTCCATGGAGGCCAAGCAATTCCTGCACAGCTTCAAGGACCGGCTAACCAAGGCCAGCCACCTTATGTGCAAGCCCCCCAAGGGCAGCAATATTATGGCCAGTCTTACCCAGGACAATCTGGGGGCCCACAAGGACAACCCTATCAGGGACAACCTTCGGCCGCTAGTGGTCCATCATTTACTTATCTGAGTCAACCTTCTGGTTATCCGGGCCAACCTGGTACCCAGCAAGGTTACCCGTCTGGACAACCAGGACAACCTTACATCCAACAAGGCCAACCTGGTATCCAGCAGGGTTACCCCTCTGGACAAGCTGGACAAACTTATATTCCTCAAGGTCAACTGGCAGTCCAACAGGGGTATCCTTCTAGGTAAGGGGGGCAGCCTTACGTACAGCAGGGCCAACCCACTGCTCAGCCTGGTCATCCTTCTGGGCAAGCGGGTCAGCTTTCTACACAGCAAGGCCAACCCACTACCCAGCTTAGTCATCCTTCTGGACAGGCTGGCCAACCTCAAGGTCAACTGGTCGTCCAGTCCGCTCAACCATCTGTCCCGCAAGGACAACCCTCGGTTGCCCAAGGACAACCTGGTACCCAGCAAGCTCATCCTTCTGGGCTAACAGGTCCGTCCCAAACCCAACCAGGCCAACCTTCTGGCCAGATGGTCCAAGCTCAACCTATTCAAGGACATCCTTCTGGGCCCCAAACTCAAATTGGTTATCAAATTCAAGGTGGGCCACGACCCCAACCTTCTTACCAAGTGCAGCCTTCTTATCAGGTTCAGTATGGAGCTCAGCAAACGTATGGCTACCAGCAACCCCAGGGGCAAACTCAGTTTACCCCTTATCAAAATTATCAACAGATGCAGGTCACTCCTTACCAGAATTATCAGCAGCAGTATGTTGCACCTGCAGGTCAAGTTGCTAATCCATGGGGTGCTGGGGGGCAGACCCAAGGTTAACTATCTTCATATGGGCAAAATCCTTACGGATAGAATCCATATGGACATAACCCCTATGGACAAAATCCCTATGGGCAGAACCCTTATAGGCCAGGCCCATCCAGACAAAGTCCGTGGGGGCAACCACCACCTGGTTGGAACCCTAGTACTACCTCTCTTCCACAGCCACAAATGTCCTTTAATCCTCAGTTGCCCTTCTTAGCGACATTGGAACTTCCAGATGTATCCAAATTGACGAATGATCCCATTCTTCATAATCCATATTGGCCACCAGTTCCGACTAAGATACCCGGTGATTGCCCGAAATTCGAAGGCAAAGCTGGTGAGGACCCTCAAGCCCATGTCATGACCTATCACCTTTGGTGCTCATCCAACTCATGGTTTGATGACTCCATCTGGCTCCGCCTCTTCCAAAGGACTCTCACCAGCTCGACCGCTAAGTGGTATATTGAGTTGAATCGCGAAACATTTCAAGATTTCAACTCGCTGGCTATGGCATTCCTAACTCATTTTCAATTACCCATTCGGTATGAGACAGGGACACATCTCCTTACGTCTCTCAAACAGGACACGGCCACGCATATATCCAATCATATACATGAATGGAGACGGCGTCGTCGCTTGATCAAATTCTGGATTCCTGATCAGCTCCTGACCGATTGGTTCACGACTTCCTTTGTCCCTGCAATTGCACGAGACATCGCCATGGGAGCTTGTGTAACTAAAGAGCAAGCTATCACGCGTGCTCAGTACCTCGACTTGGTATATTCTCAGTCAGGTACTTTATATGATTATTTGCCAGAGACCCCGGGACCCGGAACATCCAAAGCTCCGCCAAAACCATCTGTTGACGGAGTTATTGGCTCTGTAAACGCATCTTCAAAGAAATCATTTGCGAACCCTGGGAAGCAAAAACAGAATGCTTCTAATGGAAATGCTTCTCAGGGTCAATATAATTCTGGAAGTACGTCCGAGGTAAACGCCGTTCAGTCCACCACGGCAGATAAATCCTCGAAAAGGAAAAAGAAAGGGAAATCTAAGAATAAATCTGACGAGCCCAAACAGGACTCCCCTAAACCTCCACCCGAGGAAGGAGCCAAACGTAAACCTAAGTATCCTTGTCTTATCTATGATGAGGATCACTATACTAAAGACTGCCCTAGACGGTCCGAAGTTAGTCGATTATTGAAAGGTGCTCCTGGGACTCCCGCTGTGCTTAAAGAACCTTTCCCTTCTCAGCAAACTCATATGGTGGCAGATCCATCGCAACCCTCTTCTTCATTCGGCTCTCAAGTCGTCATGGCTGGGACGATGCCCATCCATGTCACTACTCGAGCGAAAGAATATCCATCTCATGCCGGGAAAGAGCTAGAGGTCCCCTCCAGCGCTCCTCTGTCCAGTTCTGGTCCACTCCACATCGAACGACCCAGCACTGAGACGACGATCCGACCCCCTCCAAAAGGTGTACTCCGGAAATCTTCTTACAACCTGAATGCTCGTGCTGCTCAGCACTACAGCAATGTTGAGGACTTAGCCCAGGCTCCATCTACTATGTCCGCTCTAGAACTCCTCCAGAGCTGCCCCTCCCAGCGGAAGTCCTTGCTATCGGCCATCGGTGGCATAGACCCGGCTGACTCGGATCTGATTTCTTTTGATCTCGAGGGCTATACGCCGAGACTGCCTCACCAAATCGCTTTCCTTATACAGGTCATCATCAATGGTAAAACGATTCATCGTACAGTCATTGATGAAGGTGCCTCAACTTGCATCATGTCTGTTGCTTGCTGGAAAGCTATTGGTTCTCCAACATTGAGCCAGTCTCCTACGACGTTGGAAGCCTTTGATGGAAGAGAGTCCCGTCCTTACGGTATCCTCCAACGCTTGCCCATCTCCTTGGAAGGGAAGACGGTAGAAGTGGAGGTCGAAGTTGTCGACGCTAATCTTACCTACAACCTCCTCCTCGGACGTAGCTGGACATACGCCATGCAAGCCGTGGCTTCCTCCCTTTTCCGTGTCATTCGTTTCCCTCATCAAGGGAAGATTGTCACGTTGGACCAGCTCTCCTTCTTCGCCTCTTCTTCCAAAGGTAATGTGCCGTTTGTGGAGCATACCTCCAAATCATTCGAGAGTGTGGGAGCCGGACTCTTTAAGGATCCCGCTCTAATGGGTGTCTTTCCCCTTCCACCTCCGAATCTCGCCCCTATTAAAACGATTTCCGTGCATCAGATAGAATCTCGGGGCGATATGATGCCATTCGAGCGCAATAACAGTGATGTCAACCTTCACTCCATTTTCAATGGACTAAAGCTTGGGGGGCATGTACCTTGAATTGAGACACCATACTGGGGGGCATGCCCGTCCCTTTATTCTCAAGTTTAGTGCGCTTCGATTTGTACATGCGTGTGTGTGTGTGTGTGAGTTTTCATGTTTTTGGTTTGGTGTGAAAGCGTGATTGCCCCTTATTGTGTCTTTTTGCTTCTTGTGTAGATGTCAGGTGCACCTTACATTGGTTTCGCTGATGGTGCCTGCCGCACCACTCGTAATTTGTCCTCTGCGGCATGGGTGATCTACGATCCTCACGGTGAGTTGATAGATCTTCAAGGTGTCTGTTTAGGCTGTACTACAAATGATGTTGCTGAATATAGTGCTGTTATTGAATTATTAGCCAAGGAAATTAATCTCGGTATTTGTACATTGCTTGTTAACCTAGACTCTCAACTTGTCGTCCATCAGCTCAATGGGCGATATTCCGTCAGAGACCGTCACATTTTAAGGTTGTACTTATGTGTTAAATTGTTAGAAAGGAATTTTGAATTTATCACATATCAACATATTCCACGACGATTAAACACATTATCTGATGCATTGGCCAATCATGTATTATATAGACATTTGCGTAATTTATAATCAAAACATTATACAAGCAAGCACATAAAAGCACAATAATAAACCATAGGCATATGTATATATATATGTGTGTCATAATGTTTGCACCGCATGCGTTACAAAACCCAAAAATAATACATGTTCATCCTGATACATCCTCGGACAACATGTCCCTCAAAAATATGCATAAAAGAAGCCTAGGAGTCTATTCGTGGTGGTGCTCATGATAGCACGTCACCGCGCGCACCAAGCGTCTCAACAGACGATGGATGCGGGTCGGTACCCCCACTGTGTGCCTCTGGTATGCAAAGGGCATGTCCACCAATATAGCATAGCCTCGAATCCCTTGGGTAAGTCCCTCGCGATTCTGCACCAGCTCTTCCCCCACGGCTCCCCTTGCCTGAGGGTCAGCTGCAGGTTGGTCCCTCCGCGCTATAGGAGACAAGTCGGTTGGTCGCTCCGGGCCCACATCTGCATATACATACAATTGTCATTAGAACATGCATGTATTGACAAAAAAAAATGAAATACATAAAACACCAAAAAGAGAAGATCATACCTAGCTCCTCTTCCCACTCCTCCCCCTCTCACAGTGGGAGATCTGGATCCCCCATGAAGTTGGTTCCCGCGTATGGCCAATCCTCTACCACGATCAGCTTCCGGCGAAGCCATATGAAGAACTCAGGCCTCCATGACATCTGTTGGCCCCCTCCTCCTCTGGGCATCAATGCTACCCAGCGAGCCATCCTAGGCTCTCGTGGCAATGTGTCCGCCACTACAGCTCCCTGGTACTTAAAAAATGGCAATCGTTCCAAGAAGAATGACACCACAATCTATCCATACCCGAACTGTTTCACTCCCCCGCGCTTACACTTTGTAAGCTGCCTTTTGATATTTGTAGTCACCGCTGTAGCCCAGTCAAAAATGGTGGGGCTAAGGCATTCTGTCGCTAGTAACAGATGATTCTTGCTTGCCTCATGGGGCGCCTGTACCCCAGCTGCACGCGTGATAGTGAACAGTATCACTCTAAGAGCCAAGTCATGGATGGTGGCGATATCCACCTTAGCACTGTTTTTCCCAAATTGTGCCTCTAGGCACACACGAGCCTTCACTTCACCTATCTTCTCCCCGGAAGGCCTGCTTCCGGTCAAAATAGGGCTCGCCCCTCTCTGTGACAGCCCAGTAATGAAGTACACATCAGATACATCTAGCTCTAAGGTCTGATCCCGTAAGCGGAATACTTGGTCATCAACATCCCAAGCATCCACTATGAACTGTAATAGCTCTGGTTGAGCTCGCAGATAAGAGGTGAGGAAGAACTTTTTGAGACCACAGTCTCTCAAAGCATTCATACATCCCTCATCCGCTATGGCCAAGGCATCTACGGCATCATGCTCCCTTTCTTTCCATTCCACCACCATTTTTGCTTGTTTCCTGCACCCACAAGGATGAATACATCATTAATGAAACCCTGGTAGGCTTACAAACCGGACAAATTTCAAAAATGATGGGTAAATTCAAATAAAAAATTAGGTCGCGCCAATGGCGCGGCACCTTTGGGTAAATCACCCCATTGGCGCGGACCCGTGCCGGATACCCGCGCCAATGGGGCGCAACCCTAAATTTTAAAATCCCCCTTGCCGAGGCTCAATTTAGGAACAAAATGCATAAAACAAGTATGGAAATGGAGCTAAAGGAAGCGCCTCTTACCTAGAACTGGCGGAATCTCAAATGGTTGCCCGGATTGGTGGTAATCGCTGCTCAAAGTTTTCACCCCAAATGGACCACTACCACTATGCAAAAGGTAAAAGGTAAAAGTAATTTTGTTTTTACATTTTCACCATATTTATAGACTTTTTGACTTGAAATTAGGGTTAAAGAGTGGGTTTTTTGAATATTTTAATATATTTTTGGTCGAAAATGGATTTTACGCTTGCTATTGGTGCTATGGCAGGTCCTTTTTGCAACTTCGATGGTGAAACGAGTTGTATTTTATACTTTTTGGACTTGGTAAATACACGAAAAAGTCACTATAGAGTCATCTTTCAGCTCTTTTCTGACTCGCTAAAAATGAAAAGATTGCCGAGTTTCCCCTCTTGACTCATTAAACATAAATAAGAGGCGGTTGTCTTTAAACCCTTTTCCGACCGTGTAAAAAATGAAAAGATCGTCAGACCCTTGTCGTTTCAGGTTCGTTAATGGTTACGAAATGATGTGATGTTGATCGCTTTTTTACTTTTTCAGATCGATATCACTACTCATGAAAAGTACTCCTCGATCATAATGATCGGGCAGTTCTTTCGAGCATTGTTTTATACTTTTTCGGGCTCGAGAGACACAACTTTACGAAAAAGGACCCCCCTGGAGTTTACTTTTCTGCTGTCTTTTCAGACTCTCTAAACAGAAAAAGACACTAATTTTTTCCTTTGTCAGACTCGTTAAAACTTAATGACATCGGGTTCTGTCGTAATGATGCCCACAAGCATATGCTATCCCCGTCAAGCTTGTTAAAAATAACTGGGGTACTCGCCAGAAATGGTGGGGAAAAAGGATCCATAATCATTGTCGTGTCGGCAGTATGTCGCTCTTGAACATGGCACTAGTCTACGTTCGTGTCTGGGTGGGAACATCTCGTCTTGTTTCACATTAGCCTCCGTGGGTTTGGGTGATCCTATTTGACCTCTCATCTGCTCATTACCTTGTCACCATGACCTCTGCTCATTTGATGTCAAATAATGCCAAGTCCACTATCGTGCCGCCGATATGTTCAAGAGAAGTTGACCTCTGCAGCATTACAACCTCCCTCTGAGACCTCACATAATTCTGAATCACCACAACATCTTTCCTCTGTCTCGTGTCAATGATGTGGGAAGCATTATGGCCCACCTTTGATCAAGGTCACTTCCTGTCGACTTCAGCTCATTATCCAGGAAGCTGATCTAGAGACTCCCTTCGGTGCCTTGGAGCCTGCATGCCTCAATGGCAGGTTCTTCGTGTTCGACGAGAGGTTTTCATCATTGGCCTCCGATCGAATGATTCTATGGGTGCTCGACGCCAGCTCATTAATTCACATGCCGTAGATTGTACCTATAGTACCTTGAGGACCATTGTCATTATTGGTGGTACCTCTTGCGTCTGTTAACAGTTTTCATCATTGCCTAGTAATCAGACGATGTTCATGCATGTTCGACTTCAACTCATGTATTCGCATGCTTGAACTTGTACTCTGTTCGGGTCGAGATGGAGTGCAAGACCCTGGATTTTGTCTATTGGGATCCAGGCTGCGATTTGTGGCTTATTATGATCATTACATGACTCACTCACTGGATGGCTGCAACCATGCCTGAGTCTATTTATCGATCCTCTCTGGATGGCTGCGTCCATACCTTGGATCTAGATCATTATGTACTCTATTATGGATGGTTGCACCCATACCACATACATCATGTACTTGAGCTATCAGTTGTACTTCTTTACGCAGGTTCTCCGGCGGCCGTGTTTTCAGTCACGCATGTTCTTGTAAAGCATTTCACCCCTCTCTCTCTCGGGCCTCATGCTTTAGGGGGCATCTGTTACACAGCAATTTGTCACCGTCCCTGTTACCCCTCTCCCATCCACTGGAGGACTCATTCCGGGACCTGTGAGAAGTGACATGACCTGAAACCACTTGCATCATATTCCTCTAAGTATGAGCTTTGTTTGCCCTGAAGACATCTCCTGCAAAATCTCCATGAAAATAGCTCTTTTTGCATTAGCGCGGGTCCTCAGATCACTGCCCGCGCCAATGAGGGAAATCCTCTAAAAAGGGTGCGCTATTGGCGCTCTGTCTCAGAGTCGCACTCGCGCCAACCGAATTGAGTAAAGTTTTCAACCACCAAACTCCCGAAGGTTCTCTTCAACCCATTCACCAACTGAATCTATGTTGAGCTAGGATGGTTTGGCTTCGAATCTCCATAGAAAGGAAAGTGGTTTGCCACCTTTCATGGAAGTTTCCAAGTGATAAAGCTAATCCCATGAATAATGTGGTTGATCCTATCTCTTTCTTCTCTATCTATAAAAGCTTACCTCTATGCCTTGAGCAAGCTAGTCATAGTTACAGTAGTTCTGGTCCCAGCATAGTGATAGAGAGTTTGAAGCTACAAGAGCCTTCTTTGCACCCATAAGGCCAAATCTAAGTAAGGAGATTCTTGTCACCCAAAGAGAGAGAGGCTTGTCCCTTATCCCAACAAGCTTTGCAAGACTTGTGTAGCTGATCACCCAGCCAAAGGAGGATTTGACGTCAGAACAATGGTTGTATTCTTCTTTGTTACTTATTAATAATAGATGACTATCATTATGGTTCCACTCTCATTGTCTTATGTTTGATGTTAAGTTATATCTTTTCTGACTGATATATAATTGCATCTACTAGATTATATGCTTGTTTTCGTGTTGTTCTTTGCATGTGCAGGGGTCCAATCACGGAGATCATGGGGATCATGACCGGCCAAAGCAAAGGAACGAGGGAGACATCTCTTCTACGAACACTAGTGTTCGAATCCAAGTAGGTTCTCACCATCTACTTTGTATTTGCAATTAGGAACTTGCGTGATAGCATTGTGTGATTGTTGCTAGACCCGGTTTGGGCTAGTAGGGATCATCTCTGTCCGCAAAGAGGATTTA
This sequence comes from Pinus tabuliformis, assembly GCA_031772625.1. Lineage (NCBI taxonomy): Eukaryota > Viridiplantae > Streptophyta > Pinopsida > Pinales > Pinaceae > Pinus > Pinus tabuliformis. Next base: position 49,016,270 of record CM062812.1, read on the forward strand.
CCTCCACAACACTATGACTATTGTGACTAGCTTGCTCAAGGCATAGAGGCAAGCTTTTATAGATAGAGAAGAAAGAGATAGGATCAACCACATTATTCATGGGATTCGCTTTATCACTTGGAAACTTCCATGAAAGGTGGCAAACCACTTTCCCTTCTATGGAGATTCGAAGCCAAACCATCCTAGCTTAACATAGATTCAGTTGGTGAATGGGTTGAAGAGAACCTTCGGGAGTTTGGTGGTTGAAAACTTTACTCAATTCGGTTGGCGCAAGTGCGACTCTGAGACAGAGCGCCAATAGCGCGCCCTTTTTAGAGGATTTCCCTCATTGGCGCGGGCAGTGAACTGAGGACCCGCGCTAATGCAAAAAGAGATGTTTTCATGGAGATTTTGCAAGAGATGTCTTCAGAGCAAATGAAGCTCATACTCAGAGGAATGTAATGCAAGTGGTTTCAGGTCATGTCACTTCTCACAGGTCCCGGAATGAGCCCTCCAGTGTACAGGCGAGGGGTAACAGGGACGGTGACAAATGGTGACAAATTGATGTGTAACACTGCATATGTCACCATGAATAGCATAGTGCGAAAAACCACGTCCTCCAGTGTCGGGATTGCCACCTTCTCGCTCCTTGTTTTGCGTGCCCAAGAGCACACTTGAGCCATCAGCATCTCCAGAGAATCGCCCCTGAGTCATTGCCCCTCTAGAATGGGCCTCTCACCATGACGAGACAGCTCGGTCAAAAAATATATGTCTGTGGCATCAAATTTGATTTCTCGGCGTAGGATGATGAATTTCCCATCTATTGGATTCTAGGCTCAGATCAGTAGCTCCAGTAAATCGGGTTGAGACCGAAGGTGTGAAGTAAGGAAGAATTTTAGCAATTTGCATGCCCGTAATGCATTTCGGCACCCAACATCGGCAAAAGCTTCCACGTCGTTATCATCATGCATTCGTTCTTGCTAGACAAACGCCATTATGGCCTGCATGACAAGAAAAAATGCATTAAAACTTTGTTTGCAAAATTCAATATGTAATTTGCATAAAAACATAATTTTGTGTTGCCATCGTGTCTGTTTTTAAAAGAAACGTGAGGTTGCTAGTTCTATTTTTTCATGGTCATCGCGGAAGTACATCACTTTCCTGTTGGTCACTTTAATTGCTTATTGAATTAAACAACAAAGTGCGACATTAATTGTCAACCCAGGGAAGTCTTGTTATTTCAAAGGCAACTACGTACTGTATGTACTCAATTTTAAAGCAACAGAAGTTATAGTACAAAAAAATCACGCCTTAAATTAAAAAACTGAAGCTCCACTCTGCATTATAGCAATTACAGTCTACTGCAGATAGCTATCAGAAAAAAAACGCTTAATTTCACACAAAGAAATGGAAAGAATCAATTTGCAAAAGAAAACAATGGTTGTGTTGTAACAGAGTCAGACCCTATCCCTGGAGCGGGAATCTCTAGCACCTGCCTCTGATTAACTTAGCTTTCCAATTCACTTTGTAACTTAATCACCAGTGAAACACTCATACAACAATTAATTGGGAAAGAAACAGAGTTTCAGCAAAGGTATTATAAACAATGTTCAGCAAACAATACTGTTAACAAGGCATGAATAAAAGACACACTTAACACACTGCAGAACTGTAATGGGTGAATCTTGTGATGAAGGTGGGCCCTGTCCTTCTCACAATATTCCCTAGGAAACAAGAACTAGAAAAATATGTTCAGAACAAAATTTTATTCATCCATCAATATGTCATATTACAAAAAGAGTTGCAGTCCTGTTCCTTCAGCTAAGCCTATTTTCACAGTCTGTTCCCCCCATCTAAAGTAGATGTCTCCTCTTTATAAAGAGGAGACATCTACATTAGATGGGGGGAACAGCTCTCCTCTTTATAAAGAGGAGACATCTATTACAAAAGATTTACACTGTTTTAACCCATTATACAAAAATAGGGAAATCAATTCCCTGTCAACGAAATGTTGTTACAGTAATGTTGTCTTTAGATATAAGCATTACATCTAGTGTAACAGCTTCCTCGGTGATCAGTTCTGTTTCCTTTGCTACTGTCAAATTTAGAACATGAATCTCAACTGTTTCAACATCATGATTCGCGTGTTGTTTCTGTTGTTTCAGCAACTGCAAAAATAGTCTTCCAGGCTGTTTCAGCATCACGGACTGCACATCATCCTTTAACTGTTTAGCACTTAATAATTCAAAGATTAACTATGAAGATGTCGTGATTATATGCTAAATAATTAAACGTATAGTGATGAGAAGAGTCATTACATACCTTTGAGATAATTGGGTTAAAATACTAACAAAAGCTTTTAAATATAAGTTTGAAAGGGATGGTATCATAGCAAAATATATGGTCAAAAAGGGACAATATGAGGTCCTAACATCCCCCCAACTGAAGTAGTTGCATGTCCCCATGCAACATCTACTCTGAGTCTGAATCGGAATACTGGGATGTACAGTGCAAATTACTTATAGAGTAAGTATAGAAGGTACTATCAGTTGAATCTCTGAAACCCTGGACACTCTGTAATCTCTGCCATGTGCAAGCTCCTCCTTTTTGGACACCTTGAAGTAGGCCTTATATTGCTGTACTGGCAACCAGAGAAGGGGGAAATGAAAATGATAACCCAACCATTTGTTACCACATCGCTGAACACATTAAACATAATTAGGCACTCGTGAAATTGCTCCATGAAGATTGAGAGGGTTAAAAGGATGGTATTCCCTTCTCTCCTTAGTGCAATGTTCCCAGAACAAATTGTTTTCCTGCATGGCAAGAGATCCTTTCTTCTTGATATACCACTGACATTCTTCTAACATTGCTACCTGTAATTCCCTGATATGCTCAGTCATTCATGGTTCTTTTATAACCCTATGATGTTCAGCAATGAAAATAGCATCATTCTGTGGTTCAGCTCGGATCCACAGAAGGCAATTTTCTTCGTTATGTTTTGCTGAAAGAAAATCGTTTTGCCACGTGAGCTGATTGGCCATAAAAGAGACCAAGGCTCTTATCTGAATGTCACCAACCATAGGAATCAAATTAAACTTTCTATCTTCTGGCATGGCCTCATTATGGAGATAAAGTTCACATGAGAGGTTTTGTTCGCTGACTGATGCTGCTGCAAAAGTTTCAATAAACTGCTGGGGTGTAGACACTTCATGAGGTCGTCCATCTCTGACTGCTTTTATCTGAAGGAATGCGAGGCGTTCTGCTAGGAACACTAAATAATTAAAAGATGGTTTCCTAGTAGCCAGAAGTATTTGAACTAATTCAAAGATAAGAGATAGTCTAGTTTTTAACTTTTTATTTTCCTTCTGCCGTGCATGGAACTGTTCCAAGACTTCCCAATTTCTATATGCATGATTCTTCCATACTGATTTTTGTGCCTGAAATGCCCTTTCTTGCGACAAGGCATACTCTTTCTTCCATATATTGCTGAGTTCTTGAATGCTTAAAGTTTGAGTAAAGACAGTCTTTGCACAAAGAGGCTCAGTCTGGGTAAATACCATCTCTGCAAACTTTGGTGCAGGATTCTCAGCTTTAACAACTGGGGTAGGCCGGGGTACTTGTGGTTTCTCTTCTTCTTCAGAAATCTTTGAAGGCCCTACTGGTTCTTGTGTAACAACAGGGCATTCCTTTTTAACTACAACAGGAGTAACTATCAGAGTAGGTACATACAATGGAACTTCGACTACCTTATAACTAGCTCGAGAATAGAGGTCACCACATTGGCTGCACATGTATTCCTCTGTTGGTTTTAACGTTGCCTTTATCCCTGGTAAAGAGGGGAATTGTTGAGTTTCGTGGTCCTTTTCACAAATGGTACAGATTGGCACCTTGTCCAGTGGGCATTCCCTCAATGGATGTTTTTCCCTGCACTTAGAGCAGAAGATGGCCAAAGCAACTTCTGCCTCTGCCTGCTTCTTTTTAACCTGCAAGGTATAAATCTGTGAAGCAAAGAACTTAACATTTCAGTCTTGAATTCCTCAAGTAGATTACCTATTTCAGCCCTTGTTGCTCCACCACTAGCTGATTTCTGGACCCTTGAATAAGTACTATCCCTGCTCTTTGATTTATTTGCAGCTCCTCTTGAACACCTCTTGCAGAGGTAAACAATTTCGTCATACGATTCTTTGGATATATCTCCTTTACCAAGCATATTTAACATATCTAAACAATCATCCCTTACCCCTTTCAATAATATTGTTTTGAGAATATCTTTACTTACATCAAGGTGCTCAGATCCCTGCAGATTATACTGGAGTCTTTCCACAAAGTCCTCCAAATTTTCATCCTCCTTCTGAACCATCTTGAATAATTCCTCCCTTTTTTCTCTCGTCCGGCATAGTCTTGGTATTTGGCCAGAAATTTCTCTGTCATCTGATCCCATGTTGTGATCACATGACCTCCCAAGCTCATAAACCATCTTAATGCATTTCCTTTTAATGTTGCTGGAAACAACTTCAATTTCTGAGCAGTATTAACATAATCATAGCTTCTACATAATATATCAAATTCAAAAAGAAACTCATCAGGGTCTTGTTGAGGGCCCCGAAATCGGGTCAACAACAAGGGGGATACCCATCCGGTCGGGAACCTGGTTGGCGGCTCCGTGCCCGTTTGGTGTAGCAGGTCCGACTGGGGATGACGGGACCAGCTTCCCGTTCTAGGGGTGTGTGTATGTGTAGAAAATGGTGATGTGTATGTGTGTAGGAAATGATAGTAGAAAATAAGTAATTATTCCTTAACTAATCTAATTCTAAATTCTGAAATGACTTTATACTACTTTAATCTAACAAAAACAATACATCTAATCTACACTAACCCGGGACAGAATTTTTCCATTATGCAATCTAGAAAGATTTCACAGAATAACTGGTAATGAAGATTATTCAGCTATCATGAGAATATAAATCAATTGAGATGAACCATCTTGCGTAAGAAGTTAAGCAAAACGGTTGTGAACAGCATATTGCATAATCAGCTATTCATGTATTAAGCACAAATCAATGACTCCACCGTACAAAATTGCCAAATGATAGTCCACTCATTCATACGTTAACATATAAATAACATCAGCTGTATATTACTCTAAGAATGCAAGCAGAAACTAGTCAAGAGATAAAAGTACCATTTATGACTGATTTTAAACTTACAGACCTTAAGCAATAATGATCTATTTCTACTTTCTTCTAATGCCTACTAAGAGTACAGAAGTGCAACATCAGTAGCAGGTATTAAAATGCAAACATAAATAAATCTTGATCCGTCCATTCATCAAAAACCCCCTCCGAGGGTGCAAAAGTGCATGTTCTGAGGACAAGTTTTTTGACAAAATTTCGGACCCTTCTCCAATGCAACGAGAAGGGTTAAATACTAGTAACCGACTAATTTTACTTTACACAAATTCAGGGAACGGCTTCAAATGACCGCCCTTTTACTAAAAACAAATTTATTTCTAAAAACTGAATCTAATTTCTAACCGTTTCTGTATCTGCTCCTTAGTGCTGTAAGCAATGCGCTGTTCGCCCTGAAAGAGTCGGATGGTTGTCCTTTCCTTTTGTTCGAGCTTGAAAATTAGAAACAACAAGCGCTGGCACCTCTTTCTGTTAGATTAGAAGATATTTTCGAAAACCTTTCTCTAGCTGGGTGTATTCGCTGTGTGCACACTTAGTACAATCCAGTTTCTTTTCGAACTGATTTTGCTGTTGCTATTTCGGTTTCTGGTCGTGCGAATGACTCAATGAGTTAGAAGTTGCGCTGTATGGACAATTCCCTGTTTCGAGAATTGTTTCCGTTCTTTGTTCCAGGCTTTTCTGGAGCGTCTTTCTTCTCTTGCGCTTCTTTCTCTGCTTTACCAAGTCTGAGCTTCAGGATCTTTTGTAAACACGTTGATTTTGTGCGCCTTTGACTCTGAGTCTTGGACAGTCTATTTTCATCAGTGCCTGTTGGGTGATACTCTAGAATCCGCGGTTCTGCTGCATGCGGCATCCAATTGCGGAGGCATCTTCTCTCTGTTGTCTTATTGGCGCTCTTCCCTTCTCCTTAGATGTTTCCTGCATATAGATTTATATAAGTTGCATGTCTTGCAGTTTACACAAAGAAGAAGGGAAATGATGAAAAGATTGACATGAAAGCATTAAATTCTAATGAATGCGAAATTAATGACATTAATCATAACTTGACTCTTTGATAAATGCGATGCAATCAGTTTTGGATATTCGAGCATGCGGTCATTAATTTCCCTTAAGGCGCGCTTTCATTTTTGGATCTACCGTGTATGTCGAAGAATTCTTGCGATGAGTTTTTTCTGCGATTGGTATCACAGTATCGATGGCTGCGACATTATTAAGTGTTATCGTAGATCGCAGATATCGCAAATCGCAGCTTTGCATGGTCGCAGATCGCAGATCGCAACTTTGCATGGTCGCAGATCGCAGATCGCAACATCGCAAGGTTTTCACTTTGTCATTTTGTGCTGCTTGTGTGGCATTGCGACGTGCGACGTCGCATATTGGCCGTCGGCGTTTCTTTAGGTTCTCCTTTTTCAAACGCTCTTAATGCGCGCGATGCGATGGGTTCTCGCGTCGCTCCTTTTTAGTGTATTTATGCGCTTTCGGCAAGCGCTCCTTTTTCCGTTGCGACGCGATATAGCTTTTAGGGAGCTGATACAAAAGAATTTTCAAACAAAAATATTTTTTGGATTTTTGGCTAAGGGTCCCTGTTTGCTTGATGTTATTACTAATATCAAACGAAGAGGGGGGTTGTTGGTGACCACAACAATGGCGACTCACTTGGGAGAACCAATTATCTCTGTTCTTTTTCTATTGACGTTTTCAGACTCCTATAAAAAAATTTCTCAGGAATTTTGAACTTTATTATAAAAAGATAAAAACAAATGATACCTCAAAGCGTCAATGATGTTTTGTTTCAGCCCCATTTTATTTCAACTATTTGCATTCCCAGATTGTTTTCGAATTCAGGTCAGTTATTACTTGGTCTTGTAAAAAACATAAAAATAAAGTGTTCTCTATGTATCAACCCTTTTTAAGAATGCTCCTTTGTCGCAGGTAGAGCCACTACTGCCGGCAGGTGTCCATAGCCTCGACAGGGTTACCTATTATCCAGGAATGATCCTTTATCCTGCTTAAGGTTATTTACAACTCTTTCAAAAAAAATCCCTTTCTTGATGCCTTTTCCTTTTTTATTCTCTAAAGAACAATGTCTTGGTTTGGTGGCCAAATTATGACACAGTCATTCACTTGATTTACACTTTTGCTGAACAAGCTGGCTCGTGATGAGACCCCTTGTCTTTTGATTGCAACAATCTTGAGTCATTGCCCTGTTTTGGTAGACAGTTTCGGCAACGTCAGCAAGTTATAATATCTGTGATCATGATAAGTCGGCTCGTGATGAGACCTCTTATTCCTTGAGATATAGCATCTTTTTAGGTCATTCTTCTGAATGTCGTGTTTTCCTTCAGCAGGGAGGAAATCAAATTCTCTTTCCTTAAGAAAGTTCTGGGCGACAATGATGGGGCTGCTTTTGGTAGTGGCTGTTTTCACAGAGAATCTTTATTTTAATATTGATACCTTTCATTGTGCTGACCTAAAACGAATTCTTTACTGAGATAGCTTTTTTTTTTTTTGGAGCCGAAACTATCATCATTTCTGGGTTAAAGTTCTATTGATAATAAAGATCAAATTCTCAAAAGACTTGCTGTTCATAGGAGCCGAAGTTCAAAATCTTAAACAGAGACGAGGCGTCTTTAGTAAATGTCAAATACTGTTTAGTCAGAACAAACTTTATTTGAGAGAGGCAAACATTCTCTAGGGTCATGTAGAGAATATAACTAACATTGCCTATCAATTATTTTGAAAGCAAAACTAATAACCTAGCTAAATTACTCCTACTCCTATTCTAATTATATACAGGAAATAACTAAGTAAAATGATATTTCCAATGGAACCAACGATTCATTATTATCCCTAGCCGCATGAATTTTCCAAGCATTGGTAAAAAGAATCGAATTTCTCTTGGATTGAATTTGTTGGCTAGGGAATAAGAACTTACAGACTCAATTGGAATTCTGTCTGATTTTATTTTCTCATGAGAGGTTTCTTCTAACTGAGTACCTATTGGATCATAAAAATCGGGATGGATTTCTTTTTTGATTTGGTGATCTCTCAATAGGAGGGATAACAAGTCAAATTGTGAAATGGGTTTTTCGGTTTCGATGGTTTGTAACCCATTGCTTGTTGACGTTGAGTTTTTAGCGATTTGGTTTGAAATGAAAGTTCTTATATGTAAATCGCTGAAACCTAATCTATCAAAAATTTGAAAATTTAAAAAGAGATTGGATTTTGTACAAAATGAACTTGAGTGAGAAAGAAATGATTGGGTATCTATACAAATTGTGGTCTCACACAACTGGGAGTTATTTGTGATTTTTTGCTTTTCACAAGAACTGGCCAAGTTTTGTGAATCAGGAACTGAGTTATGATCGCGAACAGGGATGAAACTTTCCTCTTGATATGAATCATAGATTGGAGTATCGTCTTGGATAGTAAAATTATTCAAATGAGCTTTTGCTTTGAGGTGAGGGTCAGCTGGTATAATTCCTGATCTAAGACGTTTTTTATCGTCTGACCTTAGTTGAGTTACTTGTGATAACTCATCATCATCACGATCGGCAAAGCAACTATCACAAAAGACCTTACAGTGTCCCCTAGGTTCCTCTTTTTCATTATATATTTTCAGACGAGGGAGGTGAGGCAGCTCTCGTTTAATATGGGTCAAAGGCTGTGTTAAAGTGGTCTCTTTATTTTGAAAACCCAATGATGGTTCATTTGAATAACCCTCTGTGTCCATTGAAATATGCTTAATATTATGAGGGGAAAAATCGTCATCACTAAAAACATTGGGGTAAAGAGAAAAATGTAAATCTGGAACAACGCATTTAACAGAATTAACTAAATCTCATTCATCAGATTCACTATAAGCATCGGGTTTTAGATCATACATTTTTGTGCCGATACTTTTCGGAAGAGAAGCAGTAGGGGGATCTAACCTTGGCATTAGCATTTGTTGATTTGAAATGATATTGTCTGACTCGATGTCGAAGTCATCTTGTGGTGCTAAGGTATTTTCCCTTTCGGTATTTTTGCCTTTGTTTTCTGGTGTCAAAGCATGCAATACTCCTAGGCTGAATTCTATTTGGTCAGGTACAGGAGGTAGGAAATACTCATCATAATCTGAAGATTCTTCATCTGTGAGCTCGTTTTCGAGGTCATATTGCAGACACTTAAGATGAAATCGCATATTGAAATCCCTTACGGGTTCGTCTTCTTTCCGCAGATAGTCGATTTCATCATATACCTGGTTGTATTCATAGCAATCAAATTCTAAGATGAAAATCCTAATGAATTGGTCCCAGCTGTGAACTGATGCAACTGGGAGGCTTCTGCACCATTTTCTAGCTTCCGCTGTGAGTGTAAGAGTAAAAATCCTGCACACAACGCCTTCGTCAATTTTTTGAATATCAGAACTCAAAACTCTTTGAATGAATTGCAGGGCATGATGAAATGCAGAAGAATTATTCTTACCATTGAATTTTACCTGAGACAATAGCCTTACCACATCCGGTGGAGTGTTGGAAGAGGCAGGAACATGGCTGCAACTCCAAATAGGAATTCTGTGAGTAACCATCCCATTTCAAGATTTATAATTAAAAACATTCCAATCAGACAATGTGCTCAGGCCCTCCTTCTAGCGCCAAATATGTTGAGGGCCCCGAAATCGGGTCAACAACAAGGGGGATACCCACCCGGTCGGGAACCTGGTTGGTGGCTCCGTGCCCATTTGGTGTAGCGGATCCGACTGGGGATGACGGGACCAGCTTCCCATTCTAGGGGTGTGTGTATGTGTAGAAAATGGTGATGTGTGTGTGTGTAGGAAATGATAGTAGAAAATAAGTAATTATTCCTTAACTAATCTAATTCTAAATTCTGAAATGACTTTATACTACTTTAATCTAACAAAAACAATACATCTAATCTACACTAACCCGGGACAGAATTTTTCCATTATGCAATCTAGAAAGATTTCACAGAATAACTGGTAATGAAGATTATTCAACTATCATGAGAATATAAATCAATTGAGATGAACCATCTTGCGTAAGAAGTTAAGCAAAATGGTTGTGAACAGCATATTGCATAATCAGCGATTCATGTATTAAGCACAAATCAATGACTCCATCGTACAAAAGTGCCAAATGATAGTCCACTCATTCATACGTTAACATATAAATAACATCAGTTGTATATTACTCTAAGAATGCAAGCAGAAACTAGTCAAGAGATAAAAGTACCATTTATGACTGATTTTAAACTTACAGACCTTAAGCAATAATGATCTATTTCTACTTGCTTCTAATGCCTACTAAGAGTACAGAAGTGCAACATCAATAGCAGGTATTAAAATGCAAACATAAATAAATCTTGATCCGTCCATTCATCAAAAACCCCCTCCGAGGGTGCAAAAGTACATGTTTTGAGGACAAGTTTTTTGACAAAATTTCGGACCCTTCTCTAATGCAACGAGAAGGGTTAAATACTAGTAACCGACTAATTTTACTTTACACAAATTCGGGGAACGGCTTCAAATGACCACCCTTTTACTAAAAACAAATTTATTTCTAAAAACCGAATCTAATTTCTAACCATTTCTGTATCTGCTCCTTAGTGCTGTAAGCAATGCGTTGTTCGCCCTGAAAGAGTCAGCTGGTTGTCCTTTCCTTTTGTTCGAGCTTGAAAATTAGAAACAACAAGCACTGGCACCTCTTTCTGTTAGATTAGAAGATATTTTCGAAAACCTTTCTCTAGCTGGGTGTATTCGCTGTGTGCACACTTAGTACAATCTAGTTTCTTTTCGAACTGATTTTGCTGTTGCTATTTCGGTTTCCGGTCATGCGAATGACTCAATGAGTTAGAAGCTGCGCTGTATAGACAATTCCCTGTTTCGAGAACTGTTTCCGTTCTTTGTTCCAGGATTTTCTGGAGCGTCTTTCTTCTCTTGCGCTTCTTTCTCTGCTTTACCAAGTCTGAGCTTCAGGATCTTTTGTAAACACGCTGATTTTGTGCGCCTTTGACTCTGAGTCTTGGACAGTCTATTTTCATCAGTGCCTGTTGGGCGATACTCTAGAATCCGCGGTTCTGCTGCATGCGGCATCCAATTGCGGAGGCATCTTCTCTCTGTTGTCTTATTGGCACTCTTCCCTTCTCCTTAGATGTTTCCTGCATATAGATTTATATAAGTTGCATGTCTTGTAGTTTACGCAAAGAAGAAGGGAAATGACGAAAAGATTGACATGAAAGCATTAAATTCTATTGAATGCGAAATTAATGACATTAATCATAACTTGACTCTTCGATAAATGCGATGCAATCAGTTTTGGATATTCGAGCATGCGGTCATTAATTTCCCTTAAGGCGCGCTTTCATTTTTGGATCTACCGTGTATGTCGGAGAATTCTTGCGATGAGTTTTTTCTGCGATTGGTATCACAGTATCGATGGTTGTGACGTTATTAAGTGTTATCGTAGATTGCAGATATCGCAAATCGCAGCTTTCCATGGTCGCAGATCGCAGATCGCAACTTTGCATGGTCGCAGATCGCAGATCGCAACATCGCAAGGTTTTCACTTTGTCATTTTGTGCTACTCGTGTGGCATTGCGACGTGCGACGTCGCATATCGGCCGTCGGCGTTTCTTTAGGTTCTCCTTTTTCAAATGCTCTTAATGCGCGCGATGCGATGGGTTCTCGCGTCGCTCCTTTTTAGTGTATTTATGCGCTTTGGGCAAGCGCTCCTTTTTCCGTTGTGACGCGATATAGCTTTTAGGGAGCTGATACAAAAGAATTTTCAAAAAAAAATATTTTTTGGATTTTTGGCTAAGGGTTCCCCTTTGCTTGATGTTATTACTAATATCAAACGAAGAGGGGGGTTGTTGGTGACCACAACAGGTCTTCAGAGGATAAACCATGGAAATTGGGTAATGCTGAAAGTGGGATATTCTTCATAGGAGTTGTTCCTCTGGGGAGTTCCCCAATAGGGAATTCCAGGGTGGAGAGAGAATTATCTCCCCTTCCTTCTCCTCTACGACCTCCACCGAAGAGTCCTTCATTGTTATCTTCCATTGGTTGTTTTCCTGATACACTTGCCCGATCTTCAGTGTTTTCTGTTGGACTCTCAATGTCCTGAACTGGTTCCTCAACTTCAGTATCTTCTATTGGTTCTTCAATATTTTCTACTGGTCCTTCGACTTCCTCCACTGGTTCCTCAGTGTATTCTGTTGTTTCTATAATCCTTTCAGGTCCCACTACTTCCTCCATTTGATGGTCCATTTGGAAAGAGTGCTAGGTCTGTGGCCTTCGAGAGCTTAACCTCTGGGATTCCGCGAGTGTTCGACTTCAACTCCTTTTTCACACTTCGTGGATTATGCTAGACAGTACCTTGAAAACCATTGGCATTATTGGTGGTTTCTCTCGTGCTTGTTAACAGTTTTCATCATCGACTAGTAATCAAGCGACTTTCTATCATGATCGACTTCAGCACATCTATTCGCATGTTTTACTTTGTACCATGATCGGATGGGTTCAAGACCACGAACTAAGATTACATACGTTCGGGCTGCATGGATTGGTTTATGATTACATGACTCGTTGATGGATGGCTGCACCCATACATGAGTCTTCATGGATGGTTGCGACCATACCTTTATCATTATCATGGTCTCATTAACTAGATGGTTGCGTCCATACCACATACCTAGTTCGTATGTCTTTTGGATGGTTGTGCCCATGCCTAGACTAAATATACTTCCTTATCAGAGATATCAGTTCTACTTGCGTACAGGTTCTTCCAGATGGTGTTCCAGCTCAGTCAGTTTCGTAAAGCATTTCACCCCTCCCACTCTCTCGGGCTTCATACTTTAGGGGGCATCTGTTACATAGTAATTTGTCACTGCCTTCACTCCAGTCCTTTTACTGTGTCATGTGTCCAAGTCAAACATGCTCATATTATACAAATGCTCTCTAATGTTTCCAAATGACCCACTTTTCCTAAGTTATCTGCCTCATCTCGACTATGGACTAAATATATGCGCTGAAGGGCACTCATAAATAAGTTGCGCTGCCATCACGAAAGTACACCTGATTCCACCCATGGTCCAATTTCATGCTCTAGCGCGGGGTTAATTATAATCTTTAGTGATGATCTGACTAGCTAGACTACTCACTATTGATGTCAGCGCTATAGCTCAGTTATGCCCCCGCGATGATCCAGATTGGGCGAATTTGTTCCAACAGTCGACCTTCCAGATGAATCCAGACCTGGTTGTTGTCATAGTTTGTATCGTCCTCCTTTCTCTGGCGTGGTTGTTCCGTCATTTGTGCTACCTTCCTTGGAGATAAGCTCACTCTTCCACCTTTCATGGAGACTCCTTCTCCTATTTAAACTCTCACCATTGCTATGCATTGCTAGTTTTTCTGATAGTTGGCTAGTTGAGCAGTGTTTTTAGTGTTTGTGGGTTTGCTAGATAGCTGGTGTGAGTGTGACAAGTGTGGGATTGTTGATAGCTTGTGGAAGGTTGTGAAGTGCCCTTAATCTTGTGTAAAACTTATGAGTGAGAGAGATCTTGTATGTTGGGAGATCCATCTTCAAAGAGTGAATGCTTGAAGAACATGCTGGTTGGATCCCTCTCAGAAGGCTTGTGACGTCAAGACTTTGGTTGTAAGCTTACTCTTATTTCATTATTAATGAAATCAATGATGTTTTCCTATGTCTTGTATGTAATTTACTTGATAGCTCATGACTTCTTGACTTTGTGAGTAAATAGATCATTGTTGTTTTCCGGTTACGTGCTTTGTTGTATTTCCTTTGCATTATTTCATGTCAAACACTCTTTAGGAGAGGGAAGCAGAAGCTGGAGCAACGCAACGGAACTCCATCGACCACCGGTTGAGGTAGGCTTCCAACTATGACTATTTAAGGAAATTATTGTTGATCTTTCCTTGTTTGTGACTAGACCCACTCTAGGGCTAGAGGGATTGCCTTTGTCCGCAAAGGGAACACTTTCTTGCATCACACCATGGCATTCGGGAAAAGGAAAGCCTAGGCTAAAAACAATTGTCATAAGCTAGAAAAACCATGTTACTCACAGCAAGAGAACCATACACCAACATGAAAATACATGCATGTCCAAACCAGCCATGGAATCACACATGCAAAAGGTTACCTACAAGTATTCCTACTGAAGCTGCTTGATCCTCCTCTTCTTCATTGATCCTTGCCTCCCTTCCTTTCCATTTTCTTACTTTTCTTTCCTTGATCCAAACTAGAGTGCTCCAGGAAAACTCTAAGTGACCAAGAGTGAGAGAGAGAGAAAATAATGAGAGAGCTCCAAACTTGAATTGACAAAAGGTTAGTGAAATATTTCCCACTGATCCTCAGAAGCCATTTTATTAATGAGGCCTCTATTTTCTTCATTTTCCATTATTTTCCTTCAATTTCCTCCTCAAATGAGACCTATGACCTTTCACCTTACTTTTCTCCTATTTTCATTTATTTTTATAAATAAATGTGCCAAAAATGTTTTTTTCCCTTTTAATGTATTTTCCTTAGCCTTTGCCAATTTTCATATACATATACATACATATATCAAAACATCAACAAAACATATGCCAAACATATACCAACAGCAAACTAGATTGCTTTGCCACAACTGGTAAACAATGAAGGATATAGGGCCCACATTTGATCCGCCATCTCCCATGTAGCTTCTTCAGGCCCAAAGTGCTTCCACTACATTTTAACTTTCTCTATGGCTCTATTCCTAAGCATGATATTTTTTTGCTGCAATATGCAATGAGGCTCTGACTAGAACTCTCCTTCTTTCTCCACCTACAATATAGACCAATCAATAACATGATCAACATCCTTTATATACTTCTTAAGCAATGAAATAGGGAAAACATCATGAAATTTCATTGTTGGAGGCAGTGCAAGTTGATATTCCACTGGTCCAATCCTCTCAAGGATCTCGAAAGGCCCACAATACTGTGGTGCCAACTTGGCACATGAACCAATCCTCAAAGAGTTTTTCTTGGGCTTGATCCATAAATACACATGCTCCCTAACCTAAAACTCCTTGAATACCCTATGTTGATCTGCATAAATATTTTTTCTATCATGGACTACCTTTAGATTCTTCTTTATAACCTACATTTCCTGCTCCATCTCTACCAACATGCACGGTCCAATAAGTACCATGTTCACTGGATAACTCCAGCTGATGGGAGTGTTACAACTCCACCCATACAATGCCTCGAAAGGACTCATCCTCAACAACTCCTGGTAATCATTGGTGTATGCAAACTCAACCAATGGAAGATACTCCTCCGATTTCTTCTGTTGGCACATCATGTACATCCTCAACATATCCTCTAATATCTTGTTGACCCTCTATGTCTTTCCATCTGTCTACAAATGATAAATTGTGTTGAAGGCCAACTCGATACAAAAACCTAAAAATAGCTCCTTCCAAAATTTAGAAGTGAACTTTGCATCCCTGTATGACATAATCTTCTTTGGAACACCATGCAGTCTCATTATCTCTCTGATGAACACCCGTGCTACCTCATTGACTAAATATGTAGTCTTTACTAGAATGACGTGAGCTACCTTTCTCAACCTGTCAACCATGACCATAATAGAGTCATGTTGCTTCATTGTCGTCAAAAGACCTATGATTAAATCCATGGAAATGACCTCCCATTTCCATTCTAGAATCGATATAGGTTGTAGTAAACCACCTGGATGCTTACATTTTTCCTTGACTTGCTAACAATCTAAAAATCTAGCCATGAATCTACCACTTCCTTCTTTAGAGTTGGCCAATAGTAAAACTTATTTACCTCCGTCAATGTCTTTTGATATCTTGTATGACCTGAGTATTGCTTGGCATGAAACTCCCTTAAGATAAGCTTCTTGAGCTCACTACAATTCGACACATAGATCTTGTCTCTAAATCTCACCCAACCATCTGTCGTGAGATGATAGTCTGCATCCGATCACCTATTCCTGTACTCGCACATGTACCTATACCTATGCTTGTACCTACACTCTATTGTAACATGTGCATAATCTCCATGTATTTGTCATCTCATTGTCCTACCTGCAAGACCCTATCCTGTAACTATGTCCCATAAGAGTTCATAGCTTCTATATGATTTACCTATACCTTCCTGTTCAGAGCATCTACAACCCAGTTCTTATTGGCTTAAGGGGTCTTGACCCAAGTTCAGAGTTAGTTTCACCAACCAACAAAAACCTACATTTTTGGCCCTTTTGGCAACAACCCACGTAGCGCATTTTGCAGTCTCACTCAAAGCACTATTGGGGGATGCAAGAACTAAGTTTCAGCATCCATAGATTAGTGTTATGTCTTCTGGAACCTTGGATTTGCCTCCACGTAGACCGATAGAATTTTATGGCTCGTTACTGTAACTCAGTTAAAGTGGCCTTCAAACCTTCGTGAAGGCCCACGATCAATCCTTGTGGACCTTAAACAGTCAATTTACCTACTTACACGCATCAAAAAGTAACCCTAGATTGGAGTTCACGTAGATCTACTTAATTCATTAGAAAACATAAGAGAAATGGCACGTAACTGTGTGGGAGTGACTAAGCATTCATTTCATACATCATTAAGATAGATTCAGTAAATTTGCGTCGCATTCATTCATTATTTCATAAGACACATCATTAATTGGCAGCATATAACATGAAAACATACAAACATAAATACTCAGTAATTCTTCGAAACATGGCCTTTATTAATCTTCAATTCACTGATTACAGACTCTTCTTGCCCCGTGCACACAACTACAGGGGTCCGCGCACTAAACTACAGACTCTACCCAGGCCTCCTGTGCACTCAACTGCAGGAGCCTTCCCTTCTCTACCTAAGCATAGGAAGCAGAGCCTTCCTACCTTAGCTCTTGCCCAAGGCAACAAAACTCTTCAATGTACCCAATTCTCTATCAAAAACTTACCTCTAAGACTCGATAAGACTCAACTATTTATAGACTTTTCAATACAATGCCATGGTTTGCGGACCATGGATGAATCTCAAAAACTTTACCCAAAATAGTGGGTTAAACCCCTTTGACTCTTATTCATCTACGTGCTCCACATCCACCTATCACGAGAATTTACATCTTTTACAAAATTCTTTACAAAAATGACTAAGTCTAATTCAGTTCTACCCCTGGGGACCCCATCCCAACGGTTCTCATTCACTTTGATGTATCTGATCTGGAAGTTGAACTCACTAAGGGTATCCAACCATCTAGCTTGCATGGCATTTAGATTCAGTTGATCAAACAAATACTTCAACCCACTATGATCACTCATCAATGTAAACCTCCTGCCAAGAAGATAGTGTATCCTCATCTTCAATGCACGTATAATTGTTGCTAGCTCTAGATCATGCGTCAGGTAGTTCTACTCATGCTCATTCATTTTTGGTAACTCATAGCACACTACCTACCCTTCTTTCATGATAACTTCACCAAGTTTTCTCTTGCAAGAATCTGTACATACTACAAACTCCTTGTCTGGATCCACAATCTTTAGCACTGGTGCATGTGTCAACAACTACTTAAGCTACTCAAAACTATCCTCGCATTCTTCTTGTTGGAGAGGTAAATCCTCTCTGCGGACAGAGATGATCCCTACTAGCCCAGACCGGGTCTAGCAACAATCACACAATGCTATCACGCAAGTTAATAATTGCAAATAAAAGGTAGGCAATGAAAACCTACTTGGATTCCAATGCTAATGTTTGATGAAGAGACGTCGCCCTCGCTCCTTCGCTTTGGCCTGTCACAATCCTCCACGATCCTCGCGAATAGACACCTGCACACACAAAGAGAAACACAAACACAAGCGTGAAATCTAATAAATGCAATTATACATCAGTCAGAAAGGACATAACTCACATTAACCATTACAAAGACAAATGAGAGTGGAACCATAATAGTAGTCATCTATTATTGATAATCAACAAAAGAGAATACAACCAATGTTCTGACGTTGAGTCCTCCTTTGGCTGGGTGCTCAGCTACACAAGTCTTGCAAAGCATGAGGGGATGGGGAACAAGCCTCTCTCTCTCTAGTAACAAGATCTCCTTACTTAGATTAAGCCTTATGGACACAAGGAAAGCTCTTGCAACTCTTCTTGATCTCTTGATATATTCCTTATAGCATCAACATTACCACTACCATTACTACTAGCTTGCTCAAGGTATGGAGACAAGCTTTTATAGATGAAGGAGGGAAAGATAAGATCAATCACATAAATCATGGATTTGGCATTATCGCTTGGAAACTTCCATGGAAGGGTGGCAAACTACTTCACATTCAAGGAGATTCGAAGCCAAACCATCCTCACCTGACATAGACTCAGTTGGTGAATGAGTTGGAGAGAACTTTCGGAAGTTTATTTGTTAAAAAGTTTACCCAAGTTGGTTGGCGCGATTGCGACTCTGGGACAGAGCGCCAATGGCGTGCCCCTTTTAGAGGATTTCCCTCATTGGCACGGGCAGTGAACTGTAGACCCGCGCTAATGCAAAAAGAGCTGTTTTCATGGGTATTTTGCAGGAGATGTCTTCAGGGCACATGAAGCTCATACTTAGAGGAACATGATACAAGTGGTTTCAGGGCATGTCACTTCTCACAGGTCCCGAAATGAGTCCTCCAGTGTGCGGGAGAGGGGTAACAGGGACGGTGACAAACGGTGACAAATTGCTGTGTAACAGATGCCCCCTAAAGCATGAGGCCCGAGGGAGAGAGAGGGGTGAAGTGCTTTACAAGAACATGCATGACTGAAACACGGCCGCCGGAGAACCTGTGTAAAGAAGTACAACTGATATCTCAAGTACATGATGTATGTGGTATGGGTGCAGCCATCCATAAGAGAGTGTATAATAATCTAGATCCAAGGCATGGACGCAGCCATCCAGAGAGGATCAAAAAGTAGACTCAGGCATGGTCGCAGCAATCTAGTGAATGAGTCATGTAATAATCATAACAAGCCACAAATCGCAGCCTGGATTCTAATAGACAAAATCCAGGGTCTTGCGCTCCATCTCGACCCGAACAGAGTACAAGTTCAAGCATGTGAATATATGAGTTGAAGTCGAACATGCATGAACATCGTCTGATTACCAGTCAATGATGAAAATTGTTAACAGACGCGATAGGTACCACCAATAATGACAATGGTCCTCAAGGTACTATAGGTACAATCTACGACGTGCGAATCAATGAGCTGGCGTCGAACACCTGTAGAATCATTCGATCGGAGGCCAATGATTAAAACCTCTCGTCAAACACGAAGAACCTGCCATTGAGGCATGCAGGCTCCAAGGCACCGGTAGGGAGTCTCTAGATCAGCTTCCTGGATAATGAGCTGAAGTCGACAGGAAGTGACCTTGATCAACGGTGGGCCATAATGTTTCCCACATCATTGACATGAGACAGAGGAAAGATGTTGTAGTGAATCAAAATTATGCGAGGTATCAGAGGAAGGTTGTATCTGTGCAGAGGTCAACTTCTCTTGAACATATCGGCGGCACGACAGTGGACTTTGGCAGTATTTGACATCAACGGATCAGAGGTCATGGTGACGAGGCAATGAGCAGATGAGAGGTCAAAACAGGATCACCCAAACCCACGGAGGCCAGTGAAAAGCAAGATGAGATGTTCCCACCCAGACACGAAAGCAGAGAAGTGCCATGTTCAAGAGCGACATACTGCCGACTCGACAATGATTATGGTTCCATTTCCCCACCATTTCTGGCGAGTACCCCGGTTATTTTTAACAAGCTTGACGGGGATAGCATATGCTTGTGAAGATCCGATGTCATCAGAGTTTAACGAGTCTGACAAAGGAAAAACTCGGCGTCTTTTCATGTTTAGAGAGTTTGAAAAGACAACAGAAAAGAAAACTCCAGGGGGTCCTTTTTCGTAGAGTTGTGTCTCTCGAGCCCGAAAAAGTATAAAACAATGCTCGAAAGAACCGCCCGACCATTATGATCGAGGATTACTTTTCATGAGTAGTGATATCGATCTGAAAAAGTAAAAAAGCGATCAACATCACGTCGTTTTCATAACCGTTAACGAGCCGGAAACGACAAAGACCCAACAATATTTTTGTGTTTACACGGTCGTAAAAAGAGTTTTAAAAGCGACCGCCTCTTATTAACGTTTAACGAGTCAAGAGGAGTAACTCAGCAATCTTTTCATCTTTAAACGATCGGAAAAGAGTTGAAAGCAGACCTCCATTTTTATTCTCTTTAACGAGTCAAAAAGGGAAAATACTCGGCAATCTTTTCATATTTTACGAGTCAGAAAAGATCTTAAAGGTGACTCATCCTAGAGGAACAAGTGGTATAAAGGGTAGCAACTGGTTCCGGCAATGGTGGAACTGCTCAAAACATGTAATGGTCAAGAGGCTGGCTAATAAAACCACTCATCGCTGCGGTTCCTCAGGAAAGGAAAAACAACCAAGTGAAAGCATATGATCAGCCAAAGAGATGGCAGCGATGGAATGAAAACAACCAAGGCTCATCTAGCAGAATTCAGCGGATAAAAATGGCAATCATGAGATGTAAATCGGGTATGGGTTCATTTTTACACAAGCTTGAACCATGGAGAACTTTGCTTGGATTCGGTTTCATGTTTACACAAGCTTGAAATGAAAAACTATGCTTGTTATAAGCTCGCATGCCCCCAGCATAATGACGCAAATCGAGGTACATAGGATCAACCACATTATTCATGGGATTGGCTTTATCACTTGGAAACTTCCATGAAAGGTGGCAAACCACTTTCTCTTCTATGGAGATTCGAAGCCAAACCATCCTAGCTCAACATAGATTCAGTTGGTGAATGGGTTGAAGAGAACCTTTGGGAGTTTGGTCGTTGAAAACTTTACTCAATTCGGTTGGCGCGAGTGCGACTTTGGGACAGAGCGCCAATGGCGCGCCCTTTATAAAGGATTTCCCTCATTGGCGCGGGCAGTGAACTGTGAACCCGCGCTAATGCAAAAAGAGTTGTTTTCATGAGGATTTTGGAGGAGATGTCTTCAGGGAAAATAAAGCTCATGCTTAGAGGAATATGATGCAAGTGGTTTCAGGTCATGTCACTTCTCACAGGTCCCAGAATGAGTCCTCCAGTGTACAGGAGAGGGGTAACAAGGACGATGACAAATTACTGTGTAACAGATGCCCCCTAAAGCATGAGGCCCGAGAGAGAGAGGGGTGAAATGCTTTACAAGAACATGCATGACTGAAAACACGGCTGCCGGAGAACCTGCGTAAAGAAGTACAACTGATATCTCAAGTACATGATATATGTGGTATGGGCGCAGCCATCCATAATAGAGTACATAATAATCTAGATCCAAGGTATGGGCGCAGCCATCCGGAGAGGATCGATAAATAGACTCAGGCATGGTCGCAACCATCCAGTAAATGAGTCATGTAATAATCATAATAATCCACAAATCGCAGCCTGGATTCCAATAGACAAAATCTAGGGTCTTGCGCTCCATCTCGACCCGTACAAAGTACAAGTTCAAGCATGCGAATGTATGAGTTGAAGTTGAACATGCATGAACATCGTCTGATTACCAGTCAATAATGAAAACTGTTAACAGACGCGAGAGGTACCACCAATAATGACAATGGCCCTCAAGGTACTATAGGTACAATCTACAACGTGTGAATGAATGAGCTGGCGTCGAACACCCGTAGAATCATTCGATCGGAGGCCAATGATAAAAACCTCTCGTCGAACTTGAAGAACCTGCCATTGAGGCATGCAGGCACCAAAGGGAGTCTCTAGATCAGCTTCCTGGATAATGGGTTGAAGTCGACAGGAAGTAATCTTGATCAAAGGTGGGCCATAGTGTTTCCCACATCACTGACATGAGACAGAGGAAAGATGTTGTGGTGATGCAAAATTATGTGAGGTATCAGAGGAGGTGGTATTGATGCAGAGGTCAACTTCTCTTGAACATATCGGTGGCACGACGATGGATTTGGCAGTATTTGACATCAAATGAGCAAAGGTCATGGTGACAAGGCAATGAGCAGATGAGAGGCCGAATACGATAACCCAAACCCATGGAGGCTAGTGTAAAACAAGATGAAATGTCCCCACCCCGACACGAATGCAAATGAGTGCCATGTTCAAGAGCGACATACTGCTGACACGACGACAATTATGGATCCATGTTCCCCACCATTTCTGGCGAGTACCCCAGTTATTTTTAGCAAGCTTGACGAGGATAGCATATGCTTGTGAGCGTCATTACGACGGAATCCGATGTCATTAAGTTTTAACGAGTTTGACAAAGGAAAAACTCGGTGTCTTTTCCTATTTAGAGAGTCTGAAAAGACAGCAAAAAGAAAAACTCCAGGGGGGTCCTTTTTCGTAAAGTTGTGTCTCCCGAGCCCGAAAAAGTATAAAACAATGCTCAAAAGAACCGCCCGACCGTTACGATCGAGGAGTACTTTTCAATTATAGTGACATCGATTCGAAAAAGTAGAAAAGCGATCAACATCATGTCGTTTCGTAACCATTTACGAACCGGAAATGACAAGGGTCCGACAATCTTTTCGTTTTTACACGGTCGGAAAAGAGTTTAAAGACGACCACCTCTTATTTCCATTTAACGAGTCAAGAGGGAACTTGGCAATCTTTTCATATTTAAACGGTCGGAAAAGAGTTGAAAGAAGACCTCCATTTTTATTCTATTTAACGAGTTAAAAAGGGAAAATACTCGGCAATCTTTTCATATTTTATGAGTCAGAAAAGAGCTTAAAGGTGACTCATCCTAGAGGAACGAGTGGTATAAAGGGTAGCAACTGGTTCCAGCAATGGTGGAACTGCTCAAAACATGTAATGATCAAGAGGCTGGCTAATAAAACCACTCATAACTGTGGTCCCTCAGGAAAGGTAAAACAACCAAGTGAAAGAATATGATCGGCCAAAGAGATGGTGGCGATGGAATGAAAACAACCAAGGCTCATCTAACAGAATTTAGTGGATAAAAATGGCAATCACGAGATGTAAATCGGGTATGGGTTCATTTTTACACAAGCTTGAACCATGGAGAACTTTGCTTGGATTCGGTTTCATGTTTACACAAGCTTGAAACGAAAAACTATGCTTGTTATAAGCTCGCATGCCCCCAGCATAATGACGCAAATCGAGGTACATGCCCCCCAAGCTTCATTGCATTCAAAAAAGTGGATGGAATGAAGGTTCACTCTCGAGATCGATGAAAGACTCGACTGGTATTTTAGGAGATCTTAATCAAAGACTCGATTAGGAAAAGGAGGAGTTTCATTTTTTAATGAGGTTGACACAGTGAAAGAACTATCCTCATAACCCTTGTTTCATTTTTTAACGAGCTTGACACAAGACAAGGAACTGTGCTCCACCACCTTGTTTCGTTTTTTAACGAGGTCGTCACAAGATCAAAACTATCCTCGACCACCTTGTTTCGTTTTTTAACGAGGTCGTCACAAGATCAAAACTATCCTCGGCCAGATCCAATTTCATTTTTTAAGGGGCTTGACACAGGAAAGGAACTATGCTCCGACCAAACTTCATCATAATGAATAGAAAGTCGGGGCTTCCAAGATTGCCATTCCTGGTGGAAGGGAAACATCTTGGAAGTTAGGGCCCAATGCCCCCAGGACACTATGCACGATGGCGGCATCACTGGATCCAGGCATGGGATAGGTGGCCACGTAGTTGATCTGTGGTGGGGTAGATGCAACTGGTGGATGAAAACTAAGAGGGGACGACAACGGCGCAGGAGACATCGGGGGACTAACGAATGACAATTGATCGATAGTCGCAATTCTTCCATCGTGCGGAAAGAAAACCACACGGAAAAGTGAAGAAACGAGGGCCCCCGTGGCGTAAACATAGTCGCGACCAAGGAGAAGACTAAAGTCTAAAACACCTTGGGTAACCAAGACGTCTATATAGATGGTTTTGCCTCCCAAAGTAATAGGGAACTTCGGGAGAACTCCTAGAGATGGACAGGCACCTCCGTCGAAGGCCAACAGATTCTTAGTGACTGGCCCAAGCTGTGGGGAACCTAAAGCTTGCCAAGTAGTGTACGGCATAAGACTGACAGACGCCCCTTCATCCAAAACAGTGCCAGGTACTGCCTTAGCACAGGCATGTACTGTGATCTGGAAAGGCATATGGGATGGAAGGCGACCGGCGATCAGGCAATTCCAATCAAAGGAAGCGACCAGGCTACTTGGTGGGGGAATCGTATGATTGCCCCCATGTGCTAAAGGAATCGAAGGAGAACCTTCGGGAGCAGCTGGGTTAGGAGAGTCATTTCGGGACTCAGGAGAATCTGAAGAGACGAGAATAACATGCGCGTGATTCTCTTCCGAAACAGAGTGAGCAAGCGGTGGACTCGAGTCAACACTCTTTCCGACCAATGGTTGGTCTGGAACAGGCTGGGGACAGCCGGGTTCGGGAAGAGGGGCCTGGACAAGAGAAGAATTTGAAGCAATCTCTTTGTCAGCAGGGGAACGATCTGTGGCTACAGAGAGACATTGATATCCAATGGGTAGTTGGGGTGAAGGAGCTGTAAGACTTGCCAAAACACTGGAGGCTTTATCCATGAGCGGACAAAGGTGAAGGGGATGATTGCCTTCACAAAGTCTACAGGGGATTTAAACTGATGAGGTAGCATCGCCGTGAGCTTCAGAGGACGATGAAGGGCGGGCCAGATCATGAGACCATACTTCTAAGACCCTAGGAATTCCAGGACAATCGCGAAGAAGATGGTCCTCCTTGCATAATCGACAAGGAAACTTGACCTTCCGCGGAGGAGCAGAAGGGGGCCCGACTTCAGGTGTACTCGAGGGAGTAGCTATACTTGTAACCTCTCCTTGAGGAGCCTTCTTCTTCTTCGTCTTCTTCTTCTTCTTCTTAGCCACCTGGTTACTTGAATCGAGACTTTCACCGGGCGAAGTAGAAGATGAGGACATAGAAGTAGGCGTCGAAGGGGAGAGATCCACCTTAAAATCAACATGATGTTGTTCAGGTGGAGGAACTGATTGACCAGTAGTTGATACGGTAGGGACCAAAGAGGTTGGGAACAACCAAACAGGCAACCCAACAGTTAACCCTGGGAGGGACAACGTTGCCATGTAAGGAGCACCAACATTCCCAAAAGGAGGGAAGTGACCAGGGCTCCTGTCAGAGGGGATCACTGGGTTGGTGAACCCCGGAAAGTTGCCATCGAAAAAGAAACCTACTCAAGCTAACGCACACAAGATCTAACTAGGTAATGTTTATCGTGGCCAAATGAATTTTAAGACGCAAAGACACAACTTGACCTTTTTATGTTTTAAGAGTCGAGAAAAGGACAAAAAGGTGACTCTAGTCGCCTTCGAATGTTTTATGAGCCCGAAGTGACAAACTGCTCAAGTGAGCCTTTTCTTTTAAGGAGTTCGAAAAGGATCAAAAGTGACTACTCTGGAGAGACTAGGCAAAGGGTTTACCAAACAAATCCGTAAAACTGCATATACACCTTGGCAGTCATATGAAAACCAAGGACTTTCCGTATGGCAGTGAATCTTCCCGAATGCTGTGTTCGGTGCGTTACGGCTTGTAAGGCGGCAGACACGGCTTCTTGTGGATAAAGGATGATAACCTAGTGGGGTCTCCCCTATATACGCGACGGTACATGGGAACTCAAGTCCGTGCTAGACCACTATCGAGTCACAAAAGGAGGAATCACCCAACCGTAATGTGAAACAACTGTGACTAGGTTTAAATACGCCGAAACACGTCTCTAGCCTAGACCTCTAAATGTTTGCGTTAAGTTCCAATGTGTTTTTAGGTTTATTCAGTTTATTTTATGGTTGATCTTGAATTAAGTTTCGGTTTCAGGTCCTACCGTGTGATCTCTCACAATTGCCTAGATGCAAACTACATGCCAAAGAATACCATTTCGTTCGATGAATTCTAACTATGAGAGGGTTAAGAATTTTCAATCAAACAAAATGAACACAATCAATCAAACAATCTAATGCAGCTAATGGCAAGGAAATGAGACTTTTTCTTTTGAGAACACAAATCAATGAAACGCTCTTTTTCCCATTAACTATTGAATGCAAAAGATATTAGTTTGATTTATTTTCCAATGGCACAATGCACTTAAAATGAATTTTGAGAGACAGCAACATCGAGTAAAGAGAAATAAAATCACTCAATGAAAAACACAACAAAGCTCCCAAGACACCAAAATAGTTCTCCAAATCAAAGGAAAAACAAAGGCTTGTATGAGCTATGTGATCTAAGCCCAACAAGGCAAAGAGAAATCCAAGAAAGAAGGAAGCAAGTCACTTGGAAATCAACCAAAAACACTTCAACAATCGCTGAGCAAGTGTAAAAAGCAATCACAAAGTTGGCTGGACAATCAAGAAACCCAAGACTCCTACGGAAGGCTTGACACACACGGCCACTAGATGCCCTAGGGCTAAGGTGTGAAATCAATAGAGAAAAGCAAACACCCGGAGGACGGGGGTTAAAACGAGTCAAACAGGGATCTAACACACTCCACCAACTGTAAAAGATGTGGCAAGATACAAACCAAGCAGGAAAACAAGCGGACTGGAAAGTTTAACAAACCTGGCGCGACTGTCAGGCTGTAACTCGCGCTATAAAGGGATTGGCGCGGGTTGTTAGTTAGTAGCATGCGCCAACTGGCATGACTGTCAGAGGAAAAGTCGCGCTAATAAATTTTGCCTAATCAAAAAGAAAAACAGATGAACCAGAGCTCGGTTTACAGTATCTAGGTAAGCCAGGAAGCAAGAGACAGCAAGAAACTCGATCTAGAAAGCTTATCCAAGCAAACAAACAAGAGAAAGAGACAAAGGCAAGATAATACTCCAAGTCGTTTGGTTCGTAAACCAAACCGTAGATGGACTGAAGTGGCTTTGATCTACTCCACTAATGCAAAGCAATAGTGTTTCAAAGGCTATCTGGCCATACTTCAGGCTCCGTCCAAAGTTTACAAATCAAACAACAAGCTGCTCCCCAGCGGAGTCGCCAAATTGTTGGAGAGGTAAATCCTCTCTGCGAACAGAGACGATCCCTACTAGCCCAGACCGTGTCTAGCAACAATCACACAATGCTATCACGCAAGTTCCTAATTGCAAATAAAAGGTAGGCAATGAAAACCTACTTGGATTCCAACGCTAATGTTTGATGAAGAGACGTCGCCCTCGCTCCTTCGCTTTGGCCGGTCACAATCCTCCATGATCCTCGCGAATAGACACCTGCACACACAAAGAGAAACACAAACACAAGCGTGAAATCTAATAAATGCAATTATACATCAGTCAGAAAGGACATAACTCACATTAACCATTACAAAGACAAATGAGAGTGGAACCATAATAGTAGTCATCTATTATTGATAGTCAACAAAAGAGAATACAACCAATGTTCTGACGTTGAGTCCTCCTTTGGCTGGGTGCTCAGCTACACAAGTCTTGCAAATCTTGTTGGGATGAGGAACAAGCCTCTCTCTATTTGGGTGACAAGAATCTCCTTACTTAGATTTGGCCTTATGGGTGCAAAGAAGGCTCTTGCAGCTTCAAACTCTTAAACTCCTGGAACTATTGTAATTCTTGTGACTATTGTGACTATGACTAGCTTGCTCAAGGCATAGAGGCAAGCTTTTATAGATAGAGAAAAAAGAGATAGGATCAACCACATTATTCATGGGATTGGCTTTATCACTTGGAAACTTCCATGAAAGGTGGCAAACCACTTTCTCTTCTATGGAGATTCGAAGCCAAACCATCCTAGCTCAACATAGATTCAGTTGGTGAATGGGTTGAAGAGAACCTTCGGGAGTTTGGTCGTTGAAAACTTTACTCAATTCGGTTGGCGCGAGTGCAACTTTGGGACAGAGCGCCAATGGCACGCCCTTTATAGAGGATTTCCCTCATTGGCGCGGGCAGTGAACTGTGAACCCGCGCTAATGCAAAAAGAGTTGTTTTCATGAGGATTTTGGAGGAGATGTCTTCAGGGAAAATAAAGCTCATGCTTAGAGGAATATGATGCAAGTGGTTTCAGGTCATGTCACTTCTCACAGGTCCCGGAATGAGTCCTCCAGTGTACAGGAGAGGGGTAACAAGGACGGTGACAAACGGTGACAAATTATTGTGTAACACTTCTATCCATTCAAAATTCTTACCTTTCTACTGCAATATGTGATAGGATATGCAATGCTTGAGAAGTTCCAGATGAACCTCCTATAGTAACCTGCCAATCCCATAAATGATCTCACCTCATCGACATTCTTAGGAGTTTCCTACTCCATGATGACCCTTAACTTTTCTAGATCCATTGTTATGCAATCCTTGGAGACAACATACTCCAAATAATGTACCTCAGTCTGAAAGAAGCCGCATAACTAAGTTTAGATACAAATGGTGCTCTCTTAAAAATCTCAACACTGCTGCTAAATGCTCGGCATGTTATTCCTCATTCTTAGAATATACTAGTATGTCATCATTGAATACAATAGCAAACTTGTCTATATAAGGACACAACACACTATTCATAAAAAACATAAATGTAGCTGGAGAATTATTCAAACTGAAAGGAATAACAACAAACTCATAATGCCCATACCTAGTCCTGAATGCAATCTTGAAGATATCCTCTTCCTTGATGCGTACCTGATGGTATCACGATCTCAAGTTGATCTTAGAGAACATTGTTGCTCCCTTCAATTGATCGAACAAATCATCAATCCTCGAAAATGCATACCTGTTCTTGATCATTACCTTATTTAACATATTGTAATCGATGCACAATCTAATAGTACCATCTTTCTTCTTCTCGAACAACACTGGTGCACCCCAAGGCAATACACTTGGCCTAATGTACCCCTTGTCCAACATTTCCTTCAACTCCAACTTTAACTCAACAAACTCATCTGTGCTCATCCTGTAAGGTTCCTTTGATGTTGGGGTTTCCCTTGGCACCAACTCAATAGAAAATTCTACCTCCCTTTGAGGTGGAAACTTTATAATGTCCTCATAGAATACATACTAAAACTTCTACAAAATTGGGTACCTGCTCAACACATCAACATACTCAATCTCCCTACCCTTTTCACTAGAAATGTGTACTGCAAACACCACACAACCTTTTCTGTAACTACACTTAGCCTGCATAGCTGTAACCATCCTCATTGATGTAGGCTTCTTCTTCCCCTACAAAGTCCTCTTTCCCCACTGTCAGCCACATATTCAATGGCCTTGTCGAAGCAATCCACTTTGGTTTTGTGAACGTATATCCAATCCATACCCAGAAGCATACTATATGATCCCAATGGAAATACATTCAAATGTGTTGTTGTAGGCATACCATTTAGCTCAAATTCACAAGCTCTTACCCATTGGTGAACTCACTTCTTTGTACCTTTAGCCAACTATACCAACCAAGATTCTGCATGCACTTTTTTTCTCAAACCACACTTATCCACCAAATCAGGATTAATATAACTATAGTTAGATCCAGGATCAATCAAAATGTCCTTCTGTATGAGATCTTAGGGCCATGGAAAATTCATATGCAATGTCATCATCATATCCCCTTGACAGTTCAAATAATCCTAGCCACTGATGTCTTCTAAAAATGTTTAATACAGGAGGGTGAAGATGAATTATGTTAGTGTTTAAGGGTTCCCTTCTATGTAATCCTCCCCCCATCTCTTTTCTTTGTTCTCAACTAAGTGAAGGAGGGTTGCTTCCTGTAATAGCTCTAATTTGTAATTTAGTGTAAGTAGAGGGTTGAAATATCTATTGGATGACAATTTTCTATATTCCCTCTAATCTATAGCCAGAAAAGTTTTTGCAATCCACAATTTGACTGATATTTCCTATATACTTTAGGGTGCACCAGCATACAAGTTATGGAAAGATGAGGGAGAGGATGCACTTACTTTTACCACATGGCCTGGGATAAATATGACAAATTAGAGATCAATTCGACCCTTGGTGGTGTTCTTTCACCCTTTCAAGCTTCCTGTAGCAGTTCCTCGAGCTTCCTATAGCTTTTGCAGGCTTCTTGTAGATTTCTATAGCTTATTGTAGCTTCTTGTATCTTCCTCTTGTAGAAATGGCAGATCAGGGTTTGACTCTCCTCGATGGATCCCCAAGATCGTCCTCGCCTTAAATATTTTTGCAATGAGCGTAAATGAAAGATAATTTGAGGCCAAGTACAATATATGCCATTTTTTATCTTGGGCTTGGAGCGCTATGATGACTTGGAAGAGGCACGAGGTTTCCTCTTTTGCATTGTTGTCCCCACCTATAGTAATCATTCCCTCATCCCTCGTAATCAAAACCCACTCTCTTGTTGGAAATAGCAACAAGAAATGCTATAAATAGCATTTCAAGTACCAGTGTTAGACATAGCAACAAGGAATGCAAAATGGAAATGCTAAAAATATCATTGCTATAAATAGTATTTCGGGATAGATTCCAATTTTAGTTAGTCCCTGAACTAAAATTGAGAAGTAAAATTCGAATTTGATCTTAGCAGTTGTTTGTAAAATAATTAATTAATTCATCTTGAGTTAATTAGTTGTAGGAAATCAAACATGAAGTCTATGTGGAGACATGCAATAGTTTCTCCATTGATTGAGGAAGTTATCCCTTGATTAAAGGAGATCAGGATGAGTTGTACTTTGAGTTGTAATTAGTTAGCTCAGTTAATTGAGTTAAGTCCAGTTATATTAGTTCCAACAGTTTGTGGAACTGATTGTGAGTTTAGTTAGTTAATGCATGCATGCCTGTAACTGCTGCACTTTAGATAACTGAATATTCTCTCATAAATAACTCATGCATGTCAGTTCGGTCAGAGACCCAGTTGAGATTAGAGGAAGGGACAATGTACTATCAGTTGGAGGATTTTTCCTACATAGGAAACTCATCCATGCAGAAGGAATTATCTCCTTCAGTATTGCGCAGTTACTTCTGAGTTTAGTGAGCAGTGTGAGAGGTAAATTCACACAGGTGGCAGCATTGGACCCTAGGAGAAACTGTGCAAGGAAATAGGAGGCTTGGAGGGTAGAGGATAATGTTTGTGAGAAGCCTTTGACTGTCTATGAGCAGTAGAGGGATTGTACTAAGAGCAGGATAGCTTATGAGTTAATGCTTTGTGTAATCCGGACATATTTCCACTTGTATGATAATACAGAGATCAGGGTTTTTAGCTAAGGCTTTCCCCAAAGTATTCTTCTGTGTTCATGTGTGATTGATTTCTCATTCTCAATTATATGTGTTCTATTTGATCTTGCTCAAAATCGATTAAGCTTCCGCAAGTTTTTTGTAGAAGTAGATCTTGTATTTTGCTTTAGTATATTGCATAATCTGTTGATCTATAGTGGGAAATTTCTACATCTCTGTGATCCTCTCTTGACTGATGTGACACATCCACATTGCATGAGGGATCATAATCACATTTTGTTTACTAACCAAGTGTGGCCAAGTTAACTAACCACCTTCAGCTCATAAAAGTACCTTCTCTCGACATTCATACATTTTTCATTTTTTACACAAAGAAAGGAGGTGAGAGGTTTCCATACATGTGCCTACCTCGTGATCGACTGATGTAGGGATGTGCATGTTGGAGTGTTGGACCTTTGTACTATCACCAAGGTATTTGCCTTGCTGTGTTCTTCTTGTTCCTGTGTATACCATCTCTGCCCCTCATGGTATTTTACTATTGTTGTTGCTACGTGTGCAAGTCCTTTGTTGATGCCCAAGGTGGTGCTTCTACTGGTGAAGAGTTCAGCTTGGAGTGGTAGAGTGCCTCATGAGTTGGTATTACCGCCTCTACTTGATGGGAAAGGGGAAACAAATAGGATTATGCATAGGCTACTATAGGAGGATGTTTTCTTCCTGTAGTAGTCCTTTCCTTCGCTTTCAGGGTCTTTTAACTACATGGGAATGATGAGAAATGATGTAGAGGGTTTGAAGGATGATGCTAGGGATATGAGGGAGTAGTGTAGGTTGGTAAAAATTAAGAGGATGTGCTCTGTGTGTTTTTCAAGAAATTTTTCAAGGTGAGACAGATTGTAGGGTTTTTTCTTGAAAAATATTAATTTTTCTTGTGAACTGGGATGGATGAATGATGGATAAATGGTGGACCATTATGGGAGAACCTCATTTACCTTTGGAAATGTCTATTGGGATAATAATGAGAGAGCTCCAAACTTGAACTGAAAAAAGGTTAACGAAAGCTTTCGCATTGATCCTCATAAGCCTTTTTATTAATGAGGCCTCTATTTTCTTCATTTTCGATTATTTTCCTTCAATTTCCTCCTTGCATGCAACCAGTGACCTTTCACCTTAAGTTTCTCCTATTTTCCTTTATTTTCATAAATAAATGTGCCAAAAATGTATTTTTTCCTTTTAATGTCTTTGCCTTAGCCTTTACTAATTTTCCTTAGCCAAAACACACATCGAGTGATGCCCACTAGGATATCTTTACCCAACATTTAGCTTGGAATAAGTGTCTCTTGCCCGTGGTCTTATTTTGTCTTTATTAACTTTTATTACATAGAATTTTCACTAGGGCTGTTAGAGAACCCTCTCCCTTGGGGAACATCTTCCTCGGTGTTAGACCACACCAAGACCTCATCAAAACCACTGAAAAGCAAACACCAGGGTTGTTAGAGAACCCTCTCCCTTGGGGAACATCTTCCTTGGTGTTAGACCACACCAAGACCTCAGCAAAACCACTGAAAAGAAAACATACTTCACATGGATATTTATAACTTAGCTCATTGCAATATTTACAATGAAAGACATGCTCAAAAACAAAACATCATGACACCATGACAAGATAATAATCATAATAACATGACACTCATACCGCTTATTGGAGCTTTATAACTTAGCTCATGGCAGTATTTACATCCATATACATATAAATACATATACCAAAACATCAACAAAACATATGCCAAACATATACCAACATCAAACCAAACTGATTTACCTCAACCAGCAAACAATTAAGGATACAAGTCCTGCATCTAATCCATCATCTCCCATGTAGCTTCTTCAGGCCCAAAGTGCTTCCAATGCACTTTAACTTGCTCTATGGCTCTGTTCCTGAGCATGAGATGTTTCCATTGCAATATGCATTGAGGTTCCAATTATAACTCTCCTTCTTCCTCCGCCTACAATACAGACCAATCAATAACATGATTAACATACTTTATATACTTCCTAAGCAATGAAATATGGTAAACATCATGGACTTTCACTATTGGAGGCAGTGCAAGTCGATATGCCATTGGTCCAATCCTCTCAAGGATCTTGAAAGGCCTGCAATACTGTGGTGACAACTTGGCACATGAACCAATCCTCAAAGATATTTTCTTGGGCTTGATGCATAAATACACATGCTCCCCAACCTAAAACTCCTTGAATACCCTATGTTGATCCACATAAATATTCTATCTATCATGTGTTTCCTTTATATTCTTATTTATAACTTGCATTTCATACTTCATGTCTGCCAACATGTCGGTCCAATAAGTACCCTATTCACTAGATCACTCCAGTTGATGGGAGTGTTACAACTCCACCCATATAGTGTCTTGAAAGGACCCATCCTCAATGACTCTTGAGAACCATTGTTGTATTCAAACTCAACCAATGGAAGATACTCCTCCCATTTCTTCTGCTAGTGCATCACATACATCCTCAACTTATCCTCTAAGATCTTGTTGACCCTCTCTGTCTTTTCGTTTGTCTACAGATGATAAGTTGTGCTGAAGGCCAACTTTGTACCCAAACCTGCAAATATCTCCTTAAAAATTTGGAAGTGAACTTCGCATCCCTATCTAACACAACCTTCTTTGGAACACCATGCAGTCTCACTATCTTTTTGATGAACAGCTATGCTACCTCACTTGCTGAATATGTAGTCTTTACTGGAATGAAGTGAGCTACCTTGCTCAACTTGTCAATGATGACCATAATAGAGTCATGTTGCCTCACTGTCCTTGGAAGACCTGTAATGAAATCCATGGAAATGACCTCCCATTTCCATTCCGGAATCATTATAGGTTGTAGTAAGCCACCTGGATGCTTACATTTCACCTTGACCTACTGACAATCTAAACATATAGCCATGAACTCTGCCACTTCCTTCTTCATATTCAGCCAGTAGTAGAACTTATTTACCGTCTTCAATGTCTTTTGATATCTTGGATGACCCGAGTATGGCTTGGCATCAAACTCCCTCAAGATAAGCTTCTTGAGCTCACTGAAATTTGGCACATAGATCTTGTATCTAAATCTCAGCAAACCATCTGTTGTGAGATGATAGTCATCATCCTGATCACATGTACTTGTACCTGTACCTATACATGTACCTATATTTGTACCTGCACTTTGTTGTAATCTATGCATAATCTCCATGTATTTTTCATCCCATTGTCCTACTTATAAGACCCTATCTTGTAACTCTATCCCATAAGATCTCATAGCTTCTATATGATTTACATGTACCTTCCTACTAAGAGCATCTGAAACCCAGTTCTCCTTCCCTTTGATGTATCTGATCTCAAAGTTGAACTCACTAAGTGTATCCAACCATCTAGCTTGCCTAGCATTCAGATTCGACTGATCAAATAAATACCTTAACCCACTATGATCACTCATCAATGTAAACCTCCTGCCAAGAAGATAGTGTCTCCACATCTTCAATGCATGTATAATTATTGCTAGCTCAATATCATGTGTCAGGTATTTATTCTTGTGCTCATTTAGTTTTCATGACTCATAGCACACTACCTGCCCTTCTTGCATGAGAACTCCACCAAGTCCTCTCTTGCAATCATTTGTACATACTACAAACTCCCTATTTGTATCCGCAATATTTATCATTGGTGCATGTGTCAACAACTACTTAACTTTCTCAAAACTAGCCTCACATTCTTCTGTCCATTCGAACTTGTTACCCTTCCATTGCAATGTTGTGATAGGATATGCAATGCATGAGAAGTTCTTGATGAACCTCTTGTAGTAACCTACTAATCCCATAAATGATCTCACCTCATCCACATTCTTAGGAGCTGCCCACTCCATGATGGCCCTTATCTTTCCTAGATCCACTCTTATGCCATCCTTGGAGACAACAAGCCCCAAATAATGTATCTCAGTTTGAAAGAAGCTACACTTGCTAAGTTTAGCATACAATTTATGCTCTCTTAGAAATCTCAACATTGTTGCTAAATGCTCCACATGTTCTTCCTCATTCTTAGAATATACCAGTATGTCATCAATGAATAAAATAACAAACTTGTCCAGATAAGTACGTAACACACTATTCATCAAACACATAAATGTAGCTGAAGCATTAGTCAAACCGAATGGAACAATAACAAACTCATAATTCCCATACCTGGTCTTGAACGTAGTCTTGAAGATATCCTCTTCCTTGATGTGTGCCTAATGGTATCTCGGTCTCAAGTCGAACTTAGAGAACATTGTTGCTCCCTTCAACTGATCGAACAAAACATCAATCCTCGACAATGGGTACCTGTAATCAATGAACAATCTAAGAGTACCATATTTCTTCTTCACAAACAAGACTGGTGCACCCCAAGGAAATATACTTGACCTAATGTACCCCTTGTCCAACATTTCTTTCAAATACAACTTTAACTCAATCGAATAAGGTGTGCTCATCTTGTATAGTGCTTTTGATGTTGGGGCTACACCTAGCACCAACTCAATAGAAAATTCTACCTCCCTATGAGGTGGAAAATCTATAATGTCCTCAAGGAATACATCTTGAAACTACTGCAAAATTGGGTACCTGCTAAACACATCGGCATCCTCAACCTCATTACCCTTGTTACTAGAAACATGTACTACAAACATCACACAACATTTTCTACAACTACACTTAGCCTGCATAGTAGTAACCATCCTAACTAATGTAGGCTTCCTCTTCCCCTGCAAAGTCCTTTTTTCCCCACTATAATCCACACACTCAATAGCCTTGCCGAAGAAATCCACTTTGGTTCTGTGAAGGTATAGCCAATCCATACCCAAAAGCATATTATATGATCCCAATGGAAATACATTCAAATGTCTTGTTGTATGCATACCAGTTAGCTCAAATGCACAAGCTCTTACCTAATGGTGAACTCACTTCTTTGTACCTGTAGCCAATTGTACCAACCAAGATTTTGCATGCACTTCTTTTCTCAAACCACACTTATCCTCTAGATCAGGATTAATATAACTATAGTTAGATCCAAGATCAATCAAAATAGAAACAACTTGATCAAAAAGCTTACCGTCTTTTGTCACAAAATCTGACCCTGATAGGCTGCTCATCAAGTCAATCTCAGTGTAACTATTTCAAACCAATCTTTTGGCTGAGGGTTAGCCTCCTCAACCTAAAAGGGCTCTCTTAAGGGTTAATGATTTTGATTAAATATATAGATAGATGGCTAACTCTATGGTTTGTGATTTTATATGTTTATAGGTTGAAAGATGGCAACTTGCTACCATCGGGCTGAGTCAGTGACAGAGATAAAGATAACAAATAGCTCTTCTTATAAAACTGAGGCTTGTATATACTTCAATGAAAGAGTAACGAACTCAGGAAAGTCTCAATAACTTGAAGTTCATAGAAGTCAGAGCATGTGGGCATGAATTCTGAGTAATGATACATCAAGGTATTCAAAAGGAAAGTATTAAAAGTGATTCATCAAAGTTTAATACTTAAAGGAAGTTAGAGCATGAATAACCATGAATTATGAGTAATAAGTATTAAAACATTAAAGAAAAACATCCAAAGATAGGACCCAAAAACTCGATTCACCATAGTTTAACACTTAAATGAAGTCAGAGCATGTTCCTCCATGAATTCTGAGTAATAAGCGTTAATACTATGGAAGTAAAACATATCAAAGATAAAATATAAAGCTCACTGAAGTACACTAAGAAATCTCAGCTTCAAAAAAGATAAACTGCCTTTGTACATATCAGTCCCTTCCTAGCATTTACATAAAAATGGACAAAAATGTATAACTGGTTGAATTACAGATTAGCAAACATCTATTGGGTCATGGAGTCAAAATAGTCTTCAACAAAACGTCATAATTAGCTAAACATGGAAATCAAGGCACTTGGAGTTTAGGTTTATAAGTGAAACAGTAACACAGTGAATAAACACAGTCTACAAGCATGTGAAGGAAGTTAGAGAATTTTCCAATGAATTCTAAGTAACATATGCTCATACCACTACAAATAAGTAATTGGAAAATTCCATAGAAACATCTAACACATAAACCCCTTGTGAATCTTGAGTAGTAAAATTGATCTCTGTATTAAGTTGAAAAACACACAGTCTGCTCCCATAACACGGCTTCTTTTGCTAATACAAATGCCAACCCTGAGGAATTCGACCTCATGCTTCATATAGAGTCTTTACAACCTTGGATTCTATGTTCCATCCTTAGGAGAATTTGAATTTCTAAAATTGACACCTATCTACCCATAAAACAAACTCTTATTTACAGGCTGATAGCTAACTGTCTTTTAGGAGTCCTAATACAAATAGGAGTGAAACTCCTAAAACAGGTTTCAAAACCCTTATCTAAGACTTAAATACATTATTTGAAAGCTAATAATCCACGTCTTCGACCTTTATCATGCCTCCAACATTGTTACCAACCCTGTTGATATGTGACCTAACTGTCAGAAACTGTCTTTGAACAACATGTGTACAACTAGAAAATTCCGATTTCTGAAAATATGGCTTCAAAGAAAGCCTTGTTTCTCTCAACTAGTAACACGTTTGAGGAAAGTGAGAGAGGTTATTGTATATGGATATTTTATGAAGGGAAACCTCTTTCATAATTATAAAATACTTTTGAATTTGTCCAGAAACTGATCATGAAGTGAACTACTAAAACTAGAAAACATAGTTTTTCTCTCAATGACTTTCAGCAGTTTTGTAGCGCAATTTGGGTCATCAATTTATCCCACCTCATAATGAATTTAACGAAAATGAGAAAGGTTTTTGTAGCTAAGTATGTTAGGAAGAAAAACCTATTTCCATTCTCAAAAATGAGTTTTCGATTACTCAGGAACCCCCTTGGAAGTTGACTACTAAAAACAGAAAAAAGAGCATACACAACAGTTTCGTAGCACAAATCACCTTTTTTGAACTAGTTGCGCTATAAAACTGTGGATTCCTGTATGATTGCAAAAATTTAACCCTAAACTTAATGGAATGACTTCTAAATGGAAAATGTGACCTTTTTGACCATGAAGTGAACCTAAAGGACTTTATTTGGAAATGAAAGATGACATTTTAAGACTTCAAACCCTATCACTTACCCTTTTATGAAGACTAAAATGACCTTTAGACCTCCTTGAAATCATGACAAAAAGTAGAGTTGACACAATGAAGTTTTGAGAATTTTTGGGTGATAACACCGTCCATCTCAATGATCGATGCTTGATGATCTGCATGCTTGTTGTCCACAACTGCATAGATCCGAGGAATGCTATGACCAACATCACCCACTGTGTGCGCCTCCTAAGAACTATAGATCTTGGGTCTACCACCACTCTAATACTGCAAACAATCCCTCTTATGATGTTCCTTACCACATATCCAACATTGCAATGGTTCCCTACAACCACCTCTAGCATGTTGCTCTCCACGTCCCTTCTCAATTTTATTGAATATCTTCTATGGAACTACATTTTCTTTCTCACTTGCATCTTGAGGTCTTCCTCTCTCTGGTGGTCATTTTCCTTTAGCTTTCTCATTTCTTTTCAAGTCATACTTAGGCTCAACTTTGCGTTTTGACTGCTCATAACAATGCTTCAACTTTCGGATGGCCTCCTCCAATGATCTAGGCTCATCGAACTCAATCCGGTCTCTGTATGCAACTGGCAGTCCACTGATGAATCTCTGAACCTTGGCCTTCTCCTCCCTGAGGTAAGGCACATATCTCAACAGCTCCAAAAATATGCTTTAATACCCATCATCTGTCATAGAACCCATCTACAACTCATAAAGTATCCTTTCCTTTATTCTTTTAAGTTCACGAGTTGTGAACTATATCTTACTCTCTATGATGGATGATTGAGTTGGATGATAGAAATGAAGGTTTACGGTTTTATTTATACACATTATGTTATGAAAATGAAGGGATGTGACCTTGGAGGTAGGTCGACATGACATGGATGGGTATCAGAGGTTTGGGTATCGGAAGCTATAACATGACACAGCGTGCAAAACTTGCGATACAGGAAAGTTCTAGACGCAATATTATATTAAAATGTTATGATAAAGCCAATCGGGCCCACAACCATATCGGCAATCATACATTAGGTCTTATCGAAGGGTCTTATCATAGCTACCATTTAAAAAGTTCTAATAAAGTGGTGGATGTGATTTTATAATTAAATCGTTATTAAAACAGGTTGGGTCCACGTATTGGAAGTCAGAGCAAATTGGAGGTTATTGCATATTGGAGATTGGAGGTCCCTATCACATATCAGAGATCAAAGGTCCAAATCTCATATCGAAGAGCAAAGTTCCATATCACATGTCGAAGATCGAAGGTTCAAATCACATTATGAAGATTGAAGGTCCATATCGCATATTGGAGATCAGAGGTTTTGAGTGGTGACACACAATAAAAACACCGGTATGATATTTCTCTGATTTAACATTTTTTAATATGATATGTGTCATCAGGTGTGTTAACAATTATAATCGTCCACTAGTGAAACATCTATCGAGCATGCTTATATTTCATCAATGACAATTATTGACCAACAAAAACAACCCAGATTTGGCCAAAGAGGTAATTGATGTGGATAATCTTCCATTGAAGGACCTTATCATCAATAGAAATAAGGTTGTAGGCTCTAAGAAGATTAGAGACAAAGAAACTATAAGAAGAGGTCCTATGGAGACAAGACAAAGCAAGAAACAAAGGTTAGAGAAGGTGGATGTGCTTCTTAAAGTAGCCAACACCCTCGGCTAGGAGGCTTGGGGTCATTTTAAAATTTTTGGTTATGAACTTAAGAAATAGAGTTTTTTCCTTTATCGTTGTGTTGTGGCCACAACTACCACCCTATTAAAACATGCTCTGATACCAAATTTTGAATGGGCCCCCTATAAGTCTGATCTATCATCTCTCTGAATGATCCCTTTCATCCCAGTGATTTTAAATCTATGAAGAGCTGAATCTTCCATTCACAAATGGTGAAAGCCCCTCAACAAACCCCTCACATATAACCTTGGTAAGCCCTTCATTCATATGCTCATCGGGGTTTTCCTAGCTTCCAAAACCCTTCATCGCATCATTGTCCCGTTATAATCCCTTTACAAAGGAAACCCTTCGCAAAATACGTATATCCTCCCTCTTTCGCTTATCGCATTCATCCTGGGTGCGTAATGCATGCCATAAGGCCCCGAACCCGACGATGTTATGAACCACAATATATATATTGTCGGGTCTGAAAGCCCGTCACATATCGCAATCGACCTAAGTCCAAGGTTTATGTATATATGGTGCACCCCTGGCCTCCGGACCCGTCGGCACTATGAACCGCATTGTATACATTGTCGGGTCCGGCCCCAATCACATATCACATATCACATATCGGCAGAGCCTGGGCCTTATACATAACACGCGCAGTGATATAGCAGACCCGCCGAGCTATCAAATACAATTTATATATTTTCGGGTCTGAAGCCTTATCGCATATCGTGATCGGTGGAGCCCCAGGCTTGTGCATATTGCGATATGCGATAGGCCGGACCCGGCAATATTTATAGGCTCCAACATATAAAATTTGAGGTTTGATTTGAGCGAATGGGGCGGGATTTCCTGTGTTTTCGTATGTTTTCCAAATTTTTCAAAATTACAAAGGATCGGGTTTTCAGTGAAAAAAGCAGGCCTGTGGAGTCCCGATAGTGCAATTGCGCATCGGGGCAGTGGAAGGCATGGGTCCTGTGACCTGAGAAGGGGCCGATACCTGATTGCGATGAAAGGAAGCCCTCAAAAACTGTGCCAAGCCTATGGGTTGAGCGGGAAATTGTATGTTGACTGTGTATCAGGCATAAATCCTTTTCACACTTGTTCCATAGTTTTATAAAATGAATGAAGGTAGCGTTACATTTGATTGAGCATTTTTGTTCTATTGTTCACAATCATCAAGCTAATGATAGCTATCCTTGCAGGTGAGAAGCAAAGGACGCAGGAGGGGATTCGAAGGGCCATGTATGCAGAAGCGCTGCATTTAAGGGTCTGGCCACAAGCATTCCGGGTCGGAACCCCACGCGTTTCCTGTACATTCTATAAGCAGAGCTGTCCTAGTATTCATTATGGGAAGGCAACAGACAATCACCCTTTTCACCAACATCTATTCTCTTCCTCAGGAAAGGAATCGATCCGGCCATTATGCTTTCTATGTGCCAGCGGTCATGCTGACAATCCTACCTCTGTGTACTCAATTTGCATATCTGAAACAGTGGGAAGATGAAGAGGTAAGGTAGACCTAGAGTCATGGGGCATTTGCATAAGTATTACCTCCGAAGAGGAGAAAGGGATTTTTATTTTTGAGAAGAACAGTTTTGATTTATTGTGAATAAGGAGGACTGTTTTGGGGAAAAAGGAGCCTTTAGTTTCAGACTTATTTAATTGTTCTTTTATATGTTTTGGATCAGAGTGTTGTTGCTGGCATGAATGTAAATGTGATTTGTATTTATGCATATTGATGACTTACAGTTCATTATTAGTCTTGTTAAATTGAATTTGATTTAGTTTCATGGTTAACTTGTGAATGATCTTTGATTTGAAACTAAGTTAAATATCATTTGCAAGT
This sequence comes from Pinus tabuliformis, assembly GCA_031772625.1. Taxonomy (NCBI): domain Eukaryota; kingdom Viridiplantae; phylum Streptophyta; class Pinopsida; order Pinales; family Pinaceae; genus Pinus; species Pinus tabuliformis. The sequence goes on from CM062812.1 coordinate 49,058,396, forward strand.
TTAATTTCATAAAAGAATTTGGATTCCTATATCAGTGATTGGATTGCAATTTAGCTTTAATACAGTCTTGTCCAGTTGTGAATTTAGTGATTGATTCATTTGGACTTGAATCTATACATGATGTTTAATATTCTTTATCATGCTCCTACCGAACATATATATGATGTTTAAACCTCTGTATTATGCTTCTGCATGATAGATTAGGATAGCTAGGACTAGATTAGAGTAGTTAGAAGTAGTTTAGATAGGATTTAATACATAGAATTTAGTTGTTTTGTTTTTGTTGATTTAATTGAAGTCTTCCTCCTAGAAGCAATATTTCAACTTGTTCAAACAATGTACAGGGTTCCTTAAAACCTGTCGGAGCTAGCCATTTCAAACGAAAGTAGGTCTAATTGGGGCTTGCAATCGGGTTAGTTCCCCTTGTTGGCATTGCACACATTTTCCATGTCAACACGTTGATAGTATGCTTAACAATGTTTTTATATATAGCATAGAAGGGAGAATTTAACATTCAGTCTGTCAGCAATTTTTAAAGAATCAGGGAGCAATGACATCTCTGTTTTTAAAGATTTTGAGGAGCGTTGACATCTCCGTTGTCAGTGAAATTTTGACAAGTGAAAAAGTTAATGTTCCCACTATCAGTGAATTCTAACAACATGAAGAAAGGAAATGCCAAAAGTCAGCCTGTTAGAAAAATCTTCAATTCAGAAAAACAAAAAAGATGACAGTGGTAGTATCAACAAATTTCACCAGGAAGCCCGAGGGAAGAGAATGAGAACATAAAAACAGTTTTGGTGAAAGATTGAACATGTTTGCAGAGGGACCTATTTTACAACAAGTATTCATTTCTATTAGTCAGGGACTTGTTTCTATTTTGGAGGAAGATATTCTAAAGATAATTTTCTTTGCCTATATGTTAGCATATATTCCAGCAGATATTTTATTTTAGAAAAACTTTATGTAATTAAAGATATTTTCCATATGCATGAACTTAGAATATTTTAATATTTTTGTATTATTGTAATTAAGATTGAAACTATAATGATGTGATCAGTTGATGTAATGTCTATAAAGACAATTTCTGAAGAAGGGAAACGGGTTTGCTTTTATTGTAAAAACATTATCATGCTGGTGTATTTGAGAAGATCATAAATATATTACAGTTTGATAAGCATTTGCAGAAAATTCATGTGTTGTAGTTCCCTATCTGTTATTTCTCAATTTAAGAAGCATCTTCTTCATGTCTGGAAAATTTTAGTATCTAAGATTGGAATTCATTCATGCTCATTCTCATATTTCTTAGTCATTAGTACTTATTTCTTCTATCAACTATAATTATGTTTTCTTTTCAATATTCTTCTTCTAAATTTCTCAAATTACCAAAGGATTTATTGCTACCCTTCTTTTTGTGTCCTTCTCATTAGATATGTAGCATCATTTGATAAAACATTACTCCATTCCCATTGGTGTGTTTTATATACATCCCAACGAAATTTGATCCTACAAACTAAATCTAGCCACGGAGATTAAGTTGTAAAGGCTACTACTACAATGACCTAGAGTAGTTGTGTTTTACGGATAGATCCCTCTCTGGGTTGAAGGGCTAGATTTCAACCTCAAAAAGGTTCAAGGTTATCGTAGAGGTTTTCCCACAATTGGGTTTCCTCTAAGTGATAACACACCGGACGCCCCACAACCACAACCTCAACTTCAGCCTTTGACCGACTCTCTAGGAATGGTTCATTTTGCAAATTATGTTTGTCATTCTGCTCCTCGTGATCATGATCATCATGTTGGTTCACTATTGTTGTATCCTCACTCAAGTTTCCCTAGCCTCTGCTATTTGTGAAGACAATATGTTGTTCATCTTCTCCAATTGTCAAACATAGGTGCACTGGTGGATTGTTATCTATACTTGGCTACTCATAATATTTATGGGCATCCCCCTGGAGATCTATGCACTCCATTGTATAGGATTCTACCTCATCAATACCATTAGGAAGAATTTCCTCATTCTCTTCCAAATGCTTGTCATCCTGCAAGTCTCCATGAATAATATCATGTTGCTGCTCACCATCCTAAAAATCAATTATAGAAGACTCCTCATGATCTGAAGGAATCTCCTCTTGTTACGTTCTCATTACCTCCTTCCTATCACCTAGACATGAATGGTTAAGTGCCCAAGGTCCCTTTCATCTAAAGCATAGTCCTTTCCTTCTTATTTCATTCTTTCTGTGGGTTTTAATACCTTTATTCTTTCTTCCTCCATCAATTATTTTAAGCTCCTTCTTAGACAACACCCTTCTAAGCAATTTTATGTTTCGCATTACCAACTTCTGCACTAGATCATAGGAGGATGGTGATACAATTAGTTCCTTTCTCCAAACGGTCAACAATTTGGATCTTAGTATCTTGCAAATTTCAGCATCTCCTTCTAAAAACAAGGACATGATCTTTTGCATGTTTGTTTTGACACTGTCTAGATTAGATGATGTAATGTTGTTGTAAAATTTCTAGAACACCTAAAAGATCAAGTCCTCACATTCCAGATTCAGCATGAAGGTGCCAAAGTTGAACTCTGTCATGAGTTCTAAGATTCTGTGCCACTTTTGAAAGGTAGGAAGAATGATGTTGTTCAAACCTTGAAGGGCTTCTACTATCAACTACAATATCTCCCTCGTGATATTATTATTGTAAGGCAATAGTGATGATGTTAAAGTTATGATCTTACTGAGACAAGAAGAAACTGTGAACCTGACTTCTTCGCAAGTATGTTCCCAAAGTTTGGGTTGTATCAATGCAATCATGGATGGCTTCAGATCCCAACTGAGTTTCTTTCATTCTGGCTGCCCCACCTCGGAGATACATGTATCTAATTCCTCCAAGTTATGAAGGTCTATGACTGATTTTGTTTGTTCCAATTCAGATCCAAGTGCAAAGATATTATCTCCTCTTCCCTGTCCTTCCTCCACTTCCCATGGGTACTTTGACTATAGAATGACATGGACCCTTTTCAAGAATGGTTTGCTGCTTTGACCATAATTTTCGTATAAGGAGGTATTTCTACATAAAGTACCAGATATTCTCACTAGTTCCTCAAGAAGCTTCTGGGTGTTTTCCAAGGTCTCTTCAAGATGTCCCATATTCTCCCATACCAAAGCAAGAAAATATATTAATTCTTTATAGGGATATTCTATCAATTATTCATTCCCAAACAAATTTTGATTGAGAGCCAAGAGGAAAGTAATAAACAAACACAATATTCATTAATTAATTTCTCCAAAAACTTGGATTTGCAAATGAATTACATGGCTATTTATTCTAAAGGAGGAAAACTCTTGAATTCCTCAAAGAGATAACTCATTCCTAGATATTTGGAGGAAGTTGAGATAAATCCTCTCAATTCTAGAAGGAATCTATCCTAACTAATTAATCTCCAGCAAATTCTAGAAGTCTCCACAAAATCTAGAATTTTATAAGATTCTCCAAATTAAATAAAAAAAATAAAAAAATACAAAATAGGAGATGCTCCTACATCATACTAACGAGGGGGGGAATATACATTCATATGTTTTTCTTCTGGAGTTCATCAATACTGGTACCATATTTTTAAATCTGTATTTTTGTCATCCAAATAGCATCTTCGACTGGTTGATTCTTCCATTTAACAAAGTATTGAAAATACTCTTTATTCCTGTTCCTTTTAGCCACCCTTTTATCGATGATTGATTCAATCTGCTTTGTTGGTGCTGGAGATAGTTGCTTCTCCCACTGAACTTTATCTCTAGCAGGTTCATCTGTAGAATCATTTATTGGTTCCTTAAAGTGGTATAGATCTGAAACATTAAATATTAGTGAGATTCCAAAGCCTTTGGGTGGTTCTATTTCATAAGCATTCGAGGAAAATTTTGTCAAAATTTTGCATGGTTTGATCTTTTTCAGTTTTAACTTATTATATTCCCCTTTAGGAAATCTTTCTTTCCAAAGATGTGCCATAACCAAGTTCCCAACTTCAAAATCTAGTTGTCTTCTTTTGGAATCTACCATTCGATTATACTTTTTGTTTTCTTGTAATTGTTGCTTGAGTCAGTCCTATATTTCCTGCATATTGGCTGCAAAACCTTCACCATCTATACTTCTAAATTCTTGTTTTCCAATGTTCCTTAACTCATAAATTTCCCTTGGATGCATTCCATAAATTATTTGGAATGAATTTAATATTGTGCTTCTATTAGGTGAGTCGTTATATGTAAATTCTGCTGAGCAAGTACGTGATCCCATTGTGTGGGATTTTCACTTACCAAACTCCTAAAGATATTTCTAAGACTTCTATATTTACCACCTTTGTCTAAACCATTAGTCTGGGGATGATATGTTGAACTAAAGCTGAGATTGGTTTCTAACGCTTTCCATATAGTTCTCCAAAAATGATCCACAAACTTGGTATCTCTATCAGAAATAATACTTGTAGGTAATCCATGCAATCTAACTATTTATTTGAAGAACAAGTTTGATATATTAGTTGCATCATTTGTCATTTTACAGGATATAAAGTTTACCATTTTTTAGAATCTGTTAACAACAAAACATATTGAGTCACTTCCTCTTTGTGTTTTGGGCAATCCTAATACAAAATCCATGCTTATAGAGTCCCGTGGTTGATTTGATATTGGTAAGGGTTGATATAGTCCAATGTTCTAACTTCATCCTTTTCACATTGACATATCCTACATCTTTCAGCAAATATTTTTGCATATACTTGCATGCAAGGCCAATAGTAGAATGATTGTAATTTTGTTCGAGTTTTATCTTGCCCAAAATGACCTGCTAAGCCTCCACTATGTTTTTCTTTTAATACATTTTCTCTCATTCAACATTTTGGAATGCATAATTGTCTTCCTTTGCACATAAGTCCTTTCTGGATCATGTAATCTAATAATGGAGTTCTATCTCTACTTACAAGATTTTCACGAGTTGCATAATGTTCTTTGAAATCTGGATCATCTTTATACATATCTTTTAGCTCATGAAATCCTAAGGCATTCACTTGGAATTCTTCCATAATTAAATTGATCTTGCTTAGTGCATATGCTATTTTATTTGACTACCCACTTTTATGCTTGAATCACATATAATTATTTATCATAAGAAGAGTAATTTTTTTTGGTTTCATTGAGTTTTTACCTGTAATAGGTGACTAGTCTTCTTTCTTGACTTAGAAAAACTCCTATTGTAGTTCCACTCACATCAGTCACAACCTAAAACAAATTGTTGAAATATGGCAATGCTAAAATAGGTTGTTCAGTAATATTTTCCTTTAATAATTTGAAACTTTTATCAGCTGCTTTTGTCCAATGGAATGGTTGATTTCTTTCTTTGATGGTTTCTACAATTGGAGCACATATACCACTGAAATTTTTGATAAATTTTCTATAGAAACTTTCCAATCCATGAAAACTTCTTACCTCTGAAATGATTCTTAGGGTTGGCCAATTGATTATGGCCTTCACTTTCTATTGATCCATGTTTAAGCCTTCCTTTGACATCACAAAACCCAAGCACAATAATTATGCTTTCATGAAACTACACTTCTTTAAATTTATTAACAATTTTACCTATTGTAACTTCTTTAAAACCATCTTAAGATGTCTTAAGTGCTCTTCTTTTGACTAACTGTAAATTAAGATATCATCAAGATAAACTATGACAAATTTTCCAATGAATTATTTTAAGAACTCATTCATTAACCTCATAAAGGTACTAGGAGAAATGGTAAGTCTGAAGGGCATTACCAACCATTGATATAATCCATTATTAGTTTTAAATGTCATTTTCCATTCATCACCTTCTTTGATTCTGATCTGATGATATCCACTTTTAAAATCTCTTTTAGGAAAATATGCAGCACCACTTAAGCAATCTATGAGATCATCAATACGAGGCAATGTAAACTTGTACCTAATTGTGATTTTTTTGATTGCTTGAGAATCTATACACATTCTCCATATGCCATCCTTCTTTGGAGTTAACATTGTTGGAACAACACACAGACTTAATCTTTCTCAGATGAGACCCTTATCCAACAATTCTTGCACTTTATTTTTAATCTCTCCATTCTCCCTTGGAGTCATTTTGTGGGTTTCTTTGTTTGAAAGGTAGGCACCTATAATGAGATCAATATGATGGTTGATACTTCTAATGGGAGGCAACTTATCAGGTAAGTCATCCACTACAATATCAATGAATTCATTCAACATATTTTTAATTTCTTTTGGAAGGTCATTCAGATTTGTGCTTGTGAGGACTACCTTTGGCTTACCAATCAAAGCAAAATTTATCTCCTCATGCTTGATTTCTTGAAGGAACTCTTTTCCACTAATTAGCATTACCTTGGATTGGTCTTCTACTCGTGGTTTTTCATTCTTCAAAGGAAAGAGTACATGCTTTTCTCCATCCTTTTCAAAAGTATTGGTATTTCTCCTTCCATCGTGTATTGGTTTCCTGTGATATTGGCAAGTTCTTCCAAGAAGAATATGACACACATCCATAGGCATAACATCATAAAGAAATTTATATTTATAGCATCCTATTTGAAACTCCACTTCACATTGCTCATTAACTAGTATATGATGTCCCTTTTGCAACCATGAGACTTTGTAGGGAGTAGGATGTTTAATTTTCCTTAAATTTAACTTTTCTACCATTTCTATGGATCCTAGGTTATCAGTACTCTGTCTATCAATAATGACTTTACAACATTTTCCTCCTGATTTACAAACAGTTTTGAACAATGTTTTCCTTTTTGTATATTCCTTTACTTATTTAGGAGACTTTAATAAAGTTATATTCATCAATAAGGATTCACTGGTTTCAGGTGAATTTTCAAGTGTAGAGGATTGTACACTTTCTATATCAGTTTGGTCATATGTATGCTACCCTGACTAGGATATATTTATGGACAATCAACATATTTATGGCCAATTTTATTACATGTGTAATATCTTACCACAAAATATCTACCTCTACCTCTTTGATAGGGTCTATGTCCTCTAAAATCTCCTCTTGATGATGATTCTACCTGATGTGAATTTTTGCCTTCTTATTTTTAAATGGGAAATCTTCCTTTTAAATATCCTCTGCTTGATTGTCCTCTTGATGGTCCTCTGCTCCTTACTATACTTCGTCCTCTTCCTCTTTGACTCTGCTTCCTTGCCCGCTTTTCTTCTATCTTGAGGGCTATCTGGTAAGCTTCTTCAATAGTTTTCAAAGACAAAATATATAATTCATCTTGTATTTCAAATCTTAGGCCATTAATATATCTAGCTAGCTTTTCATCATCCGCTTCCACATGACTAGACCTTCCACTTAATCTATAATATTCTTATGTATATTCTTTTATAGACATGGATTTTTTCTCAAGATTCTACATTTGTCAAAAAATATTTAACTGATAATCTCGAGGAATAAATTTACCTTTGAGATTGGCTACCATCTGATCCCAACTCTTGATATTCCCTTTGCCTTTATTTCTACATTCAGCTTGCACACTATCCCACCATAATGCAGCATGTACTTTTAATATTGTTATCACAAACTTGACTTTCTTACCTTCAGCTACATTTTCATAGTCAAAATATTTATCCATGGCACTAATCCAGTCGACCAGTTCTTTAGGATTTAATTTTCCCTCATGCATAGGCACTTCCAATCTCGGCTTGTTGCTTAATCCTGTGATCATATTCACCAATTTATCTTCTAGAGTTTCTTCTTCATCTTCAACTTCTTCTTTTGAGGTTTCTTCTTCTTCGATGATATCACCAGTCATTAGGGGAATTTTGAGGTATAAAATGGGCCTCCTAAGGCAATAATAAAATAATAGTGAAAATAATAAAGTAAGATTAGATTACATCATGAAATTTTAGAGGGAAAAAAGAAAAAAAACTATTTTTTCAACTCGTATTTTCAACTTATCTCCCTATGGGTTTACTCAAATTTTGAGAGGAAACACTCATTGGACGCAAAATTTGATTCCTCATCCAAAGAGTACCCATGTTGCATGTAGAAATTCCCACTATAGATCAACAGATTATGCAATATACTAAAACACAATACAAGATCTACTTCTACAACACTTTGCAGAAGCTTAATCAAATTGAGCAAGATCAAGAGAACACATATAACTGAGAATGAGAAATCAATCACACATAATACAGAAGAAATAACCGGGGAAAGCCTCAGCCTAAAACCCCAATCTCTGTATTATCATACAAGTGGAAATCTTGTTCAAGTTACAAAAAGAATCAGCTCTCAAGCTATCCTATTGTCTCTACAATCAAAAAATACAGCTCACAAACTGAATAGACACTGTATATGTCCTCCTTAAGCCCTCCAAGCCTCCTATTTCCTTGCGCAATTTTTCTTGGTGTCCAATTATGTCACATGTATGAATTAGCCTCATCACACTCACTAAACCTAAAGAAGTAACTGCGCAATCCTCAAGGAAAGAATTCCTTCTTCATGCAAGGAATATTCACAATGGAATATTCTAGCAATTGATAGTACACTGCCCCTTGATCTGATCTCAACTGGGTCTCTGTCTGAACTGACATGCATGAGTTATTTATGAGAGAATACTCAGTTATCTGAAGTGCAGTAGTTACATGCATGCAAGCATTAACTAACTGAACTTACATTAATTCAACAAACTGTTTGAATTAATCTAACTGGACTTGACTCAGTTAATTGATGGATAAATTCCTCAATTAATGGAGAAATTGTTGCATGTCCCCACATAGACTTCAAGTTTGATTTTCCTTAACTAATTAACTCAAGATGAATTAATTCATTATTTTACAAACTATTGCTAAGATCAAATTCGAATTTTACTTCACTATTTTAGTTTAGGGACTGACTAATAGGAAGGTATCCCGAAATGCTATTTATAGAATGCTATTTTAAGCACTTCCATTTTTCCATCCGTTGTTGCTAAGATAAACACTGGTTGAACTGCTATTTATAGCAATGTTATTTTTAGCAATTCTATTTTTAGCATTTCCTGTTGCTATTTTCAACACTCCCTCTCAACAAGAAAGGGATTATCAGTAACCCCAATCCTGTCTCTGTGGAATTTGAACTTGCATTTTGACAATTCCTTTGTCAAAATATATGCATCATGTTCCTCGGTCGAAACATACAACAACAACATGATCCTCTTTATGACACAGTCTTGAAGATGGTGATACCGGATATCTATGTGCTTGGACCTATCATGAAAAACTGGATTCTCTGAGAGTTTGATGCAACTCTGGTTATCGTAGTAGATCACTGTAGCATCCATCATCTGACCAAACAATCCCACTAGAATCTTCTGCATCCAAATGGCCTCACATGCAGCCTGACTAGCAGCCATGTATTCAATCTCTACTGAGCTAAGTACAACTAATCTTTGTTTCTTGTTGTACCAGGAAAGTGCAGCTGAACCAAGGTTGAAGATTCCTCCAAAAACGTTATTCCGGTCTAATGGAATCCCTGCCCAAACTGCATCTGTGAAGCCCTGAAGCTTCACTCCCTCTGTCCGTCTGTACCATAATCTAAACTGAGATGTACCTCTGAGGTATCTCAGCACATGCTTCGCTGCCTTCCAAAACAGCTTGGTAGGCTAAACCATAGCTTGACTCAGCTGGTTCATCGCAAAGCATAAGTCAGGTCATATGTTCACCAGATACATAAGTGAACCCACCAGCTACCAATAAACAGTAGCAGCTACTACCTCACCTGAAGTAACATCCTCCTTCCTCTAGTTCCTAACTAGAGGATTCTACATGGGCTTGCACTTCCCCATGTGAAAGCACCTGAGCATATCATTGGCATACTTGCCTTGAGACACAAGTACTTCCGCATCTTTCTGCCACACCTCCATGCCTAGAAAGTAGTGCATAAGGCCCATGTCCTTCATCTTGAACTCTCTTGCAAGGTCCTCCTTGCAAGACTGTATCAGCTGATCATCACCTGTCAAAATCAGATCATCGACATAAAGAACAATGATCATTGGTTTACGTTCTACCATCATGTGGTAAAGGTTCACATCTGCTTCACTCTTGGTGAAGCCCAAACCAGTGAAATGGTTGTTGATAACTGGTGTACCAAGCACGGGGCGCTCGCTTCAGCCCATACAGAGCCCTCTTAAGTCTGCACACATGCGACTCACGATCGAAGGTTTTGAAACCTTCTGGCTGCTTAATGTACACCTCCTCCTCAATCTTCCCATTGAGGAATGTTGTCTTCACATCCATCTGGTGGATCTTCCACCCCATCTGAGATGATAGTGCCAAAATCAATCTAATCGATGAGTACCTTGCTATGGGAGCAAAAGTCTCATCGTAGTCGATCCCCTCGATCTGTGAAAAACTCCTGACAACAAGCCTTGCCTTATTTTTCTCAACACTACCATCAATTTCCTGCTTTACCTTGTAAATCCATCTGGAACTCACTACTGACTTGCCTTGAGGCCTTGGGACAACATCCCACAAACTGTTCTGAATGATAGAGTTGTACTCCTATACCATTGCATCAACCCAGACTGGTTGCTGCACTGCCTCCTCGAATGAAGACGATTCGGTATCTACACACTCCCCAACTAGGGCCATGTACCCAGTGTACCGCTCAGGCGACCTCCCCTGTCTACACTGAGAAGATGGATGTCCCAAATTCTCCCGCACATCCAGCATCAACTTATCAGCTTCCCTTGAGAATTTCTGCCCATCTTTGGAAGTATCAGCATGAGTGGATGTCTCCACTCTTGGATCCTTTTCATGCGGTTGCTCCGCATCAATTTGAGGCTCCTCATCCTTAGGAGCTAAAAGTTCTTCATCTACATGCAACTCGATCTCCCTCTCAAGTGATAAGTGCATGGCTTTCTGCTCGTCGAACTTCAGATCCCTCCGTACCACAGTCCTCTTAGTGGAAGGCAGGTACGCCCGATAGTTTTGGGGTGTATCCGTGTACCCCACAAGTATTCCCAACTCAACTATTGGGTCTAGCTTCTTCCTGGCATCTTTGGTCACATGACAGTAAACTGATGATCCAAAGATTCAGAAGTCACTTACATCAGGTTGCTTCCTGGAATAGGCCTCCATAGGTGTCCTCATTCCCAATATATGGTGTGGGCTTCTATTATGCAAGTATATTGTTGTATTGCATGCCTCAGCCCACAAATGCAGTGGTAGGCTTTGGTCATGCAACATCACTCGAGTTGCTCCTACAATCAATCTATTCTTCCTTTCGCCCACCCCATTCTACTATCGGTTATGGGGTGCCGTCAATTCCCATTTGATACCCTCTGCAGCGCAGAAGTCTCTAAACTGTTGGGAGACATACTCTCCACCATTGTCGCTACACAAGGATTTTATTTTCTTTCCCGATTGTTTCTCTGCCAAGGCTTTAAACTCATTAAACCTCAAGAAGGTTTGATCCTTATTTTGCATAAAGTAGATCCAGCATCTACGAGAAAAATCATCAATAAAATTACATAGTACCTTTTTTTAGCGGTGGAGGCTGTAGAGAAGGCCCACAAACATCTGAGTGAACTCGCTCCAGGATTGCTGCAGCTCTACTGCCTTGATCCGGAAAGGAAGATTTCACATACTTACCCAAGGTACAACCTTTTCATGTAGTAGTCTGCTCAAGTTTACCCTTGGGTAATCCGGTAGAAATCTGCTACATGATCTTCAGGGCTCCATGGTGCAAGCGTCCCAGTCTTCTATGCCATAGCTCGCCAACATCTTGGCTCTACACCATCTCAGCTTTGGAACTCAATGTAGCACAGTCATCTACCTCTAACTTGTAGAGATTCTTGACTCGAATCCCTATTTGCTTTGTCTATCCAATACCGATATGCTTCAGGAATACCTTTCCTTGACTAAAGACTACATTCTAGCCTTTATCTTCTAGCATAGTGACAGACACAAGATTCTTCTTCAGACCTGGTACATACTTTACATCAGTCAGGGTGAGGGGAGCTCCATGCTCCCTCTGAAACACAACCATACCTTCACCTGAAACACAGTACTTTCCATCATCACCCATCTCAATCTGCATCTGGAGATCCTTCTCCTCCAAGGCACTGAAAATATTCTTATCACCTAACATGTGGAAAGAAGCTCCACTGTCCAGGTACCACACACATCCCACCATGGATGAAACCATGCATGCCATAAGCAAGAAATCCAACTCAAACTTTGAGGCCAGTGCCTCACCATTAGATCCCTTTGAGGAAACCTTCTTGGATTTCTTTTGTGGACAATTTATAGCATAATGGCCCACTTCATGACAATAAAAGCATCGCACTTTCGATTTGTCAATTTTCTTCCCACCATGGGAAGAACCGGATTTGGGATGGGATGCCTTCCCTTTCCCTTTCCTCGCCTTACTTGCTAAGGCTATATTTTTCTCATCATCTTGCTTCGATGAGGATCCATCTCTGGTGCTTCTTCTTATTTCCTCCTGCATCAGATCTGACCAAAGTCATTCTCAATCTGGCAGTTTTTCTCTTCCATTAACCAAGTCTTGGTAGCTATGCTAGCTCTTAGGAAGACCAAGGAGTGCAAGACTCACCATCTCATCATCAGTGGTAGTGATCCCTACACTTCCAAGCTCATCCCTGTAGGTGGTGAGCTTTTTCAAGTATGTAGAGATCGTGTTGCCCTTTTCACACTTGATCTTACGAAGGTTTTATTTCAGCGCCAACTTCCTCTTATCGTTGTTGTTGTGATATAAATCTTTCAATGTTTTCCACATCAAAAATTGTGTCTCCTTCCCATGGAGGCTCGAGACAATGTGATCTCGAACTCCCTCCAGGAGGATTCTCCTTGCTCTAGCCACACATTTCTTCAATTCCGCCAGTTGAGTAGCATCAGTTAGCTTGGGGACTTCTTGATCAATGAAGTCCTTTAGACCATTATCCTCTAATACTACCTCCATGTGATCCTTCCAGGCTATATAATTTGAGCTGCCATCAAGGGCATACTCGAGTCTTAAACTACTGAATGCCATAGGTGAAATTGAGATGTGATAAGAACTCGATTCTATATTGAGGAACCAAACTTTGAACTTCTCCTTGTATACAGTTCTTCACCTTGATCAACTTGGCTCTAATACCATGTAGAAATTCCCACTGTAGATCAACAGATTATGCAATATACTAAAACACAATACAAGATCTACTTCTACAACACTTTTCGGAAGCTTAATCAAATTGAGCAAGATCAAGAGAACACATATAACTGAGAATGAGAAATTAATCACACATAACACAGAAGAAATAACCTGGGGAATGCCTCAGCCTAAAACCCCAATCTCTGTATTATCATACAATTGGAAATCTTGTTCAAGTTACAAAAAGAATCAGCTCTCAAGCTATCCTGTTGTCTCTACAATCAAACAATACAACTCACAGACTGAATAGACATTGTATATTTCCTCCTCAAGCCCTCTAAGCCTCCTATTTCCTTGCGCAATTTTTCTTGTGGTCCAATGATGTCACATGTGTGAATTGGCCTCATCACACTCACTAAACCTGAAGAGGTAACTGCGCAATCCTCAAGGAAAGAATTCCTTCTTCATGCAAGGAATATTGACGATGGAATATTCTAGCAACTAATAGTACACAGCCCCTCCATCTAATCTCAACTAGGTCTCTGTCTGAACTGACATGCATGAGTTATTTATGAGAGAATACTTAGTTATCTGAAGTGTAGTAGTTACATGCATGCAAGCATTAACTAACTGAACTTACATTAATTCAACAAACTGTTTGAATTAATCTAACTGGACTTGACTCAGTTAACTGAGCCAACTAATTACAACTCAAATTACAACTCACTCTTATCTCTTTAACTGAAGGATAAATTCCTCAATTAATGGAGAAACTATTGCATGTCCCCACATAGACTTCAAGTTTGATTTTCATTAACTAATTAACTCAAGATGAATTAATTAATTATTTTACAAACTGCTGCTAAGATCAAATTCGAATTTTACTTCACTATTTTAGTTTAGGGACTGACTAAAATAGGAAGGTATCCCGAAATGCTATTTTTATCACTTCCATTTTTCCATCCATTGTTGCTAAGATCAACACTGGCTAAACTACTATTTATAGCAGTGCTATCTTTAGCAATTCTATTTTTAGCATTTCCTGTTGCTATTTTCAACATTGCATACTTTCAATGGACCCTTCTACACGAAAAGTTAGAAATACATGAAAAACGTGATTGCAATCAAGTTTTTTCATCTATTTCTCATTTATTGTGTAGCAAGGTCCATTGAAAGTATGAAACGTGGGTAATCCTTGGATGAGGAATTAAATATTGCATCTAATGAGTGCTCTCGCTCAGAATTTGAGTAAAACCTTAGGGAGATCAGTTGAAAATACGAGTGGAAAAAGTAGTTTTAGTATTTTATTATTTTTTAATATTTTTACCTTTTTACTCCAAAAATGGTGAATCATCCCCCATGGTTGACATCTGTAGAAATTCCCATTGTAGATCAACTGATTATGCAATATACTAAAGCAAAATACAATATCTACTTATACAACAAACTTGCGGAAGCTTAATCGAATATGAGCAAGATCAAATAGAACACGAATAACTGAGAATGAGAAATCAATCACACATGAACACAGAAGAATAACCCGGGCAAAGCCTCAGCCTAAAACCCCAATATTTGTATTATCATACAAGTGGAAATATGTTCAGATTACAAAAAGAATCAGCTCACAAGCTATCCTTCTCTCTCTACAATCCAACAATGCAGCTCACAGACTGAATAGACACAAGATATGCCTTCCCTCAGCCCTCCAAGCCTCCTATTTCCTTGCGGAGTTTTCCTTGGGGTCCAATGATGTCACCTATGTGATTGGCCTCATCACACACTCACTAAACTGAAGAAGTAACTACGTAATCTCCAAGGAATGAATTCCTTCTGCATGCAAGAGATATCCTCCATGGAATATTCCTGCAACTGATAGTACATTGTCCCATCATCTGATCTCAACTGGGTCTCTGTCTGAACTGACATGAATGAGTTATTTATGAGAGAATATTCAGTTATCTAAAGTGCAACAGTTACATGCATGCATGCATTAACTAATTGAACTCACAATTAGTTCAACAAACTATTTGAACTAATCTAACTAGACTTAACTCAGTTAACTGAGCTAACTTATTACAACTCAATATTACAACTGATCCTTATCTCTTTAAATAAGGGATAAATTCCTCAATCAATGGGATAACTATTGCATGTCCCCACATAGACTTCATGTTTGATTTTCTACAACTAATTAACTCAAGATGAATTAATTAATTATCTTACAAACAGCTGCTAAGATCAAATTCAAATTTTACTTCTCTATTTTAGTTCAGGGACTAACTAAAATAGGTGGGTATCCCGAAATCCTATTTATGGCAGTGCTATTTTTAGCACTTCTATATTTAGCATTTCTTGTTGCTATTTTCAACAACATCATCATCTTAAATTCTATCAGTTCTTATAAATTTTATTTTGGTTGTACATTTTTCTTAAGAGGCCCATTTTAGACCTCAAAATTCCCCTAATGGTCAATTTCTCTTCTTCATTTTGTCTCCAATGCATCTAATCTTGTTCGAATATGTCTCACTTCATTGAGGAAGAATTGGTTGGAAGTTGATCCTCCTCAACCAATTCCGACTCCTCAGGCTTCTCTAACTCTTTGTGCCATCTTTATTTTTTTTAAATAAAGTACAATAACCCTTACAAATTCTTTACTTAAGGTCTCATTTAATAAGTGACCAAAACACATTTTTTGGAAACAATAAAATATTGCAAAGTGCTTTTATAATCCACCTATTAAAAAAAATATTATATAGAACACTTTTCCATGAAAACAATAAACATATGCATGTTAATTCCTCCAACTTTACAAAACACTATGCTATATTTTAATAATTTTTATAGAGTTCTTTTTAAAATAGTAAATTTTTTTTTTGAAATCAATTCATGCTTTTACGAAGGTTCTTTTTCCTTGGCTTTCACACACAGGCTTCAACACGTTTTCATAACATGGTCACAATGCTTCAGATTTTACTTCGAGTTCCTCAAATGATATCTCACATAGGTGTCAATTCAAGAAGGCGAGAAGTTGAGAGAAATCCTCTCAATTCTAGGAACCTATCATAACTACTTAATCTCCAACAAATTTGAGAAGTCTCCACAAAATCTAGATTTTTCTAAGATTCTCCAAATTAAATAAATATATATATACAAAATAGGAGATGCTCTTGCATCAAATTTTGACCCAAATGATGCTATAACCATAGACTTCGAATTGATTCTTCCTTCACTCCACTTTTTAGTTTTGTTTTTTTATTTTTTATAATACCCAAAAACCCTTATGTCTCTGGATAAATATTAAACCCAAAAAGAAATAAACCCCAAATAACTCACTCTTCTCCCCTTTTTTTAATTCATTAATTTATTTAATTTATGTATATATATTTATTGTATACATTAAACCCTCCTTATATATCCAATCAAAACAAAAGAATAGGTATAGCCTTATATTTCCACCACCCAGTGCTCACTATTTTCACCCTTGACTTGATCACAACATCCAATCCTGTCTCCTAATGAAATGGGGTGTTGCGCACCTGGAAAATTGATCTGATAATCACCCTATGAGTGACCTCTGTTAAATATTTATTAAACAAAAGGTATTACAGACTCATGTGATGGTGTGTGTTCTGTGTTATTTAAGCAACAGATCAATCAGATTGCCAATACACAGAAAATAAGTGGAAAGTCAGCAGAGAAATACAGTAAGCAACACAAAGACAAACAGTTTTTAATAAGGAGTTCACCCTATTCTCCAGGGCTATGTCTCCGGTCCAGCTTCAGTGGTGGCCTTGTTTTATTGTGTCTTACAGCAGAGAAATTACAATACAGGGACTCAATGTGAGTTCTCCTGAAGCAGATTTTTCTTGGTAGGGTGGTTCTTGGATTCCCCAAGCCACTCAGAGTTCGCAGACTCTTTTTCTTCCCACCAGCCCTGTGACCCTTAGTCTACAGTGGAAATAGCCAAATGTGATGCTCAGTCTGGATAGATATCTCTAGGGAAAGGATTGAATCTTCAAGCTCTCTGGTGCTCGATGTTGCCTGTGGTCAGCTTGGCCCTCTGTCTCCTCTACCTGGCTTTACTGTTCTCTGTGTTCAGTCCTCCTCTCAGGGTTCACTGTTCACTGTCTCTCTTGGTCGCTTGGACTCCTCTCTATTCCTCCTCTCTGAATCTGAATTCGAGAGAGACTTGTATGTTGGGAAATCCATCTTCAAAGAGTGAATGCTTGAGGAACATGCTAGATGGATCCCTCTGAGAAGGCTTGTGACGTCAAAATTTTGGTTGTAAGCTTACTCTTATTTCATTATTAATGCAATCAATGATGTTTTCCTATGTCTTGTATGTAATGTACTTGATAGCTCATGACTTCTTGACTTTGTGAGTAAATAGATCATTGTTGTTCCAGTTACGTGCTTTGTTGTATTTCCTTTGCATTGTTTCAGGACTGATTACTCATTAGGAGAAGGAAGCGGAAGCCAGAGTAGCGCAACAGAACTCCATCAACCACCAGTTGAGGTAGGCCTCCAACTATGACTGTTTAAGGAAAGCTATCGTTGATATGTCCTTGTTTGTGACCAGACCCACTCTAGAGCTAGAGGGGTTGCCTTTTTCTGCAGAGGGAACAATTTCCTGCATCACAAATTGGCGACTCCGCTGGGGAGCTTTGACCTTTGTTCTTTTCTTGTTTACTCTTGTCTTGATTGTGATGCAGGAAAGTGTTCCCTCTGCGGACAGAGGCAACCCCTCTTGCCCTTGAGTGGGTCTAGTCACAAACAAGCACAAATCAACAATAGCTTTCCTTAAATAGTTCAAGTTGGAGGCCTACCTCAACCGGTGGTCGATGGAGTTCTGTTGCGCTACTCCAGCTTCTGCTTCCTAATGCGTAATCAACCTGAAACAATGCAAAGGAAATACAACAAAGCACGTAACCGGAACAACAATGATCTATTTACCCACAAAGTCAAGAAGTCATGAGCTATCTAGTACATTACATGCAAGACATAGGAAAACATCATTGATTGCATTAATTATGAAATAAGAGTAAGCTTACAACCAAATTCTTGACGTCACAAGCCTTTTCAGAGGGGTCCAGCCAACATGTTCTTCAAGCATTCACTCTTGAAGATGGATCTCCCAACATACAAGTCTCTCTCACTCACAAGTTCCACACAAGATCAAAGGCACTTCACAACCTTCCTCAAGCTATCAACAATCCCACACTTGTCACACTCACACCAGCTATCTAGCAAACTCACAAGCACTAATAGTACTATCAGCAACACTCTAAAGACTAAGAATTCCAAAAATAGCAGCTCATAGCAACGATGAGAGTTTAAATAGGAAAAGGAGTCTCCATGAAAGGTGGGAGGATGAGATTATCTCCAAGGAAGGTAGCACAAATGACAGAACAGCCATGCTAGAGAAAGGAGGGCAACATAAACAAGGCCAACAACCAGGTCTGGAGTCATCTGGAAGGCTAACTGTTGGAACAAATTCGCCCAATCTGGATCATCGCGAGCACATAACTGGTCTATCGCGCTGACATCGCTATTGAATAATGTAGCTATTCATGTCATCGCAGGAAACTACAAGCAACAGTTGCGCTGGCACATGAAATTTGACCATCGCGGGAATCACGTGTACTTCCGTGATGGCAGCGCTTCTGGACTATTTTAGAGCACCCATGAATGCGTTTATTTGGAAAACAGACACGAATGTTAGCTACCTATACCAATAGGTTTCATATTTCATGATTGGCAAAGAAAGTTCCAAATATGCTCTGCTTTGGTGATACAAAGATCCCATATTTCCAAAAGGAGACAAGGTGTGTATATAGCTTCATGTTGATTAAGTTTTGATGGGTGGTCCAAAAGCCTAATCTGGATCATGCCATGTTTCAATTTTTCTGTTGTAGAATAGAGAAAGAAGTCTGTCCAAACTGTTTAATCTTGGCAGACCAGTAGCTTAGGTAGAGAATTGAGGTTCCCAACTGCTTAATCTGGGACCTTGGAAGCAATAAGGGTAGCCTTGGATAGAAAATCAAAAGGGAAAAGCCAAAGAAAAGAAAAGGCACATAAGGGTCTGCAAGTCTAAGTGCACCCTCCATGAAGAAACAAAAAATGCTACGCAAGTAGATGGTTAGGCAGATGGGGTTGTAGAAATGTCATTCCTTACAATTGAATGTGTGTTAACCTATTCACAAAGGAAAATCAATGGATTGAGAAGGTCTTCTTCTCCATCATGTTGCAGCAGAGCAAAGGAGCATGTCTAACTTCGCATCTTCCCCTTTCACATTCATTACTAACATCCCCTCATCAGTTGAGATTCATGGAAGAATTTGAGGTTTTATGATGGTTCTTATTCCTTTAAAAGCCACATTTCTTGTCTAAAAATCTTTTCATTTTGATCTACTCCCTAAGCTAAGTTATCTTCACAGAAACTTAGTGATTTCATTCCTTATTCACCTTTTCCATCCATATTAACCCCTAACTTCTATTATCTAAATCCCCTATGTTACCCTTTCCCTACTATTATAACACTATGGTGTATAAACTCCAAGCATTGTATAAATATCCCTCCCCTTGGCATTATAGCCATATGTTCACTGTTAGGGATTAAATTGACATCTGGTCAGTTTGAGAACCCTAAGCCTTACCCCTCTTTCCCCTTCAGAAGTCATTTAACCCATTGAACCCTTCATTTACTAAAATACCTTGCAAAAAACCCTGTTTTCACCCTTAACCCGCTCAATTGCAAAATACACATGAAAACCCACTTCTTCCGATTTATCCAAAGTCTGGGCGCTATGCGCGATTTTATAAAAAACATTGAAAAAACCACGCAAATGCGCCAATGTTCTAAGGTTCCCGTCGGGTGCATTTACCAAAGAAAATATTATTTTAATCCCCGCCCATACCCGTATCCACCTGGCAGCTCAATGATCCGTCAACCGTCGGATTGGGCCCTTTTCATCCGACGGACCTCACGCATTTCGGACCGGCCCCGACGTCCATGAATTACCTTCCAAAATTTGTCAGAGGGTGACGTCAGGCCTCTGCCACGCGTCACCCCCAAATCGTATCGGAGCCTCCTCTGACAATTCCGCCTCCGTATAATAAGCGGTGTGATATGATACCGCTTACTGTTTCCGGTTTCCGCAATCCCGCCCTGCCAACGTCGCTACCACGTCACTGCTACGTCATCGCCGTGTCCACGCCCCTGTTAGCCATTTGCTCCACCTGTCCGCCACCTCACCGTACCCGTGGACCGCTTGCAGGCCGCCACGTCACCCGATGACGTCATGCTGACGTCATCCGACCTTGACCCCACCTGATGATGTCATGCTGACGTCATCCAAAAAAGGCGCCAATGTTCCAAAAAATCCATATTTTGGCCAAAAAGCCGTGTTTTTTGCACTTTTCGCATAAAAAACTGTTGTTTCCTCTGCATGTAATTTACGTCCAAACTGTCACCAACCTACTGAATTCGGCCTGGATACCATTGGCGCGCCAAAATCCACCTGCATTGTCACCATTGCCAAGCAAATTTACCAGGTATTTATCAAATTCGCCTCCCCTGTGCTCGGTTGTATCCAGAATTGTCTAAAACAAAGCTTAAAAGAGTGAAAAACACATAATTTACAGGCAAATCCCCTGTACCTAGTCTCCATTTGCAACTGTAAGGTCAAAATTCACCTGCTAAGCCTTGTTTACCCGACTTTTCATAGAACCTACATTCTGTTCGTGCAATTGTGAACGGGAAATCCAAACTGCACCAATTTGCCGTGAAAAAGAGTTTAAGGCCAAGCATTTGTCTCATCAAAGCTTTGAGCAGTATTTCAATTGCTGCAATTGACCATTCCATCCTCTGTTCCTCAGTAATTCACCTTTCTTTTTCAAAGAATACCTTTTTTTTTATTTGCTTTGCACAGTGACACCAGATTATACAGCAGAATCCTAAAATAACTATGGATACTCCAGTAGCGCCTGTAGCCTTGAATGTTGCCCCTTTAAATGCCCCTTAGAGAGAATTGGAATGGCAGCCTCTAGCAGACCTAGATTATCAAATATCAGAGGAAATGCTGATGAATACCAAGTTCCACATCCACCTGCTAAATGAATTGAAGGCTAAACATGAGAGTGGAACAGATGTATATGGCATATGGGACTCTTTTCTACCTATCTTCAAGCTCCCTCAGGTCAACCAGTTTCCTGATTTAATCCACCTATGTGCCGAATGCTATGACCCTACTCAGAGAGCTGTGCTTGACCCTTCAGGCTCAGTTGTTTTCTATATCACCCCCGAAGCTATCAAAGAGATGCTGCACTTCAAGACTGAGAAGAAATTAGTTCCTTTATCACTAATAGATTTGATAAATCAAGGAGCTAGATTGACAGATGCTCAGGTCACCAAACTCAATCAGTTGTACATTGGCTCTGACACTGTGAAGTATCCTCCTATTAACCAAGTATACCTCAACCAATTGGGCAGAGATCTTGCAGACATGATTAGTCCCATTTTGGGCTATAATTCAATTGAATTTGTTGATGAAACTGTGCTGGTGATCATGCTCATGTTCTCTCCTGGCAAGTCTCCAATCTACTATGACTATGCCACCTACATCTCTGATAAGATACATGAGCAGTTGATGAACTTGGCAAGAGAAAAGGTGTTCAGATACACCTCTTACATCTACCACTTAATCCTATATTATCAACATGAAAAGTTTTCTTTTGCTGTGAAAAGAGTGGATGCCCAAGGCAATCTAAGGTCAGTGGTCTATTGGTCCTCTGCCTTCCACTGCAGATCTGACTCTCCATATACTTACTGTGAGTTCATAGATCTCTTCATCCACCCAGCCATGTCTCTGATGATGAGCTCACCTCCTCCAAGACTAACTGATGAGATGCAAAGGCTACTTCAGTTGTCTAAATCATACAGCATTGGGGACTGGTACTTCTACCAGAACCACACAGTTATAAGGATATATGGGTGTGAGTTGCCCCCATACAGATTTCCCAAATATGTGCCCATGAGATTGTTTGCCCTGGAATACTTCAGGCAATTTGGGAATGCTGATGTGCTACACTTTTCAGGCAGAGGCAAGAAAGCACAGCTCAAAGTCAGGAACCAATTAGGCCACTTTATCTACAACAAAAGGGAGGAAGGTTGGCAAGAGGCGGATAGAATGTTAGAATCCCTTGGCTTGCAAACCAGTTTCCTTTGGAAACCATATGACCCCGGTCACTTCATAAGCCTAAGAAGGGTCAAATATAGGCTGGCCAGTTATGACCACGTAAGACTTCCTCATATAGAAAAGTATGCAAATCAAACAAAGTGGAGGAGAGGAACCTTAGAGGAGCCTCTCACACAAGAAGAGTTAAATCAAAGAGCACTAAGAAATCTGAAAAAGGTGGCTGACCTAGAGCTTTGTTCACAGGTGTTTACTCTTCCAAGCACTCAAGTGGGAGCAGCTGCATCTTCCTCCACAGCAAATCAGCAAGCAGCCAAAGCTACTGAGCAAACCTCTACCAAAGGCAAGGAAAAGGAAATGGAACCAGAACAGCCACCTCATGAGGAGGTACAGCAGCAAAAACAATAGGTACAACAGCCACAAGAGGGGCAGCAAGAGAAAGAGCAGCCACTACAGCAAGAAAAGGCAGCTGAGGCCCCAATTTTTACTGAGCAGCAGCCACCACAAATTGTGCCTCCTAGGCAGGAAACAACAGCTGAAGCCTCAATCCTCCAAACCCCACAAAAGGAGGATATAAGTAGAAAGAGGGACAGAGAGACTCCCCTCACAACAACAACAACTCAAGGGGAGAAAAGACACAGAATGAATCCCCTTTCAGAAGAGGAAATGCCTATGGGGCAATCTTTGGGCATGGGCCCACCAAGTATGGAGGCCTCAACAAGTTCCTTCCAGCAGGAACAAGAGAGGATAGTGGGAGGAGAAGTCATCTCCTCAAGACAGCAGAGAGAAGGTGAACTGAGCATCAAACAGCAGTTCATTGACATAAAGAGGAGGAATGAGCCAATAAAAATACAGCTATATAATCATTTGTTGAAAATGGCTCCCACTAACCAGCAAAGACTAATGTCTGCATATGATGTTAATGAAGGCAAAATGATCATGAGTCACTTCATGCCAACTTCATTGCAACCACAGTCCCCTGCAGACTACTTGAGGACCAATCTTGAGGTCCTTGCCAAGGACATCCACCCGATGGATCAGATTGAACTACATAAGCAAACGGGTGAGATGGTGTATGCCTCCTTGGCAGACAAGACTTTGGTGAACTACAGGCTAGAAAATAGCCTAAACAACACCACTGCCCAACTGGAGTTGGAAAGAGCATCCTCTCAAGCAAAGGACAACAGGATCAGGGCCTTAGAAGATATAATCATAGAGATTGGGCATGATCCCAAGGACATCAAGGGCATACAAGCATTATTGAAATTGAGGGATGCAGACATGGTAGCATTGAGGAAAAGGATCAAAGTCCCAGCAACTATTCACCCTCAAACGGAAGAAGTTGCCCAGCTGAGACATGATCAAGATGCGGCATCTTTGCTGGTGTCTTTATACAAACAGCTGATCCAGACACAAGAGAAGTTGGGAGAATCAGAGGCTGCACAGGCAGCATTGCAAGCAGCATTACAGCAAAAGGAAGGAGGTCAAACATCTCAGCCTCCTCCAGAAATAATTAACCTTGAGGAAGCTCCTCCAACTACTGCTCCCCTCACTCAACAAACAGAACAGGCAGCACCTTCTACCTCAGCACCAGCACCAGCAACAGAGCAGGCCCCAAGCCTGGACATGCAAAAGCTGAGAAATGAGATTCAGGCCCTGGAAGCCCAAATGACAGAACTAAATGAGGCCAGGGAGAATTTAGCCAAGGTAAATGAAAAATATGATAAATCAAAACAAAATCTGGCTGAGAAAGGAAGAGAGATAAAGGCTCTCAAAGAAAGGATAAAGGAGCTGGAGAAGGAGCTCACACTGGATAAAGTAGTGGTTGAGCTCAAGACAGTGCTATGGCCCAATATTGGCCAATCCATCACTGATCAATGGCAATATATTGAGACAATTCATGAGTAGTTGGAGCTCATTGCAAAAGCACACAGGGAAATCCAAAGAGCTAGGGCATCTCTAGGCAATATGCCTGAGGTTGCCAATAGAATGATCAATGTTCTTAACAACAGAACAAGTGCTCAGTTAGCAACTATGGGAATGTCCAACAGGACTGAGACTATTTTGTTAATAAAGAGGGTCCTAACACTAAGAAGCCTGGTGCAGACACTAGAAAGAAGGACCCAGGACATGCAGACAGAGGTCAATAGATTCATGGACAAATTTGTGGCATTGCAAAACAGAGGTCTCCCTGGCTTACTGAACAGCCCAGGAAGGCTACTTACACATGAGCAGTATGCCAAGAGGGTCAACACGTTCGCCACAAATCAGATCACTGAAAGGCCCAGCACCTCAGAGGAAACAGGGCCAGCAACAGGACAAAGTCTCTACAACAGGGTAGAAAACTTATTTTTTATCATGGATGAGATCAAACATCTGTTTGAAGTGCCTCCCAACTTCTACAAATACACAGAGGCAGATGAGACATTAGAGGCAATTTTGAGACATCAATTGCCCACACAGGAATACTGGACCAAAATGATACAGTTGATATTATAAACCAGAGCCTGTAAATCAAATTTTCATTTAAATTCATAGGTGATCATGCACAGGAAAATTTGACAACACCAGCATGCATGAAAAGGAAAATGGCTGGGCCAACTCAGCAGAACTAATCGGCCAATAAAGCAAGATTGACAGCTACAGGTGACAGGGCCAAAAAACTACTGCACGATAGCCATAAAGGCACATTTTTCCAGAATTAAAGCAGAACGTTCAGACCGACTCAGTGGCCTCCAAAGGTCAAAATATCTTCTGACATACGTAAAGAGCACTTATTCTGTATTCAATGATGTAATAACTTTCTTATCTACTATCTTGAAAAGTTGGTAACGTATTCATTTTTAAAAATGACTCAACACTCCAGATATTTTGTATGACCGATTGTATATATTCCCCCCTCGCATAATCTTGTAGGGGTTGTTGTTGATCTCTCCTCAAGAGTTTCTTATGCTGTAAATTTCCAGACTATTAATACAAAAGCTGATGGAATTTCCAAAGCTCTGCGTTATCTGAGTCGTTGTGGTGTTTTGTTGAATGTTACAGGATTCCTGCGTGTTTCATGGCACAATAAGTCCTCTTTAAACTCTTTGTTATGTGTTTTGTCATCTTCTCATAGCTCATTCATATTCTGTGTTTTACAGTTAATGGCAAGGAAAAAGAATAGTTCTAGGATTTAATCACAGATTACCCTGGACTCAATCTATGCTATTATAAATGTTTTCTTCAGTTACAGTTATAAAGGTGTAATTCTTAATTGCTGCACCTCTACACTATATCTTTCACAGTGATTATTGTTTCAGGAAATTCAAGTCTGCTTCCTGTGCAGTATATCTCTTTCTCACACTCCCAGCTTAGTGGAAAATTCTCAATTGCTTTCCACTGGTTAATACACACTTCACCATCACAATTTCAAATTTGTTTCATGAAGTATTTAAATGGCCCTGTAATTTCAGTAACTCAACTCAATATTTCAGACAACCTGTAGCCACAGACTCCATTGCCCAATGGACTAATACTGCCTGAAAACTTACACCTTAGATGCAGAAGACATCCCTCAACCAAACATAAAACAAAACCCTGAGCATTATAGCTAGCCTAAAATAATATCAAAACAGAGACAAATCATAAAGAGAGAGCCCTCTCTGATTACAGTTTGGCTAGAAACTGTAATCCAAAGATTGGTTAGTGGTTACCCCGGCCGTATTCCCTTGGGAGTCAAAGGGAACAACCTGGGAGTTAACATAATTGGCGACTCCACTGGGGAGGAGCATATTATTTTTCAACTGTGGTCTGTCCATAGACTGTGGTTCTAAAAGCTTGAGCAGTCCCTTAAAACAGTCCTAAAATATCCTAAAAATACCAAAGAGAAATTCATAAGCTGGCTCCCAAGAAGAATCCACGATATACAAGGTCAAATCCTGACCCAAATCCACCAGCTGTTTTTGAAAATCCTAATACAATCCCTAAGATCATTAGGAAGCAGCAGGGACAGGAAACTCTTGCTGATTCAAGTCCTGAGACAGCCCATCCAAACCCTGTTCCAACTCCAATCAAGGTTCTATTTCGGTCTACCCTTGATTCCCCCAGTTCACCATCCACATCTCAAAGCCCTCCTTTCACACCTCCATCCACTGCACATATTCCCTTGACCAGCACTCTAGTTTCCACCTTTCCCACTACCCCTGTTGTACCAGTCATTCATGCTATCCCAGTTATCCCTGTCAACCCTATAAATCCTGCAAGTATGGCTAATAGATATGCACCCCTGCAGTTACCTGCCAATGCTCTAGCTCTACCTCAGGACTATCAATCCAAGATCTCATATTTTGACTCCACTGGCCCTTTCACAGCAATTCAGCATGCCAGAAGGATGCAAGACCACTTTGAGAACTATGAAATAGATGATGACAGTGTGAGAATGAGAATCTTTGTTCAGAGCCTCACAGGGGATGTAAGAACTTGGTTTAGATCACTGGCTGCAAATACCATCACAACTCCTGATGACCTTTATCAAGCCTTTACTAATAGATGGGAGAAGAAGAAAGATCCCTTGCACATACTTGGTGAATATGACACAATCAAACGAGGTCCTCAAGAGACCGTTTTGGAGTATTGTGCAAGATTCAATAATGTATATAATGCAATACCCCAAAATTTAAGACCTCCCCCTGATTTAGCCTTGTACAAATTTCCTGATGGTTTTGACCCTGATATGGCATATCAATTAAAAGAAAGGGTGCCTGAAACCCTTGAAGAAGCCCAAAAGGTTGCTGTCACAGTAGAGGCTAACCTGATTGCCAAAAGAAACAGGGCAAGATTGGAAAAGAGAACCACCTTCAAAGAAGAACCCTCTGCCTTTGATCAAAAACTGGATGCAATACTTACTGGTATGAAGAGATTGGGTGATAGAGTAGAATCAGTTGAGAGAAAGTCATCATGGGAAGCACCACAAAATAACCCTATCAGGAATCCAAATTTTAGGAGAAATCAAAACCCAAACACTGGCAAAACCGGTTCTAATCCAGACATAAGGCCTCCTTTCCAGGAAAACTATACTGAGGCATCCACTTCGAATGAGCAAACAGATGACACCCACATTAACCTAATGGGCCTGAATGATGAGCAGCAAGTTTTCTTGAGTCAAGAGGATCATAAAGATGATGACATTCAGCAATTCCAAACCAGGTCAGGTGAGTCATTTGACTTTAAACAAGGATATGACACAGCTGTTTATGAAGTTCATAAACAATATAAGCTAAGAAGCAGAACTATAAATGTGACACAGCCTGACAAGACAAAGGACACTACACAGCCTAAGAAAGCTATTATCACAGAACCAAGTGAAAAAACTTGTCCAATTACAGATGAGGTAACAGTTGAGGAAATAGCTGAAACTTCTCCCTCAAAACAGCAACCAGTAGATTCATCACCCTTGCAGCCCAATCCAAGTAACACTCCTCAAGAGATGAGTAAGAAGGACAAGCCGCAAGACCGAGATAAGAATCAAGAAGAAGACTTAGTGAACAAGGAAAACACTGTCATCCACAACCCCAGAATCCAATCTGAAAAACCCTTTGACTTAGAAGCTGAAATTGGCAAACTAAAAGTAGCTATTCCTCTTTCAGAACTAAACAAGCATGACATTTATAGACAACAAATCAAGAAGTCCCTTCAAATTACTCGTAATAAAGATAATGTCAATGTGTTGGATGACACCCCAGAATTACTTTTCGGTCCAGAAGTTGATGGAAAAACAGCAGTCACAGGTATCTTACCTTTCTATGTCAGCCTGCATGTTCATGACAAGATACTACACAACACAATGTTTGACTCAGGTGCCTCTCACAACTTGATGCCTAAATCAGTCATGGAGAGATTGAACCTAGATATTACAAGACCATACAAGGACCTATTCTCATTTGACTCCAGCCAAGTTAAGTGTTTAGGTCTCATAAAAGACCTCTGTGTCTCACTCGTCCAATATCCCAATAAAACAATCCTCATGGATGTTGTGGTTGCTGATATCCCACCCAAATATGGGATGCTGTTATCAAGGTCATGGGGGGCTAAACTCCAAGGTTCCCTACAATTAGACATGTCATACGCAACCATCTCAGTCTTTGGTCAACCCAAGAGGTTATATAGAGAGTCACTTATGAAATACATGGTCAGCAGTGAAGAAAAACCTCAAAACTTTCCCATATATGCTGTCCATTCTGACATAGATTCATATATTCTCTTCAATGATAATTCAGGTCTTACAAATGATGAAGAAACCAAGACACATAAACAAGATCAGGACATTAATGGACAAGCTGTTGCTCTAGAAATCAAGCTAATTCAATCAAGTGATCAGACTGTCCTAGAAGACAAACCAGGTGAAAAACCAGAACTTCAACTTACGATTCCAGCTCATGAAGAGGTCATTAAGTCTCCCCTAGAACAAGAGAACCTATGGTTTCTAGAATTTGATGGGTCAGTTAACAAATTAGGGGCAGGAGCTGGGGTTTGGATACATAACAAGCAGAACAATCATGCAGAAGGTCGAGCCTATAGACTAAATTTCAGATGCACTAATAACATGGCAGAATATGAAGCTCTCTTGCTAGGCCTTAAGCTAGTAAAATCCTTACAAGCCATAAAAGTTTCAATTATGGGAGATTCAGACTTGATTATCCAACAAGTAAAGGGAAATTTTGTTACTAATGATAAAAGACTGAGATCTTATAGATCTGCTGCTGCTGAACTACTACAGTCCTTCACTGAATTTCAAATTACCAAGATTCCCAGGACCCATAACCTGCATGCTCATAGCTTGGCCACATTTGCAAGCACCTGCAAGTTACCTTTTGAGCCCCACCACTACTTTACAGTTGAGGTAAAACACAGACCTTCTGTCCCAAACAATGTCGAAGACTGGCAAGTATTTGAAGATGATGCACAAATAAATAATTTCCTAACCCTGCAACAAGAATTTGCAGGACTAAATATTGACATTGAGAGAGCAAGTCAATCACAAATACTTGAGGGACCAAGTCAATCACAAATACTTGAAAGAGCAAGTCAATCACAAATACTTGAAAGAGCAAGTCAATCACAAATACAGAGTGAACAGAATAACAAGCCACTATCACCCAAGACAGCTCACCAAATCCTACATCCAACAATTTTTAACAAAAACAACATACAAGAAATTCAACAAATCAGTTGTGAAGAAGTGGCTGATGCTGAGGATGAAGTGATACAATTGAAAGACAATTTTCTTCCAACAGGCCTAACTCCACTAGAGGATATTTTTGATTCAAATGATGTCCCTAGAAAACCAAAAATGCAGCCCCTTAACTCTGCCATTGAAGAATGCAACATTGGAACCATTGAGAAACCCAAGATAATAAAACTATTTTCATCCCTACCTCCTGATCAGAAGCCTAAATACATTGACCTTTTCAAAGAGTTTCAAGATGTTTTTGCATGGAGTTATGAGGACTTAAAATCCTATGACACCTCTGTGATTCAACACACTATCCCTCTCAAGCCAAATCAAAAACCCTTTAAGCAAAAATTGAGGAGAATCAATCCTATGCTTCTCCCAGCAATGGAGCAAGAGGTACAAAAAATGTTTAAAGCTGGTATCATAGCACCAATCAGGTTTTCTGATTGGATCTCAAATTTAGTGCCCACAAGAAAGAAAACTGGTGAAATAAGACTCTGTGTTGATCTTAGAAATCTAAACCAAGTGTCTCTCAAAGACAACTATCCCTTACCTAAGATGGATCACATTCTCCAAAGAGTGGTAGGGGCCTCAAGGATTTCATTACTTGATGGATTCTCAGGCTTTAATCAGATCCTAGTACACCCTGATGATCAAGACAAAACTGCATTCACGACCCCATGGGGAACTTTCAAATATGTAAAAATGCCTTTCGGGTTGAAAAATGCAGGGGCAACATTTCAGAGAGCAATGGATATTGCTTTTGCCAAAGAGATTCATGAATTCCTTTTCATTTATTTGGATGACCTTACACCTTTCTCAAAATCAGACCAAGAACACTTGAAGCACTTGAGGCAGATTTTCTTAACATGTAGGAAATATGGAATTTCCTTGAATCCCAAGAAGTCTCTTTTTGGTTTGGAAGAAGGTAAGCTGTTAGGGCATATTATTTCAAAGAATGGCATAAGAATTGACCCGGACAGGATACAAGCTATCTTACAAATGCCCCACCCAAGAAACATTAAAGAATTGCAAGCCTTCTTGGGTAAGATCAACTTCTTGAGAAGGTTTATCCCAAACTTAGCAGAATTGATCAGATTACTAAATAACATGCTAAAGAAGGATTCAAAAGTGAAATGGACAGTTGAGGCAAATCAAGCCTTTGAAGGTATAAAATTGGCCCTTACCCAAACCCCAGTCTTAACAAATCCTCAATTTGACAGAGAATTTATCATTTTCTCTTTTGCCTCCCAGCATACCATTGCTGTTGTTTTATTACAGAAAGATGACCAAGGAAATGAGAAACCCATTGCTTTCTTTAGCAGAGCTCTTAGAGATGCACCTCTGAAATATCAAATCATGGAGAAACAAGCTTATGCTTTGGTCAAGGCCATTAAAGACTTTAGGATTTACATCCTTTATTCCCATGTTATAGCTTATGTGCCAAGTCCCATTGTTAAAGACATTCTCACTCAAGAAAACTTAGAAGGTAGAAGAGGAAAATGGATTGCCAACATCCTCGAATTTGATATTGAAATAAAACCTACAAAATTAATAAAAGGGCAAGGTTTGGCCAGACTAATGACAGAAGCAAACTTCCAAGCCCTAGACATAAACCAGCTGGACAATGAACCGGAGCTGGCGACTCCAAAGATCAATGTAGCCTTTGAACAATCCCCTTGGTACTCTGATATATGTTATGTGTTACAAAACCTGTGTGCTCCACCAGGATTGTCCAGAACTAAGTGTAGGTTCCTAAAAATGAAAGCTTCAAGATTTTGTGTCATGGAAGGCAATTTGCTTTGGAAAAATGATGAGGGTATACTGTTAAACTGCTTGATTGAGAATGAGACTAACAATGTTACCAAAGAATTTCATGCAGGTGACTGTGGTGGACACTTGTATTGGAAGTCCACTGTGGATAAGATTTTGAGGGCTGGTTATTATTGGCCCACTGTTTTCTCTGATGTCAAGAAATTCACCACCACTTGTCATAAATGTCAAGTGTTTGAGGGAAAGAGAAAGTTACTGCCACTTCCTTTGAGGCCTATTGCAACAGAGAGACCTTTTCAACAATGGGGCTTGGATTTCATTGGGGAAATTCACCCTTCATCTTCAGGCCAACATAGATGGATTTTAACAGCTACAGAATACTTTACTAAATGGATTGAAGCTGTTCCATGCAGACAAGCAAATGATTCCACTATCATTCAGTTCCTGGAGACTAATATTCTTTCTAGATTTGGTTGTCCTGATAAAATAATAACAGACAATGCTGCTGCCTTCAGATCTAAGAAGATGGTGAATTTCTGCCACAAATTTCACATTACCTTGGGCCATTCTACTGCATATTATCCCCAAGGAAATGGCCTTGCTGAATCATCAAACAAAAGCCTTGTGAACATCATAAAGAAGGTATTGGAAGAAAATAAGAAGAATTGGCATAAGAAGCTTGTGAATGCCTTATGGGCAGATAGACTAACAACCAAAAGATCAATTGGGATCAGCCCATATGAGTTAGTTTATGGATTAGAAGCCAAATTTCCTTCATCACTGGGAATCCATGTCATGAAATTACTTCAAGAGAGTCAAGCTGAGCCAAATGATATGCAAAGAAGGATAAATCAAATAATATGTTTGCAGCAAACTAGAGACCAAGTTTACAGCAGAGTTCAAGTTTTACAAGAAAAGTTAAAGAAAGCCTTTGACAGAAGGACCAAGGTAGAAGATTTTAATGTTGGAGACAAAGTCCTCAAGTGGGACTCAAGAAGAGAAGATAAGGGAAAACATGGAAAATTTGATTCCCTTTGGAGAGGACCATTTGTTGTTCAAGCAGTACAAGGAAACAATACTTATTTCCTTAAAAGTCTTAATGAAACTGATTTGGATGAAGGTCCTGTGAATGGCAGGATGTTGAAGCACTATTTTGACTACTATCCATAAGTGCAGCCGGAGTTTCCCTTGTACATATTCAGGTGTATATATTACTTTCTGTTAAAATGTAAAAATGCAGTTTCTCAAGTTTTATTGGTTGTCAGCAAAAGGCTAATGAGTTCAGAGATCTACCAAGATGGGAAGAGTACAATTTGGCATGTCAAAGCAGCATACTTCAAGTTTTAGTAAAAGCAGTCAAGGGCCCAGGCATTCTGACCTGCTGTTCTTGGCCTTTCAAATAGAAAAGCCATCCCCATGTGGAGCCACTGTTAGCTACCTATACCAATAGGTTTCATATTTCATGATTGGCAAAGAAAGTTCCAAATATGCTCTGCTTTGGTGATACAAAGATCCCATATTTCCAAAAGGAGACAAGGTGTGTATATACCCTCATGTTGATTAAGTTTTGATGGGTGGTCCAAAAGCCTAATCTGGATCATGCCATGTTTCAATTTTTCTGTTGTAGAATAGAGAAAGAAGTCTGTCCAAACTGTTTAATCTTGGCAGACCAGTAGCTTAGGTAGAGAATTGAGGTTCCCAACTGCTTAATCTGGGACCTTGGAAGCAATAAGGGTAGCCTTGGATAGAAAATCAAAAGGAAAAAGCCAAAGAAAAGAAAAGGCACATAAGGGTCTGCAAGTCTAAGTGCACCCTCCATGAAGAAACAAAAAATGCTAGGCAAGTAGATGAGTAGGCAGATGGGGTTGCTGAAATGTCATTCCTTACAATTGAATGTGTGCTAACCTATTCACAAAGGAAAATCAATGGATTGAGAAGGTCTTCTTCTCCATCATGTTGCAGCAGAGCAAAGGAGCATGTCTAACTTCGCATCTTCCCCTTTCACATTCATTACTAACATCCCCTCATCAGTTGAGATTCATGGAAGAATTTGAGGTTTTATGATGGTTCTTATTCCTTTAAAAGCCACATTTCTTGTCTAAAAATCTTTTCATTTTGATCTACTCCCTAAGCTAAGTTATCTTCACAGAAACTTAGTGATTTCACTCCTCATTCACCTTTTCCATCCATATTAACCCCTAACTTCTATTATCTAAATCCCCTATGTTACCCTTTCCCTACTATTATAACACTATGGTGTATAAACCCCAAGCATTGTATAAATATCCCTCCCCTTGGCATTATAGCCATATGTTCACTGTTAGGGATTAAATTGACATCTGGTCAGTTTGAGAACCCTAAGCCTTACCCCTCTTTCCCCTTCAGAAGTCATTTAACCCATTGAACCCTTCATTTACTAAAATACCTTGCAAAAAACCCTGTTTTCACCCTTAACCCGCTCAATTGCAAAATACACATGAAAACCCACTTCTTCCGATTTATCCAAAGTCTGGGCGCTATGCGCGATTTTATAAAAAACCACGCAAATGCGCTAATGTTCTAAGGTTCCCGCCAGGTGCATTTACCAAAGAAAATATTATTTTAATCCCCGCCCGTACCCGTATCCACCTTGCAGCTCAATGATCCGTCGACCATCGGATTGGGCCCTTTTCATCCGACGACCCTCACGCATTTTGGACCAGCCCCGACGTCCGTGAATTACCTTCCGAAATTTGTCAGAGGGTGACGTCAGGCCTCTGCCACGCGTCACCCCCAAATCGTATCAGAGCCTCCTCTGACAATTCCGCCTCCGTATAATAAGCGGTGCGATATGATACCGCTTACTGTTTCCGGTTTCCGCCAACCCGCCCTGCCAACGTCGCTACCACGTCACTGCTACGTCATCGCTGTGTCAGCGCCCCCGTTAGCCATTTTCTCCACCTGTCCGCCACCTCACTGCACCCGTGGACCGCTTGCAGGCCGCCACGTCACCCGATGACGTCATGCTGACGTCATCCAAAAAAGGCGCCAATGTTCCAAAAAATCCATATTTTGGCCAAAAAGCCGTGTTTTTTGCACTTTTCGCATAAACAACTGTTGTTTCCTCTACATGTAATTTACGTCCAAACTGTTGCCAACCTGCTGAATTCGGCCTGGATACCATTGGCGCGCCAAAATCCACCTGCATTGTCACCATTGCCAAGAAAATTTACCAGGTATTTATCAAATTCGCCTCCCCTGTGCTCGGTTGTATCCAGAATTGTCTAAAACAAAGCTTAAAAGAGTGAAAAACACATAATTTACCGGCAAATCCCCTGTACCTAGTACCATTTGCAACTGTAAGGTCGAAATTCACCTGCTAAGCCTTGTTTACCCGACTTTTCATAGAACCTGCATTCTGTTCGCGCAATTGTGAACGGGAAATCCAAACTGCACCAATTTGCCGTGAAAAAGAGTTTAAGGCCAAGCATTTGTCTCATCAAAGCTTTGAGCAGTATTTCAATTGCTGCAATTGACCATTCCATCCTCTGTTCCTCAGTAATTCACCTTTCTTTTTCAAAGAATACCTTTTTTTTTATTTTCTCTGCACAGTGACACCAGATTATACAGCAGAATCCTAAAATAACTATGGATACTCCAGTAGCGCCTGTAGCCTTGAATGTTGCCCCTTTAAATGCCCCTCAGAGAGAATTGGAATGGCAGCCTCTAGCAGACCTGGATTATCAAATATCAGAGGAAATGTTGATGAATACCAAGTTCCACATCCACCTGCTAAATGAATTGAAGGCTAAACATGAGAGTGGAACAGATGTATTGGGCATATGGGACTCTTTTCTACCTATCTTCAAGCTCCCTCAGGTCAACCAGTTTCCTGATTTAATCCACCTATGTGCCGAATGCTATGACCCTACTCAGAGAGCTGTGCTTGACCCTTCAGGCTCAGTTGTTTTCTATATCACCCCTGAAGCTATCAAAGAGATGCTGCACTTCAAGACTGAGAAGAAATTAGTTCCTTTATCACTAATAGATTTGATAAATCAAAGAGCTAGATTGACAGATGCTCAGGTCACCAAACTCAATCAGCTGTACATTGGCTCTGACACTGTGAAGTATCCTCCTATTAACCAAGTATACCTCAACCAATTGGGCAGAGATCTTGCAGACATGATTAGTCCCATTTTGGGCTATAATTCAATTGAATTTGTTGATGAAACTGTGCTGGTGATCATGCTCATGTTCTCTCCTGGCAAGTCTCCAATCTACTATGACTATGCCACCTACATCTCTGATAAGATACATGAGCAGTTGATGAACTTGGCAAGAGAAAAGGTGTTCAGATACACCTCTTACATCTACCACTTAATCCTATATTATCAACATGAAAAGTTTTCTTTTGCTGTGAAAAGAGTGGATGCCCAAGGCAATCTAAGGTCAGTGGTCTATTGGTCCTCTGCCTTCCACTGCAGATCTGACTCTCCATATACTTACTGTGAGTTCATAGATCTCTTCATCCACCCAGCCATGTCTCTGATGATGAGCTCACCTCCTCCAAGACTAACTGATGAGATGCAAAGGCTACTTCAGTTGTCTAAATCATACAGCATTGGGGACTGGTACTTCTACCAGAACCACACAGTTATAAGGATATATGGGTGTGAGTTGCCCCCATACAGATTGCCCAAATATGTGCCTATGAGATTGTTTGCCCTGGAATACTTCAGGAAATTTGGGAATGCTGATGTGCTACACTTTTCAGGCAGAGGCAAGAAAGCACAGCTCAAAGTCAGGAACCAATTAGGCCACTTTATCTACAACAAAAGGGAGGAAGGTTGGCAAGAGGCGGATAGAATGTTAGAATCCCTTGGCTTGCAAACCAGTTTCCTTTGGAAACCATATGACCCCGGTCACTTCATAAGCCTAAGAAGGGTCAAATATAGGCTGGCCAGTTATGACCACGTAAGACTTCCTCATATAGAAAAGTATGCAAATCAAACAAAGTGGAGGAGAGGAACCTTAGAGGAGCCTCTCACACAAGAAGAGTTAAATCAAAGAGCACTAAGAAATCTGAAAAAGGTGGCTGACCTAGAGCTTTGTTCACAGGTGTTTACTCTTCCAAGCACTCAAGTGGGAGCAGCTGCATCTTCCTCCACAGCAAATCAGCAATCAGCCAAAGCTACTGAGCAAACCTCTACCAAAGGCAAAGAAAAGGAAATGGAACCAGAACAGCCACCTCATGAGGAGGTACAGCAGCAACAACAACAGGTACAATAGCCACAAGAGGGGCAGCAAGAGAAAGATCAGCCACTACAGCAAGAAAAGGCAGCTGAGGCCCCAATTTTTACTGAGCAGCAGCCACCACAAATTGTGCCTCCTAGGTAGGAAACAACAGCTGAAGCCTCAATCCTCCAAACCCCACAAAAGGAGGATATAAGTAGAAAGAGGGACAGAGAGACTCCCCTCACAACAACAACAACTCAAGGGGAGAAAAGACACAGAATGAATCCCCTTTCAGAAGAGGAAATGCCTATGGGGCAATCTTTGGGCATGGGCCCACCAAGTATGGAGGCCTCAACAAGTTCCTTCCAGCAGGAACAAGAGAGGATAGTGGGAGGAGAAGTCAGCTCCTCAAGCCAGCAGAGAGAAGGTGAACTGAGCATCAAACAGCAGTTCATTGACATAAAGAGGAGGAATGAGCCAATAAAAATACAGCTATATAATCATTTGTTGAAAATGGCTCCCACTAACCAGCAAAGACTAATGTTTGCATATGATGTTAATGAAGGCAAAATGATCATGAGTCACTTCATGCCAACTGCATTGCAACCACAGTCCCCTGCAGACTACTTGAGGACCAATCTTGAGGTCCTTGCCAAGGACATCCACCCGATGGATCAGATTGAACTACACAAGCAAACGGGTGAGATGGTGTATGCCTCCTTGGCAGACAAGACTTTGGTGAACTTCAGGCTAGAAAATAGCCTAAACAACACCACTGCCCAACTGGAGTTGGAAAGAGCATCCTCTCAAGCAAAGGACAACAGGATCAGGGCCTTAGAAGATATAATCATAGAGATTGGGCATGATCCCAAGGACATCAAGGGCATACAAGCATTATTGAAATTGAGGGATGCAGACATGGCAGCATTGAGGAAAAGGATCAAAGTCCCAGCAACTATTCACCCTCAAACGGAAGAAGTTGCCCAGCTGAGACATGATCAATATGCGGCAGCTTTGCTGGTGTCTTTATACAAACAGCTGATCCAGACACAAGAGAAGTTGGGAGAATCAGAGGCTGCACAGGCAGCATTGCAAGCAGCATTACAGCAAAAGGAAGGAGGTCAAACATCTCAGCCTCCTACAGAAATAATTAACCTTGAGGAAGCTCCTCCAACTATTGCTCCCCTCACTCAACAAACAGAACAGGCAGCACCTTCTACCTCAGCACCAGCACCAATAACAGAGCAGGCCCCAAGCCTGGACATGCAAAAGCTGAGAAATGAGATTCAGGCCCTGGAAGCCCAAATGACAGAACTAAATGAGGCCAGGGAGAATTTAGCCAAGGTAAATGAAAAATATGATAAATCAAAACAAAATCTGGCTGAGAAAGGAAGAGAGATAAAGGCTCTCAAAGAAAGGATAAAGGAGCTGGAGAAGGAGCTCACACTGGATAAAGTAGTGGCTGAGCTCAAGACAGTGCTATGGGCCAATATTGGCCAATCCATCACTGATCAATGGCAATATATTGAGACAATTCATGAGCAGTTGGAGCTCATTGCAAAAGCACACAGGGAAATCCAAAGAGCTAGGGCATCTCTAGGCAATATGCCTGAGGTTGCCAATAGAATGATCAATGTGCTTAGCAACAGAACAAGTGCTCAGTTAGCAACTATGGGAATCTCCAACAGGACTAAGACTATTTTGTTAATAAAGAGGGTCCTAACACTAAGAAGCCTGGTGCAGACACTAGAAAGAAGGACCCAGGACATGCAGACAGAGGTCAATAGATTCATGGACAAATTTGTGGCATTGCAAAACAGAGGTCTCCCTGGCTTACTGAACAGCGCAGGAAGGCTACTTACACATGAGCAGTATGCCAAGAGGGTCAACACGTTCGCCACAAATCAGATCACTGAAAGGCCCATTACCTCAGAGGAAACAGGGCCAGCAACAGGACAAAGTCTCTACAACAGGGTAGAAAACTTATTTTTTATCATGGATGAGATCAAACATCTGTTTGAAGTGCCTCCCAACTTCTACAAATACACAGAGGCAGATGAGACATTAGAGGCAATTTTGAGACATCAATTGCCCACACAGGAATACTGGACCAAAATGATACAATTGATATTATAAACCAGAGCCTGTAAATCAAATTTTCATTTAAATTCATAGGTGATCATGCACAGGAAAATTTGACAACACCAGCATGCATGAAAAGGAAAATGGCTGAGCCAACTCAGCAGAACTAATCGGCCAATAAAGCAAGATTGACAGCTACAGGTGACAGGGCCAAAAAACTACAGCACGACAGCCATAAAGGCACATTTTTCCAGAATTAAAGCAGAACGTTCAGACCGACTCAGTGGCCTCCAAAGGTCAAAATATCTTCTGACATACATAAAGAGCACTTATTCTGTATTCAATGATGTAATAACTTTCTTATCTACTATCTTGAAAAGTTGGTGAACGTATTCATTTCTAAAAATGACTCAACACTCCAGATATTTTGTATGACCGATTGTATATATTCCCCCCTCGCATAATCTTGCAGGGGTTGTTGTTGATCTCTCCTCAAGAGTTTCTTATGCTGTAAATTTCCAGACTATTAATACAAAAGCTGATGGAATTTCCAAAGCTCTGCGTTATCTGAGTCGTTGTGGTGTTTTGCTGAATGTTACAGGATTCCTACGTGTTTCATGGCACAATAAGTCCTCTTTAAACTTTTTGTTATGTGTTTTGTCATCTTCTCATAGCTCATTCATATTCTGTTTTTTACAGTTAATGGCAAGGAAAAAGAATAGTTCTAGGATTTAATCACATATTACCCTGGACTCAATCTATGCTATTATAAATGTTTTCTTTAGTTACAGTTATAAAGGTGTAATTCTTAATTGCTGCACCTCTACGCTATATCTTTCACAGTGATTATTGTTTCAGGAAATTCAAGTCTGCTTCCTGTGCAGTATATCTCTTTCTCACACTCCCAGCTTAGTGGAAAATTCTCAATTGCTTTCCACTGGTTAATACACACTTCACCATCACAATTTCAAATTTGTTTCATGAAGTATTTAGATGGCCCTGTAATTTCAGTAACTCAACTCAATATTTCAGACAACCTGTAGCCATAGACTCCATTGCCCAATGGACTAATACTGCCTGAAAACTTACACCTTAGATGCAGAAGACATCCCTCAACCAAACATAAAACAAAACCCTGAGCATTATAGCTAGCCTAAAATACTATCAAAACAGAGACAAATCATAAAGAGAGAGCCCTCTCTGATTACAGTTTGGCTAGAAACTGTAATCCAAAGATTGGTTAGTGGTTACCCCGGCCGTATTCCCTTGGGAGTCAAAGGGAACAACCTGGGAGTTAACAACGATGATGCAGAAACCTTTGGAAAAGTGGGTCATTTGGCAACATCAGAGAGCATTTGTCTAACATGAGCATGTACAACTTGGACACATGACACAGTAGGAATACTGGAGTGAGGACAGTGACAAATTACTGTGTAACAGATGCCCCCTAAAGTATGAAGCCCGAGAGAGTGGGAGGGGTGAAATGCTTTATGAAATTGACTGAAACTGGAACACCATCCGGAAGAACCTGCACACAAGTACAACTAATATCTCTGATAATGAATTACATGTAGTTTAGGCATGGGCGCAGCCATCCAAAAGACATACGAAATAGGTCTGTGGTATGAACGCAGCCATCCAGCTAATGAGACCATGATGATGATAAAGGTATGGTCGCAGCCATCCATGAAGACTCAGGTATGGTCACAGCCATCCATCAATGAGTCATGCAATCATAAAACCAATCCATGCAGCCCGAACATGTGTAATCTAAGTTCGGGGTCTTGAAACCATCTAATCATAGTACAAATTCTAACATGAGAATAGATGTGCTGAGGTCGAGCATGATAGAACATCGATTGATTACTGGTCAATGATAAAAACCATTAACAAGCGCGAGAGAAACCACCAATAATGTCAATGGCTCTCAAGGTACTGTATAGCACAATCCACGAAGTGTGAAAAATGAGCTGGAGTCGAACACTCATGGAATCACCCAATCGACGACCAATGATGAGAGTCGACCGTCAGGTGTGAAGAACTTGCCATTGAGGCATGCAAGCTCTAAGGTACCAAAGGGGATCTCTAGATCAATCTCCTGGATAATGAGCTGATGTCAACAGGAGACGACCCGTCGTAGGAGGGCCATAATGTTTCACCCATCAACGGCACGAGATAAGGAACAAGTGGCAGATGGTGAAACAGAGTATAAGAGGAGAAGACGAGGGTGTAAACTGCAGAAGGATTATACTCTTGAACATGTCGGCAACACGACTCCGGAGGCGGGTGGTAGCATTCAGGCATCAAAGGATCAGAGGCTCGATGGAAATGGCATGAATCGAATGGAATGAGGCTAGAATGATATCCCAAACCCGCGAAAGGCCAAATGACGATGTATGGATGTCCTAACCCGACAAGAAGCAAAAGTGTCGATGTTCAAGAGTGACTAGCTGCCATAGATAGTCAATGATAAACCTATTGTTGAGTCCAACCTAGTAATAGTTTAACGAGTCCTAGGAAGGATAAGCTCGAGTCTCGTCATGGTGACGAGTCCAATGTCATCAGGGTTTAACGAGTCTGACATAGGCAAAACTCGGAGTCTTTTTCATGTTTAGAGAGTTTGAAAAAGACACGGAAAAGAAAACCCCAGGGGGGTCCTTTTTCATAGAGTTGTGTCTCTAGAGCCCGAAAAAGTATAAAACAATACTCGAAAGAACCGCCCGACCATTACGATCAAGGAGTACTTTTCGTAACTAGTGACTTTGACCCGAAAAAGTAGAAGAGCGGTCGGAAGCACATCATTTCTTAACCAATAATGACCCTGAAACATCAAAAACCCGACAATCCTTTTGTGTTTAAACGGTCAGAAAAAGAGCTTAAAGACGACCGCCTCTCGTTTCTTTTTAACGAGTCAAGAGGAAAACTCGGCTATCTTTTCATGTTTCAAGTCGGAAAAGAGCTTAAAGACGACTTTTCAGGATCAAGTGTATATGAAACGGTCGTAATTCCACTACCTGAAGCTCTACACAAAAAACACAGCGCACGCAAACCCGTTCGAGATAATATGAACAATACATATAAAAACATAGTTAAAAAGCATATTTTGACTATCCATGTGGTAAAACAATGAGAAAAACCCACATTGATAAAATGTATTTTTTTAATTTGCAAAAATCAATATAAAAAGGGATTAACCCATCCATTTTTACCATAGCACTATTCAATTTACCGTGGTGCAACTTGGAGCACTGAAGTTGGCGAGCAAAATTCGGCCCCGTCTGTGCATCATTCATCCCGAAACTGGTTCCAGGTAGACATGCGTTGCCCTGTGCTTCATTTTAATACTTTTTCATGCGTTTTGGACGTTCCAAGTGTTAGTTTAGGCGGATTTTCAAACCGGGTTCCACCGCTCAGTCATCGCGGGTTTACCCTATCGGGTCCGTGA
Source organism: Pinus tabuliformis (assembly GCA_031772625.1). Lineage (NCBI taxonomy): Eukaryota > Viridiplantae > Streptophyta > Pinopsida > Pinales > Pinaceae > Pinus > Pinus tabuliformis. The sequence goes on from CM062812.1 coordinate 49,100,475, forward strand.
TGGCCAAAAAAATTTTGCACAAGGCGCGCCCCGATCATCACAGAAAAGTGGTGTACTTCCGCGATGATCGCGAAAAACTTGAACTAGCGACCTCACGCCATCGCGTCTGTTTTTAAAACAGACGCGATGATGCAGCAAACTTATGATTTTATGCCAATTCCGCATCAAAATTTCTAAAAGAAGTGCTAATTCAAATTTTCGCGTCCTGCAGGCTATAATGGTATTCATCTGGCAGGAACGTGTGCATGATAACAACGATATAGAAGCTTTCACCAATGTGGGGTGCCGAAACACACTACGGGCATGCGAAATTTTCAAATTCTTCCTAACTCCACACCTGCGGTCACAACTTGACTTGATGGAGCTACTGATCAGGGCCTGGAATCCTACCGATGGGAAATTTATCATCCAAGGCCGAGATATCGAGTTTGACTCTACAGACATATATTTTTTGACCGGGCTGTCCCGTCGAGGTGAGAGGCCCATTCTGGAAGGGCAGCGACCCGGGGGTGATTCCTTAGATATGTTCATGGCTAAAGTGTGCCCACGGGCACGCAAGACAACAAGTGGGAAGGTGGCAATCCCAACAGTAGACAACGTAATCCTTCGTGCTATGCTTTTCATGGTGACACGGGCAGCGAGCTCCCAAGCCCAACATGAGGCTTCGAAGACCCAGCTCCAGCTGGCTCTCGAGTGTCTCAATCCCACCATGTTTAACTAGGCAGAGATGGTGACGGTGAACATAAAGAAGCAACTCACCAACTGTCGTCGCAGAGAGACGAAGCAGTTTGGTTATGGATCCATCTTAGTCCCGCTCATGCTGGAGCGGGTGCCGGCACTGCAGTTGCAAGACATGGATTTCGACTTACCCAGGCCACGTGAGACGAGGGCCACATAATGGGCTCACGTCATGCCACGAGGAGGTGGCAGACGACCAGTGGCATGGGGCACATTTTTCCAAGAGTGGCTGGAGTGACAGACGATCTTCATGGAGGATTGGCCGTATGCCGGCATGGACTTCCGCGGAGATCCTGACATGCAGCTACCCGCTGGAGAGCAGTGGGATGATGGTGGTAAGGCACTTGATCACATTTTTTTTTTTTATTTTATGATGTTTTTGATTTTTTCATGTACATGTCCTAATGACGAACGCTATGGTATGCAGATGTAGGACTAGTGAGACCCCTCGGACTAGCTCCAGAGGCGTGGAGGGACGCATAGGGCATTGGAGCACTAGCACTGGCTCTTCCAGAAGATGATACGATGGAGACAGTGATCCAGAACCTTGAGGGCCTGCTAGCAGGGATTCCAGATAATATGGGGATCGAGGAGGTCCCCAGAGCGTCTCAAATCCACACAGTAGGAGTGGAACCCAGGATGCACCGCCTGTTCAGGCGGGTGGCGCGAACGGCGGTGTACTATAGGGAGCACAACCCACCACAGTAGACACCTAGGTTTTTATTTCTTGCTGGTGAGTTTTGAGAGACATGTCTCTCATATGTACGAAGAACACAGACTCTATTTGGAAATGTACACTTATTTTTTAGCACCTCAGTGCGCCAAATGATATATATATATATATATATATATATATATATATATATATATATATACATATTCCTATGGTCTATTATTGTGCTTTACATGCTTTCTTGTATGATGTTTTGATTACATGTTACGCAAATGTCTGTCTAATACATGATTAGCCAATGCATCAGTTAACGTGTTTAATCGTCGTGGAATATGCTGATATGTGATGAAACCAAAATTCCTCTCTAACAATTTAACACATAAATACAACCTTAACATCCGATGGCCTCTGATGGAAACCAACGTAAGGTGCAACAAGCATCTGCACAAGAAGCAAGAGACACAATAAACGGCAATCACACCTTCACACCAAGCCAAAACATGAAAACACGTACACAGACGGTAATTACAAGGTGTAGATGAGGTGCGGGTTCATTTTTACACAAGCTTGAACCATAGAGAACTTTTCTTGGATTCGGTTTCATGTTTACACAAGCTTGAAACGAAATACTATGTTTGTTATAAGTTCACATGCCCCTAGGCATAAAGACGCAAACCAAGGTGCATGCCCCCAAGCTTCATTGCATTCAACGAAGTGGATGGAATGAAGGTTCACTTGCGAGATTTTGGAAAGACTCGACTTGGATTTTACGAAATCTTAAGCAAAGACTCGATTTGGAGAGGGTGTTTCATTTTTTAATGAGGTCGACACGGTAACAGAACCATCCTCATAAACCTTGTTTCATTTTTAAGTGAGCTTGACACAAGATCAGGAATTATGCTCGGACACCTTGTTTCATTTGTTAACGAGCTTGACACAAGATCAGGAACTATGCTCGTAACCCTGTTCATCGGCCATCCAAGAACGTGGCTCCCAAGAGGTCTTCACAAGATGGAAGAAACACACTCTGGGAGGAACACATGTCAAGGTGCACCAATGACAAGTCAGATTCCAATGCCCCCAGTACATCTTTTACCAAACCAGCTGCATGGTCATCAGCAGAGGCGGAGATGGAACGGGTAGCCACATAATTGACCTGTGGCAAGGAAGGTACCGCTTGTGAGCAGGAACCGAGAGGGGATGACTGCTATACAGGAGGCACCGGGGGACTAAAGAACAATAATTGATCTATAGTCACTATCCTTCCATCGTGTGGAAAACAAACCACATGGAAAAGGGAAGAAACGAGGGCCCCCATGGCATAAATATAATCACGGCCAAGGAGAAGACTGAAATTTGCACCTTGGACAACCATGGTGTCTATATAGACGGTTTTGCCCCCCAAAGTAATAGGAAACTTTGGGAGGATACCGAGAGGTTGACAAGGTTCTCCGTCGAATGCCAATAGATTCTGTGTAACCGGCACAAGCTGTGGGGAACCCAAAGCTTGCCAAGTAGTGGAAGGCATAAGGCTGACAGACGCACCCTCATCCAGGACAGTGCCAGGTACTGCCTTATCGTAGGCATATACTGTAATCTCGAAAGGCACATAGGATGGAAGGTGGAAAGTAGTCAAGTGACTCCAATCGAAAGTAGCAGCCAAACTACTTGGTGGGGGAATTGTATGATTTCCCCCCCGCCCCCTAGGAATCGAAAAAGGACTCTCGGGATCAGTTGGGATAGGAGAGTCGTTTTCGAACGCTGGGGAATCTGAGCAGACGAGAAGAACATGAGCATGGCGTTCTTCCGAAACAGAGTGATCAACAAGCGGTGGACCCGAGTTGACACTCTCTCCAGCCAATGGTTGGTCAGGAATAGGCTTAGCACAGCCAGGCTTGGAAGAAGGAGGACGAAAAAGAGAAGAGTCTAAGTCAATCTCTTTGTCGATGGAGGGAGGTTCTGGAGAGAGCCGCTGATAACCAACGGGGAGTTGGGGTGAAGAAGCCATAAGACTTTCCAAAACGATGGAAGCTTTATCCATGAGCAGACAAAGGTGAAGGGGGTGGATGCCTTCACACAGTCTACAGGGGATTCGAACCTTCCCATCCTTCTTGATGTGGCCAGTTGCTAGGATAGCATCGCCTTGAGCTTCAGAGGACGATGAGGGACAAACCAGATTGTGAGACCATACTTCTAGGATCCTAGGAATGCCAGGACAATCACAAAGAAGATGGTCACCCTTGCATAACTTACAAGGGAAATTAACCTTCCGCAAAGGAGCAGAAGTTAGTTTGACCTGGGGTGGACTCAGAACAGTAACTACACAGGTGGCCTTGGATTTATCGGCATTCTTCTTCTTCTTCGTCTTCTTCTTCGTCTTCTTAGGCTCCTGGTTACTTAACATGAAACTTTCACCAGGAGAAGGAGGAGAGGAGGAGGAGGAAACAGGGGAAGAAGGTGTAGGCTCAACCTTGAATCAACATGTCTTGGTTTAGATGAAGGAAATGGTGGAATAGGAGTCATAACGCTCGGGACCACCGAGGTTGAAAACAACCATACGGGCAAACTGATGGTTATCCCAGGCAACGATAGGGTTGCCATATACAGAGCACCGACATTTCCAAATGAAGGAAACGGACCAGGATTTCCATCTAGGGGAAAACCTTGGCCGGTAGACTTGGGGAATGTTGCCATCGAGAACAAGAAAGAAACCTACTCAAGTTAACACAAACAAGATCTAACAGGGAAAAATGTGAATCGTGGCCGAATAAATTTTAAGACACGGGAACAAAACTTGACCTTTTCATTTTTAAAGAGTCGAGAAAAGGACAAAAGATGACTCTAGTCGCCTTGGAATATTTAATGAGCCTGAAGTGACAAGTGCTCAGATGGACCTTTTCTTTTAGGGAGTCTGAAAAGGAACGAAAGTGACTACTCTGGAGAACTAGGCAAAAGGTTTACCAGACAAATCCGTAAAACTGCATATACACCTTGGTAGCCATATGAAAACCAAGGACTTTCCGTACGGCAGTCAATCTTCCCGAATGTTGTGTTCGGTGCGTTACGACTTGTAAGGCGGCAGACACAGCTTCCTATGGATAAAGGATGATAACCTAGTGGGGTCTTCCCATATACTCGATGGTACGTGGGAGCACAATTACGTGCTAGACCACTATTGAGCCACAGAAGGAGGAATCACCCAACCTTGAGCGAAAACAAAAGTGACTAGGTTTAACGATGCTGGAGCACATATCTAGCTTAGACCTCTAAATGTGTGCATTATGTTCCAATGCGTTGTTCAATTTGTTCAATTCATTTTAAAGTTGATCTTGGATTATATTTTAGTTTTCAAGCCTTACCATATGTATATAACAGAACCTATGATGCAGCTATAATGAATGAAATATCCTTTTTCTTCGATGAACACCTACCTATGAGAGGGTAGAGAGATCATTCCCAAACCAAGAAAACCAAGGCAATCAAAACAATCACTCAATGCAAGCAGACATCAAATGCTAAAGTGCACGGATACTACTAATGAGAGATTTAATCATTCGCTTTTCAATATGCAACTTGAAATGAAAATTCACTTTCACTTTCGCATGCTAAATGAAATGCAATATTTTTTATTTTGATGCCTTTAATTTAAAAGAAACCAATAAGAAACAAACAAATGTGGAAAAACGGTTGGTCCAAACAATTGTAATCTATGTCTAGGTAGTGAAGAGAAATTGAATCAATGCCAAGATTGGTCCAATAACAATCACTAAACAATCAACCGAAAGTAAGCAAAGGGGAAGGCTCAATCAAACCAACAGCAAGCAGCAAACGAAACCTTGCAAACAAGCAACCAAACGAAACTGATCGAAAGGACTTAAAACAATAAAACTAGGTCACAAAGCAAAAAGACAAGATTCGTTCAACAAAGCTCACAAGAGAGTGCCTCAACCTCTAAACAGTGAAAAACAAGTCATCAAACAAGTGAGAACAACCAAGGACTAGCAAGACTGACAGATTCAGGAGGCAGAATTGAAAAATTCAACTCTACAGTGATCAGCGCGGGAAATAAACTAGCAATAAAGCGCTGATAAGGAACAATATGCAGCAACAAAGCGATGTCAGTGCGGAAGTACACGACTTTTCCGCGATGGTCCTATTTACAGAACCGTCGCAACTGTTAAGAGTAATTACGTGATGAACAGGATACTACAAAAGAGGTGACACAATGACAGCGCAACTGTTAAATTAAAAACCGCGATGATGTTCAAAATAGTAACAGGCGAACCAAAGACTCCCAAATCAAAAACAATCAATCTTTAACCAAATAAGGACATTTCCAAGATCAGGCCAGGAAACTCAGAAAACAAATAACTAATCCCCAAAACTCCAAAAGAGACCAAAACAAAAATGAAGACAAGAGTAAACAAGAAAAGAACAAAGGCCAGTTCCCCAGTGGAGTCGCCAATTTGTGATGTAGGAAAGTGTTCCCTCTATGGACAAAGGCAACCCCTCTAGCCCTAGAGTGGGTCTAGTCACAAACAAGGACAAATCAACAATAGCTTTCCTTAAATAGTTCAAGTTGGAGGCCTACCTCAACCGGTGGTCGATGGAGTTCCGTTGTGCTGCTCCAGCTTCCGATTCCTAATGAGTAATCAACCTGAAACAATGCAAAGGAAATACAACAAAGCACGTAACCGGAACAACAATGATCTATTTACCCACAAATTCAAGAAGTCATGAGCTATCTAGTACATTACATACAAGACATAGGAAAACATCATTGATTGCATTAATTATGAAATAAGTGTTGGAAATACTGAGATGGGGGTGAATCAGTATTTATTATTTTTTGTTCTAGTGATTGCCAAAGGCATATATAGATATGTATATGTATACACAGAACACAAAAATCAACAATTGGAATAAATGCTTTTATTAAAAACTCAAGACAGTGCAATGAAATAAATACAATATAAGTATAAATCTGATTGTAAATAGTTTCCAAGCTCCAACTTGGACGTCAGTGAGGCTCCAACCTCCAGAGCACCAACTCTGTTTTGCAATGGTTCTGCACTTAGGAGCACCTACCCCCAATGACTTCAGTCCTATTCAATTCTGAGGCTCCAACCTCTTGGGCTCCAACCCAACTTTGGTATACACTGGTATGCTGCTGCACTCTATGCTGCTTCTGCTACCACTTTTGCCTCTATTGTTTCCATTATCTCATACTCAGGTTATTCAACACAACAACAGCATCTCCATTCTATGTTTTTTTTTTTTTTTTTATAAATTCTCATGCCTTTGTCCATTCGTTTCCGCTAGCTCGCTGGCTCTTTGGCTTCCTCCTCGCTCGCTTGAGCTTCAGCTTCCTTAACACTCGCTCGACCTTCTGGCTTCCCTTCTCCATTCGCTTTAGCTTCCTCTGCGCTCGAATTAACCAATGCTTCACGGGACATGTTCAAGAGGAAGAGGGGCCGAATTACAATAGAAATGATGCTTATTGAAAAAATATCAGAGAGATCCCTCTTTTTTTCAAGTTCACAAGTCGTGAACTGTTATTTGTTTGTAATATATATGCCCGAGATCAATTCCAAAAATGAGGCGTTTCAACATATATAGATATATATATATATATATATATATAGATATAGATATAGATAGATATATATATATATATATGACTTCTTTTATTCACAGATTTATTACTTCACAAAAACCATATGAACGAGGCTATAGCCATATAGAGGTACCACATGCCACATCATCCTTTTATCGCAATCGCCGCTTCCGGAGGTTCGCACATAACACAGTCGATTGCCAATGGCCGATTCCCCTGCTGGACGCGATATTATATAAACTGCAGTTGATATTCTCGTCGGGTCCGCAACCGTTCATCGCAATTGGGGTTTGCCCTTGGCCGAGGTCCAATGCGATATCACTATCAGCGATCGCAAGTCACATATGGTCAGGGCCTTACCTCCGCTCCGATTTCCCGATGCGATAATCGCTATCGGTGATCGCAAATCGCATATGGTCAGGGCCTTACCTCTGCTCTGATTTCCCGATGCGATGTGCCGGACCCGATAGGATCCCAAATCTCCCATGCATATATTTTCAAGTCCAGTTTCTGCCTGTGATAGTGTAACGGCATATATACGTGAGTTTTGCCACCGACAGTGTAAATACATATAGATACAAGTCTTTCTGCCTCTGTTTGTTGTAAAATGCATATTTATATGGTTTTTGGCCTCCGATAGTATATTTGTATGCATATAACTCTTTTGTGGACTATACGGCTCCTGATGGCTCCTGATGGCTCTATCTTGGCATTGTTTGTTGTTAAATGCATCCATTGCTCCTCCGATGACTCTGTGTGCTCCTCTCGTCTCCATTGTGGCTCCTCTGGCTTGGTCTGCTCCTCTTGGCTCCATTTTCTCCTCTTGGTCTGTCTGCTCCTCTGGTGGCTCTGTCTCCTCCTCTTGAATATTGCCATATTGACATCAATGACAATCTGTGTCCAACAATCTCCCCCTTTGTTATTGATGGAAATATTATTCTGCTCTCTCCCCCTTTGACATGAATGGCAAAGGAATGCATACGAACTCCCCCTTTCCTACTGCATCTTTATGAATGAACTTGAGTGATGATAAAGAAATAACCCCCATCTTTTGACGCATATGTTCAGATGCTTCTCGAGGAAGAGGTTTTGTGAAAATATCAGCTATCTGCTCCTTAGTACTGATATATTCCAGGACAATATTTTGTTCAGCTACTTGCTCACGGAGGAAATGATACTTGATCGGTATGTGTTTGGTTCTTGAGTGCATCACTGGATTTTTGCTGAGACTAATGGCACTTGTGTTGTCACAATAAATGGTAATTGGTTGATCTGTACATATGTCGACATCTTTTAGAGCTTCCTTCATCCACAGTATCTGAGTACAACAGTTTGTTGCAGCAATATACTCGGCTTCGGCTGTGGATAATGATATGGATGACTGTTTTTTGTTGAGCCAGGATACCAAATATTCTCCTAGGAAGAATGCATTTCCACTAGTACTTTTCCGATCATCTATACTTCCAGCCCAATCAGCATCGGTGTATGCAGTTACAGTCAGTGTTGAGTCCTTTGGGTACCAAAGACCGAAATCAGAAGTTCCCTTCAGATATCTGAGAATTCTTTTTACAGCTAATAAATGGGATTGTTTGGGAGCAGATTGAAATCTTCCCACCATTCCTACTGCTTGCATTATGTCTAGTCGTGTAGCTGTTAAGTATAGAAGGGCTCCAATCATTGACCTGTAATGAGTTGCATCTACTAGAGGGGAGTCATCATCTTTTCTCAATTTGCAGTTTGTGGTCATAGGTGTGCTCACGGGTGCACAGTCCTCCATTCCATATTTTTTGAGCATGTCTCTTAGATATTTGGCTTGAGATATACACAATCCTGCTCTGGTTTGAGATACTTGAAGTCCAAGGAAGTGGGACAGCTCTCCTATCATTGACATCTCAAACTCGTTTGCCATGCTTTGAGAAAATTCATGGCTCATTTCATTATTATTACTAGCAAAAATCAGATCATCGACATAAACAAGAGCAACTAGTAACTTACCCTGATCTGTCTTTATGTATAGATTGCTTCCAGCCACTCCTTTTTTGAAGCCTTGTTGTTGTAGATAGTTATCCAGTCTTGCATACCAAGCTCTAGGAGCTTGTTTCAACCCATATAAAGCCTTTTTCAATTTACAGACTAAGTCCTTTCCTGCTGTTAGATCAAAACCTTCTGGCTGCTCCATGTAGACTTCCTCCTTGAGTTCCCCATTTAGAAATGTTGATTTCACGTCCATTTGATAGATTTTGAATCCTTTTGAGCAAGCAAATGCCAAGAACATCCTGATAGCTTCCATACGGGCCACTGGTGCAAATGTCTCTTCAAAGTCAACTCCTTCAATTTGTGAATAGCCTTTGCAAACAAGTCTTGCCTTATTTTTCTGATAACCTGTCCTTCCTCATTCATTTTATTTTTGAACACCCATTTGGTTCCTATTATGTTTTGTCCTTTGGACGAGGTACCAGCTCCCAAGTCTTGTTCTTCTCAATTTGGGACATTTCTTCTTCCATGGATTTTACCCAATGAGGATCCTTACTTGCTTCTGCAAATGTTTCTAGTTCTATCATAGATAGGAGGGCAATGACTTTTCTCTTGGGTGTGATTGATATCCTTCTTCGGGTCTGCACACCTTCATCTTTATCTCCAATGATCTGCTCTTCTGGATGATGTCTTTGGACATACTTCATCTTTGAAGGGGTATTAGGTGGTTCTCCTTCCTCCTCTTCTTCTTCTTCTTCCTCATCTATTTCTTCTTCTTTAGGTTCTTCTTCTTCAATGAGAGAGTCATCTTCATGTTCTTCAATTTCCCTTTCTGGAAGATCTTCATCAACCTTTACATCAATGCTTTCCACTATTTTCTTCAGTTGATAATTGTAGCACTTGTAAGCCTTGCTCCGTGTAGAGTATCCAAGAAATATCCCTTCATCAACCCGAGAATCAAACTTTCCGGGTGAGCCATCATTTATTTTTATGAAGCACTTTCTTCCAAAGATCTTGAAGTACTTCACCAAAGCAGGTCTTCCTTTCCATAGCTCATAAGGGGTTTTTTCACAATTTGGTCTTAATTGAGTTCGATTCAGTGTATAGACAGTTGTCCCTACTGCTTCTCTCCAGAATTTAGGTTGTAAGTCTGCTGCTAATAACATTGTTCTTGCCATTTCTTGGACTGTTCGATTTCTTCTTTCAACTACCCCATTTTTCTGAGGTGTTCTAGAAGCCAAGAATTCCCTTTTAATTCCATGAATATTACAGAACTCACTAAACTCATTTGATGTGAATTCTCCTCCTCTGTCTGTTCTGAGGCACTTAATTTTTGAATCTTTTTCATTTTCTACAAGGGCTTTTAGATTCTTAAAACACTCAAAAGTTTCAGATTTATACTTTATGAAATATATCCACATCATTCTAGTATAATCATCAACAAATAACACAAAGTACCTTTCTCCTTGGAGTGCTTGATTTCTAGTTGGCCCGCACACATCAGCATGGATGATCTCCAAGGGCTTCGATGTACAGTGTTCCTTTGTCTTATGGATGCTTCTGGTCTACCTTCCATGTTGACATGAACCACACACTGCTTGATTTGGTTTGAACAGCCTTGGGATGTCTTGTACATCTTTGATCTTGCTGATATTGATCAGATTTTCGAAGCTTGTATGTCCAAGTCGCTTGTGCCACAGCCAACTCTCATATGTCTGACTCAAGTAGCATTTATTTTCCTGAACCTTGTTCAGAATGTAAATGTTGTCTGGTGTTCTCACGCCTTTTGCCACAAGTTTCCCTGAGGCAGAGTTCCTTATTTCACAGCCTTTGGTGTTGAAAACAACCTTATGTCCTTGATCACAGATTTGGCTAACACTCAGAAGGTTGTGTTTGAGTCCGTCAACCAGCAAAGCATCTTGAGCTTTTCCTTTTCCATTGATCAGAGTAAATGTTACTTTTCATGCAATTCTACCAGTTCCACTTCCAAAGGACACATTCCCTTCCTTTTTTCTCAGTGAGACAAACTTCCTTTTGTCTCATGTCATGTGTCTGGAGCACCCACTATCTACAAACCACTGGTTTCCAATATTTTGAGCAAATAGAGCCAAGCCACATTTTTCCATGCTGGAGTTCTTGCTACTCATCTTTCTTCCTTTGAGTGGGAAGTCTTGTTCATAGTGTCCATTATTGTAGCAGAAAGAGCAAATCAGATCAAATTTGTTCAAGGGATCAAATGAATTGAAGGTTTTGATTTGTCCCTGCCTTTTGGGGGCATAAGAGTTGATTACTCGGTACTTTAGCGTTGTTTTTTCACTTCTGCGAGCCATACAATGTCTGTCTTGATGATCGAAGTTTTTACAGTGAAAGTAGTGTCCAAGAAAGATGGTTTTGAAGCAACCACGGTTTGATTCAATTTCCTTCCTGGGAATTACTCCTCCCTTTTCCTTTGGATTTGTGATGGGCTCTTGGTGGAGTACAGGTTTGTATTTGTTGTAGTGTCCATGATTCGACTCCACATTCTTCTTTGGAGTAATTCTCTCTTCATTCTTGGGATCTAGGATGCACTTTTAATAACATACTTTTTCATCTTTTGGATTGCAAGAGAGTGCATCGGCATAGCTTTTCGCACTATTCTTAGTGCTTGAGGATTCTCCTTTGAAACCTATTCCAAACTTGTCATGTTGAGGTTTTTGATTTTTCAGAATAGTTTCAAGTATTTGAGAGCTTTTACAACCCTTTTTAATTTGCTCCAACTCCTTTCTCAGAGACACTATTTCGGCCTCGCATTCCTCACAAGTCTCTTATTTTTCTTTAAGCTTTGCTTCCAAGAGATCTTCTCTCCTTCTTATTTCCTCGTTTTCCACTTTGAGAGAAATGATTTTGTTCCGTAGTTTCTCATTTTCTTCAATGGCGCTTATTAACAGTTCATCTACATTTCCTTCCAGCCCTGAGTCATCATCATCTGCGAGTGCCATGAATAATGCTTCTTGGCTTTCATCATGATCACTTTCCTCATCTGATTTCTTTTTGATGACCATAAACTCATCCTCATCAGACTCATCTTGCTTGGAGAAGAAGTTTTTCTTATTGAACCCTTTCTTTTTGTGTGCCATTCTTTTAGAATTTCCTTCATCATCACTGTCATGTTTATGAGGACATTTTGTTGCATAATGTCCTATTTTACCACATCTAAAACAGATAAGAGGATACTTGCCTTTAAGCTTAGATCCTCTCTTCAGCTTTCGTACAAATTGGGCCAATTCGGATTCCACATCTGACTCATCACTACAGTCATTCCTTTCTTTCCCTTTCTTTGACTTTGAGGCCTTGAATGCTGCATCTTTGGAGCTTGGGCCACCTTTCCTCATTTCATAGGCAGTGAGAATTCCATGGAGTTCATCCATTTTGAGGGTATCTAGATCCTTTGCTTCTTCTATAGCGCTTATTTTGGAGTCAAATCTGTCTGGAAGAGACCTTAATACCTTTTGAACAATGGTACTTTCTTCCACTTTTTCATCCAATCCTTTCAGTGAATTTACCACTTTAGCTAATCAGAGGAGGTATGCTGCAATATATTCTTCATCTTCCATCCTCAAACTTTCAAATTGTCTTCTGTGAGTTTGAACCTTTGCCTTTTTTACTTTTGAGTCTCCATCGTACAAGCCAACTAGCTTCTCCCACATTTCTTTGGCAGAGGTACAGTGCATGATTTTTTTAAACTTGGAATTAGTGATTCCACTAGTGAAGGAGTTCATGACCTTTGCATTTTCGATGTAGGCTTTCCTGTCGTCTTGGTCTATTGGAAGAGTGGAAGTTGTTTGGTATTCATTTTGACAAAAATGCTAGACTTCAGGTCCAAGGGACATTAAGTAGTAGGTCATTCTTTTCTTCTAGAAACCAAAGTTAGTGCCATCGAACAAAGGAGGTCTTCCTAATACTTTGTGATTTCTCATCATGGCTGCGGATCCTTCTTCAAGCTGTTAGGCTAGTATGAAGAAGCTGGATCTGATACCAATTGTTGGAAATACTGAGAGGGGGGTGAATCAATATTTATTATTTTTTTGTTCTAGTGATTGCCAAAAGCATATATAGATATGTATATGTATACACAGAACACAGAAATCAACAATTGGAATAAATGCTTTTATTAAAAACTCAAGACAGTGCAATGAAATAAATACAATATAAGTATAAATCTGATTGTGAATAGTTTCCAAGCTCCAACTTGGACTTCAATGAGGCTCCAACCTCCAGAGCACCAACTCTGTTTTGCAGTGGTTCTGCACTTAGGAGCACCTACCCCCAATGACTTCAGTCCTATTCAATTCTGAGGCTCCAACCCAACTTTGGTATACACTGGTATGCTGTTGCACTCTATGTTGCTTCTGCTGCCACTTTTGCCTCTACTGCTTCCACTATCTCATACTCAGGTTATTCAACACAACAACAGCATCACTGTTCTATGTTTTTTTTGTTTTTATACATTCTCATGCCTTTGTCCATTCGTTTCCGCTAGCTCGCTGGCTCTTTGGCTTCCTCCTCGCTCGCTTGAGCTTCGGCTTCCTCAACACTCGCTCGACCTTCTGGCTTCCCTTCTCCATTCGCTTTAGCTTCCTCTGCGCTCGAATTAACCAATGCTTCACGGGACACGTTCAAGAGGAAGAGGGGCCGAATTACAATAGAAATGATGCTTATTGAAAAAATATCAGAGAGGTCCCTCTTTTTTTCAAGTTCACGAGTCGTGAACTGTTATTTGTTTGTAATATAGATGCCCGAGATCAATTCCAGAAATGAGGCGTTTCAACATATATATATATATATATATATATATATATATGACTTCTTTTATTCACAGATTTATTACTTCACGGAAACCATATGAACGAGGCTATAGCCATATAGAGGTCCCACATGCCACGTCATCCTTTTATCGCAATTGCCGCTTCCAGAGGTTCGCACATAACACAGTCGATTGCCAATGGCCGATACCCCTGCTGGACGGATAATATATAAACTACAATTGATATTCTCGTCGGGTCCGCAACCGTTCATCACAATCGAGGTTTGCCCTTGGCCGAGGTCCAATGTGATATCGCTATCGGCGATCACAAGTCGCATATGGTCAAGGCCTTACCTCCGCTCCGATTTCCCGATGCGATAATCGCTATCGGTGATCGCAAATCACATATGGTCAGGGCCTTACCTCCGCTCCGATTTCCCGATGCGATATGCCAGACCCAATAGGATCCCAAATCTCCAATGCATATATTTTCAAGTCCGGTTTCCGCCTGCAATAGTGTAACGGCATATATACGTGAGTTTTGCCACCGACAGTGTAAATACATATAGATACAAGTCCTTCTACCTTTGTTTGTTGTAAAATTCATATTTATATGGTTTTTGGCCTCCGATAGTATATTTGTATGCATATAACACTTTTGTGGACTATACGGCTCCCGATGGCTCCCGATGGCTCTATCTTGGCATTGTTTGTTGCTCCTCCGATGACTCTGTGTGCTCCTCTCGTCTCCATTGTGGCTCCTTTGGCTTGGTCTGCTCCTCTTGGATCCATTTGCTCCTCTTGATCCGTCTGCTCCTCTAGTGGCTCTGTCTCCTCCTCTTGAATATTGCCATATTGACATCAATGACAATCTGTGTCCAACAATAAGAGTAAGCTTACAACCAAAGTCTTGACGTCACAAGCCTTCTCAGAGGGGTCCAGCCAGCATGTTCTTCAAGCATTCACTCTTGAAGATGGATCTCCCAACATACAAGTCTCTCTCACTCACAAGTTCTACACAAGATCAAAGGCACTTCACAACCTTCCTCAAGCTATCAACAATCCCACACTTGTCACACTCACACCAGCTATCTAGCAAACTCACAAGCACTAACAGTACTATCAGCAACACTCCAAAGACTAAGAATTCCAAAACTAGCAGCTCATAGCAATGGTGAGAGTTTAAATAGGAGAAGGAGTCTCCATGAAAGGTGGGAGGATGAGCTTATCTCCAAGGAAGGTAGCACAAATGACGGAACAGCCATGCCAGAGAAAGGAGGGTGACATAAACAAGGCCAACAACTAGGTCTGGAGTCATTTGGAAGGCCGACTGTTGGAACAAATTCGCCCAATATGGATCATCGCGGGCACATAACTGGTCTGTCGCGCTGACATCACTATTGAATAATGTAGCTATTCATGTCATTGCAGGAAACTACAAGCGACAGTTACGCTGGCACATGAAATTCGACCATCGCTGGAATCACGTGTACTTTCGCGATGGCAGCGCTTCTGGATTGTTTTAGAGCGCCCATCAGTGCGTTTATTTGGAAAACACATGCGATGATGCAGAAACCTTTGGAAAAGTGGGTCATTTGGCAACATCAGAGAGCATTTGTCTAACATGAGCATGTACAACTTGGACACATGACACAGTAGGAAGACTGGAGTGAGGACAGTGACAAATTACTGTGTAACATTGATTTTTTGTTTTGGTCTCTTTTGAAGTTTTGGGGATTAGTTATCGGTCTCCTAAGTTTCCTAGCCTAATCTCGGGATGCCTTTATTTGATTGAAGATTTGATTGTTTTTGATTTGGGAGTTTTTGGTTTGCCTGTTACTGTTTTGAACATCATCGCGGCTTTAAATTTAACAGTCGCGTTGTCATCGCGACCACCCTTTTGTAATATCCTGTTCATCGCGCGATTACACCTAATAGTCGCGACGGTTCTGAAAATAGGACCATTGCGGGAAAGTCGTGTCATTCCACGCTGACTTTGCTTTGTTGTTGTGGCTAGTGCTTTATTAGCATTTGTTGCTTGTGTATTACCCGCACTGATTGCTATAGAATTAATTTCCTCAATTCTGCCTCCTGATTCCATCAGTCCTGCTGGTCCCTTGCTGTTCTCACTTGTTTGATAACTTGTTTTTCATTGTTTATAGTTTGAGGCACTCTTGTGAGCTTTGTTGAATGAATCTTGCTTTTTGCTTATGTGACCTAGCTCATTGTTTCAAGTCTCTTGGATTAGTTTGGCTTGGTTGCTTGATTGCTCAAGGTTCGTTTGTAGTTTCTTGTTGGTTTGGTTGAGCCTTCCCCTTTGCTTGTTTTTGGTTGATTGTTTAGTGACTGTTATTGAACCAATCTTTGGCATTGATTCGATTTCTCTTCACTACCGGACATAGATCACAATTGTTTGGATCAACCATTTTTCCACACTTGCTTGTTGCTTATTTGTTTCTTCTAGATTTAAAAGACATCAAAATCAAAATAATTGCATTCATTTAGTCTATGAAATTGAAAGCGAATTTTCATTTCAAGTTTACATATTGGAGAGCGAATGTTTAAATCTCTCATTAGTAGTATCTGTGCACTTTAGGAATTGATGTCTGCTTGCATTGAGTGACTGCCTTTGTTGTCTTGGTTTTCTTGGTTTGGGAATGATCTCTCTACCCTCCTATAGGTAGATGTTCATTGAAGAAAAAGATATTTTTTCATTCATTCTAGCTGTATCCTAGGATTTGTTGTATACATACGGTAAGGCCTGAAAACTGAAACATAATTCAAGATCAACTCTAAAATGAACTGAATAAATCTAACAACGCATTGGAACATAACGCACATTATTTAGAGGTCTAGGCTAGAGACGTGCTCCGGCGTCGTTAAACCTAGTCACTTTTGTTTCCACTCAAGGTTGGGTGATTCCTCCTTCTGTGACTCAATAGTGGTCTAGCACGGAATTGCACTCCCATGTACCATTGAGTATATGTTGGGAGACCCCACTAGGTTATCATCCTTTATCCTTAGGAATCCGTGTCTGCTGCCTTACAAATCGTAACGCACTGAACACGGCATTCGGGAAGATTGACTGCCATACAGAAAGTCCTTGGTTTTCATATGATTGCCAAGGTGTATATGCAGTTTTATGGGTTGTATGGTAAACCTTTTGCCTAGTTCTCTAGAGTAGTCACTTTCATTCCTTTTCGGACTCCCTAAAAGAAAAGGTCCATTTGAGCACTTGTCATTTCAGGCTCATTAACCCTCGAAAGAGATAGAGTCATCTTTTTGTCCTTTTCTCGACTCTTTAAAGATGAAAAGGTCCAGTTTTGTTCTTGTGTCCTAAAATTTATTTCCCATGAAATATTCATGGTAATAGTTCAAGTTCTTAGTTGTGATAAGAGAGTTTTCAGGATCGTTCTTGATGGAAACATTCCCCGAGTCTACCGGCTAAGTTTTTCCCCCAGATGGAAATCCTGGTCCGTTTCCTTTATTTGGAAATGTCGGTGCTCCGTATATGGCAACATTGTCTTTGCCTGGGTTGACCATTGGTTTTCCCGTATGGTTGTTTTCAACCTTGGTGGTCCCGAGTGTCATGACTCCTGTTCCACCATCTCCTTCATCCGAACCATGACATGTTGATTCCAAGGCTGAGCCTACGCCTTCTTCTCCTGTTTCTTCCTCCTCCTCTCCTCCTTTGCCTGGTGAAAGCTCCATATCTAGTAACCAGGAGACTAAGAAGAAGAAGAAGAAGATGAAGAAGAAGAAGAAGTCCGATAAATGCAAGGCCACCTGTGCAGTTACTGCTCCGAGTACATCTTAGGTCGAACCACCTTCTGCTCCTCCGCGGAAGGTTAAGTTTCCTTGTAAATTGTGCAAGGGTGACCATCTTCTTCGTGATTGTCCTGGCATTCCTAGGATCCTAGAAGTATGGTCTCACAATCTGGCTCATCCCTCATCATCCTCTGAAGCTCAAGGTGATGCTATCCTATCAACTGGCAACAGTAAGAAGGAAGGGAAGATTCGATTCCCCTGTAGACTATGTGAAGGCAACCATCCCCTTCACCTTTGTCTGCTCATGGATAAAGCTTCCGCCGTTTTGGCAAGTCTCACAACTTCTTCGCCCCAAATTCTTGTTGGTTATCAGAGGCTCTCTTCAGACCCTCCCCCCATCGACAAAGAGATTGACTTAGATTCTTCTCTTGTCTGTCCTCCTCCTTCCGAGCCTGGCTGTGCTAAGCCAAACCAACCATTGGTTGGAAAGAGTGTCGACTTGGGTTCACCACCTGTTGATCACTCTTTTTCGGAAGAGCGTCATGCTCATGTTCTTCTCGTGTCATCAGATTCTCCAGAGTCTGAAAACGACTCTCCTCTCCCAGCTAATCCAGAGAGTCCTTCTTTGGTTCCTATAAGGCATGGGGGAAATCATACGATTCCCCCACTAAGTAGTTTGGTCGTTTCCTTCGACTGGAGTCACTTGACTACTTTCTGCCTTCCATCCTATGTGCCTTTCGAGATTACAGTACACGCCTACGATAAGGTAGTACCTGGCACTATCCTGTATGAGGGTGCATCTGTCAGTCTTATGCCTTCCACTACTTGGCAAGCTTTGGGTTCCCCCCAGCTTGTGCCGATCACACAGAATCTATTGGCCTTCAACGAAGGAGCCTGTCAACCTATAGGGATCCTCCCAAAGTTTCCTATTACTTTAGGGGGCAAAACCATCTATATTGACGTTATGGTTGTCCAAGGTGTGAATTTCAGTCTTCTCCTTGGCCATGACTATGTTTATGCCATGGGGGCCCTCGTCTCTTCACTTTTCCATGTGGCTTGTTTTCCACACGATGGAAGGATGGTGACCATAGATTAGTTACCATTCTTTAGTCCCCCGGTTCCTCCCGCGCAGCTGTCATCCCCTCTCGGTTCTTGCTTGCAAGCAGTGCCTTCCTTGCCACAGGTCAATTATGTGGCTACCCGTTCCATCTCTGCCTCTGCTGATGGTCATGTGGATGGTCTCGTACATCATGTACTGGGGGCATTGGAACCTGATCTGTCATTGGTGCATCATGACACGTATTCCTCCCAGAGTGTGCTTCTTCCATCCTGTGAAGACCTCTTGGGATCCACGTTCTTGGATGGCCCATGAACAGGATTCACGAGCATAGTTCCCGATCTTATGTCAAGATCGTTAATAAATGAAACAAGGACCCCCGAGGATAGTTCTTGATCTTGTGTCAACCTCATTAAAAATGAAACGAGGACCCCCGAGGATAGTTCTTGATCATGTGTCAACCTCGTTAAAAAATGAAACGAGGAGTCCCGAGGATAGTTCTTGATCTTGTGTCAACCTCATTAAAAAATGAAACGAGGACTCCCGAGGATAGTTCTTGATCTTGTGTCAACCTCATTAAAAATGAAACGAGGAGTCCTGAGGATAGTTCTTGATCTTGCGTCAACCTCGTTAAAAAATGAAACGAGGAGTCCCGAGGATAGTTCTTTTCTTGTGTCGACCTCATTAAAAAATGAAACAAGGTTCTTGAGGAAAGTTCTTGATCTTATGTCAGCCTCATTAAAAAATGAACCAACTCCCTTTCCAAATCGAGTCTTTGATTAAGATATCGTAAAATCCAAGTCAAGTCTTTCCAAGATCTCGCAAGTGAACCTTCATTCCATCCACCTCGTTGAATGCAATGAAGCTTGGGGGGCATGTACCTCGATTTGCATCATTATGCATGGGGCCATGCGAACTTATAACAAGCATAGTTTTTCGTTTTAAGCTTGTGTAAACATGAAACCGGATCCAAGCAGAGTTCTTCATGGTTCAAGCTTGTGTAAAAATGAACCCATACCTGATCTACACCTCGTAATTGCCACTTATTGTGTCTTTTTTCTTCTTGTGCAGATGTCTGGTGCACCTTATGTTGGTTTCGCTGATGGTGCCTGCCGCACTACCTACAACTTGTCCTCTGCGGCATGGGTGATCTACGATCCTCATGGTGATTTGATAGACCTCCAAGGTGTTTTTTTAGGTTGTACCACGAACAATGTCGCTGAATATAGTGTTGCTATTGAGTTACTCGTCGAGGCGATCAATATCGATATTCGTACATTGGTTGTGAACCTGGACTCTCAGCTTGTCGTCCACCAACTCAATGGGTGATATTCCATCAGAGACCATCGGATTTTAAGGTTGTATTTATGTGTTAAATTGTTAGAGAGGAATTTTGATTTCATTACATATCAGCATATTCCACGACGATTAAACACGCTAACTGATGCATTGGCTAATCATGTATTAGACAGACATTTGCGTAACATGTAATCAAAACAGCATACAAGAAGCATGTAAAACACAATAATAAACCATAGGAATATGTATGTATATATATGTATATATATATATATATATATATATATATATACATATATAGATATAGATATAGATATATATATATATATATATATATATATATATATATATATATATATATATATATATATATATATATATATATATATATATCATGTGGCACACTGAGGCACTCAAAAATAGGTGTACATTTCCAAATAGAGTCTTGTGTTCTCCATACATCTGAGACACATGTCTCTCAAAAATCACCAGCGGGAAATAAAAACCTAGGTGTCTATTGCGGTGGGTTATGCTCCCTATAGCATACCACCGCCCGTGCCACCCGCATCAACAAGCGGTGCACCCTAGGTTTCACTCCTACTGTGTGGATCTGGAATGCTACGGGGACCTCCTCGATCCCCATGTAATCTGGAATCCCTGCTGTTAGGCCCTCAAGGTTCTGGGCCACTGTCTCCACCGTATCATCAGCTGGGGGAGCCAAGGCTAGTGCTGCAATGCCCTGCACATCCCTCCGTGCCTCTGGAGCTAGCCCGACGGGTCTCACTGGTCTTACATCTGCATACCATAGCATTCGTTATTAGGACATATACATGAAAAATCAAAAAAAAATTATAAAAAATAATAATTCAAAAAATGTGATCGAGTGTCTTACCACCATCAGCCCACTGCTCTCCAATGGGCAGCTGCATGTCAGGATCTTTGCGGAAGTCCATGCCGACATATGGCCAATCCTCCACGAAAATTGTCTAGCGCTCCAGCCACTCTCGAAATAGTGTCCCCCATGACACTAGTCGTCCGCCACCTCCTCGTTGCATGACATGCGCCCACCATGTGGCCCTGGGCTCACGTGGTCTGGGCAAATCCAGATCCATGTCCTGTAACTGCAGTGCCGGCACCCACTCCAGCATGAGCAGGACTAAGATGGATCCATAACCAAACTACTTCGTCTCTCCTCAACGGCAGTTGGTGAGTTGCCTCTTCATGTTCACCGTCACCGTTTCTACCCAGTTAAACATGGTGGGATTGAGACATTTGAGAGCCAGTCGGAGATGGGTGTTCAAAGCCTTGTGTTGGGCTTGGGAGCCCGCTACCCGTGTCACCATGAAAATCATAGCATGAAGGACTACGTCGTCCACTGTTGGGATTGCCACCTTCGCACTCCTCGTCTTGCGCACCCGTGGGCACACTTGAGCCATCAGCGTCTCTAAGGAATCGCCCTCTCACCACAATGGGACATCTCGGTAAAAAAATATATGTCTGTAGCGTCAAACTCGATATCCTAGCCTCGAATGATGAATTTCCCATCTATGGGATTCCATGCCCGGATCAGTAGCTCCAGTAAATCAGGCTGTGATTGAAGGTGTGGATTTAGGAAAAAATTTAGCAATCCGCATGCCCGTAACGCATTTCGGCACCCCATGTCGGTGAAAGCTTCCACTCATTGTCATCATACCTCCGTTCTTGCCAGAAAAATGCCATTATCACCTGCATGACGAAAAAAAATCGAATTATCACTTCGTTCACCAAATTCAACGCGTAATTTGCATAAAAAATAAGTTCGCGTCATCATCGCGTCTATTTTTAAAATAGACACGATGATGCGAGGTCACTAGTTGTATTTTTTACTTTTCCACGATGATCGGAGCGCGTTATGTGTCATTTTTTTCGGTCATTGCAGACTCGAAGGCTATACCCACGATGACCGAGCGACGGAGCTCGGTCCAAAAACCCACCTTAACTAACACATTTAACGTTCAAAATGCATGAAAAAGGTATGGAATTGAAGCACAGGACAAGGACTAATTACCTGGAACAAGTTTTGAGGTGAATGATGGACGAACAAAGCCGAAATTAGCTCACCAACTTTGGTGCTCCAAAATGCTCCACAGTGAGATGAACAATAAAAATGGTAAAAATGGTTGGATTAACCCCTTTTTATAGTAATTTTTTGAAATTAAAAAATTATATTTTATAAATGTGGGTTTTTCTCATTTTTTGTCACATGGTTGGTCAAAATGTGGTTTTTTAACTATGTTTCTACGATTATTGTTCATTTTATATCGAATGCGTTCACGTTTGAAGTGCTTTGTGCAGAGCTACAGGTAGTGGAATTATCTCAACTTCGTGTACACTTGATCCAAAAAGGTCGCCTTTAAGCTCTTTTCCGACTTGAATAAGAAAAGATAGCCGAGTTGTCCCTCTTGACTCGTTGAAAGAAATAAGAGGCGGTCGCCTTTAAGCTCTTTTCCGACCGTGTAAAAACGAAAATATTATCGGGCCTTTGTCATTTCAAGCTTGTTATGGTTACGAAATGACGTGATTCTAACCACTTTTCTACTTTTTCGGGTTGAAGTCACTAGTCACGAAAAGTACTCCTCGATCGTAATGGTAGGGTGGTTCTTTCGAGTATTTTTTTATACTTTTTCGGGCTCGAGAGACACAAATTTATGAAAAAGGACCCCCCTGGAGTTTTCTTTTCCATGTCTTTTTCAAACTCTCTAAACATGAAAAAGACTGAGTTTTACCTATGTTGGACTCGTTAAACCCTGACAAAATTGGACTCATCACCATGATGGGACTCGAGCTTCTCCTTCATAGGGCTCGTTAAATTATTACTAGGTTGGACTCAACAATGGGTTTATCATTGATTGTCTATGGAAGCTAGTCACTCTTGAACATCGACACCTTTGCTTCTTGTCGAGTTGGGACATCCACACATTGTCATTTGGCCTTCTGCGGATTTGGGTTGTCATTAACCTCATTCCATCTGATTCATGCCATCTCCATCGAGCCTCTGATCCCTTGGTATCTGAATGCTGCCACCCTCCAGAGTCATGTCCCAACATGTTCAAGAGTATAATCCTTCTACAGTTTACACCCTCACCTTCTCCTATGATACTCTGTTTCGCCATCTACCACTTGTTCCTTATCTCGTGTCATTGATGGGGGAAACATTATGGCCCTCCTGCAACGAGTCGTTTCCTGTCGACATCAGCTCATTATCTAGGAGATTGATCTAGAGATCCCCTTTGGTACCTTAGAGCTTGCATGCCTCAATGGCAAGTTCTTCACACCTGACTGTCGACTTTCATCATGGGTCGTCGATTGGATGATTCCACAAGTGTTCGACTCCAACTCCTTTTTTCACACTTCGTGGATTGTGCTAGGCAGTACCTTGAGAACCATTGGCATTATTGGTGGTTTCTCTCACGCTTGTTAATAGTTTTTCTCAGTGACCGGTAATCAAGCAATTTTCTATCATGCTCGACTTCAGCACATTTATTCGCATGTTAGGATTTGTACTATGGTCAGATGGGTTCAAGACCCCGAACTCAAATTACATATGTTCGGGCTACGTGGATTGGTTTATGTTTACATGACTCATTGATGGATGGCTGTGACCATACCTGAGTCTTCATGGATGGCTACGACCATACCTTTATCATCATCATGGTCATATTAGCTGGATGGCTGCGTCCATACCACAGACCTATTTTGTATGTCTTTCGGATGGCTGCGCCCATGCCTAGACTACATGTACTTCATTATCAGAGATATCAGTTGTACTTGTGTGCAGGTTCTTCCAGACGGTGTTACAGCTCAGCCAGTTTCATAAACCATTTCACCCCTCCCACTCTCTCGGGCTTCATACTTTAGGGGGCATCTGTTACACAATAATTTGTCACTGTCTTCACTCCAGTCTTCCTACTATGTCATGTGTCCGAGTCATACATGCTCATATCAGACAAATGCTCTCTGATGTTGCCAAATGACCCACTTTTCCTAAGTTGTCTGCCTCATTGCGTCTATTGGCTAAATAAACGTGCTGAAGGGCGCTCCTAAACAGTCCAAAAGTGTTGCCATCGCAGAAGTACACCTAATTCCCACGATGGTCCGATTTTATGTGCCAGCGCGAGGTTGCTTGTGATCTTTAGTGATGAGCTAACTAGCCATGTTATTCAATAGCGATGTCAGCGCAGAAGATTAGTTATGCCCCTCCTAGATGATCCAGATTGGGCGAATTTGTTCCAACAATCAGCCTTCCAGATGACTCCAGACCTGGTTGTTGGCATAGTTTGTATCACCCTCCTTTCTCTAGCATGGTTGTTCCGTCATTTGTGCTACCTTCCTTGGAGATAAGCTCACTCTTCCACCTTTCATGGAGACTCCTTCTCCTATTTAAACTCTCACCATTGCTATGCACTGCTAGTTTTTGGGGATAGTTGTTGATAGTTGGCTAGTGGAGCAGTGTTGTTAGTGTTTGTGAATTTGCTAGATATCTAGTGTGAGTGTCACAAGTGTGGGATTGTTGATGGCTTGTGGAAGGTTGTGAAGTGCCCTTAATCTTGTGTAAAATTTGTGAGTGAGAGAGACTGGTATGTTGGGAGATCCATCTTCAAATAGTGAATGCTTGAGGAACATGCTAGCTGGATCCCTCTAAGAAGGCTTGTGACGTCAAGACTTTGGTTGTAAGCTTACTATTATTTCATTATTAATGCAATCAATGATGTTTTCCTATGTATTGTATGTAATGTACTTGATAGCTCATGACTTCTTGACTTTGTGAGTAAATAGATAATTGTTGTTCCGATTACGTGCTTTCTTGTATTTCCTTTGCATTGTTTTGAGATTGATTACTCATTATGAGAAGGAAGCGGAAGCTGGAGCAACACAATGGAACTCCATCAACCATCGGTTGAGGTAGGCCTCTAACTATGATTGTTTAAGTAAAGCTATTATTGATCTGTCCTTGTTTGTGACTAGACCCACTCTAGGGCTAGAGGGGTTGCCTCTGTCTGCAGAGGGAACACTTTCCTGCATCACACCATCGGAACAACGCCATCCTGCTCGTCGATTCGTTTCTTTGGTTATGTCGTGGATATGTTCTTTCTCCATCGTGGTGGTCAAACGGATTCCAAATCCCCTTAAATCACGTCTTAGTTCCATGTCGTTTCCGCTTCTTTCTATTGGGTGCAATCTCAACCGTCCGATCTGGGTTCCTCAAGATCTGACGTCATATGCACATTGAGCGTGGTTGACTTGCTTGACTGATAACGCGCGATCAACGGCGTTTTTTCTCTATCCTCTACCGCCATGCATCGCTCGGTGTATGGGATTTCTCTGCTCCTGTCCAAAGCCTCCTACTGTTCAAGGGGGCCCCGATCAAAACCGTCGGTTTCCAGGTTGTGGGTCCCACCTTTGTACATTGGCGCTTTTCATTTCTTCGCCCGCAGTCCTTTGGTTCCCCCCACGCGGCCGAGTGCTCAAGCTTTCCCATTTTGGCCCTGTTCACCCAACGATGCGTGATTAGCTCCTTTTCCTAATCTGGGGTTCCCAGGGGCTATTTTGGCATCCCGCACAGTCTCCATGGGCCTCGGTTAGCGCACTTTGACCGAGGTCCTCGTCGTTCCACGCTGGCTGCCATGGCCACTGGTTCAAGGTGTTTTCGATCGCTATTTTGGAATTTTCAAGGATTTGTTCAACTCGATACAGTCAAGGTTCTTGACAGTCTTTTGTGGATCCGATTTGGATCACGGCCTCCCTACTGAAAAAGCTTTTGGACCACCAAAAGTTGGTTTTCTTCAAGCATCGACTAAGTGAGGAAACTGCTGTCTCACTTGTCCAATCTCAATCCACTTCACACTGCTCAGCTTTGAACCTTTAAGCCCAATCCTGAGGTATTCCACCTGTCCACTGCGCGTCATCCTTACCTTCCTATCCAGCACTGTGTCTTCCTGTAACTCATTAAGATATTCAGGTAGCAGGTCATCAACAGAAGGTAATTGACTCTGCTCTTCGGGGTCCTCGATCATTGAAGGTTCAAACAACCTCAAGCAATCCGCGTTCACGACTGAGTAGATGTGCATGTAAGCTGGTAGATCAAGGCGAAAAGCATTTTCACCAATCCTCTCAAGTATCCTGAAGGGTCCATACCTGATAGGTTTTAGCTTTTTACCTTCACCTTGCATCCTGTCCTTGCTGATATATAGCCAGACTTGGTCTCCAACTTGAAAACTATGCTCCATCTGATGCTTATCATGCCTAGCCTTGTACTTGGCCTAGCGTTTTTCCAGTTGTTCCTGTATTTAATGGTGGATCTCCTGGATCTGTTCAATGAACCTAGTTTCCTTGTCCACATCACTGTGTCTATCAACCATGGTATCTTTACCAAAGACAAAATCCAAAGGAGACCTTGGTATGAAACCAAAATAGGTCTCAAAAGGAGATCTCTGTGTAGAAGAGTGTTTGGCTCTATTGTAAGCATGCTGCACATAGCACATGTGCTCATCCAAAAGCTTAGGATGTTTGCTGCAATATCCTCTCAGTAACTAGATCATTGTCTTGTTAACTACTTCTGTTTGGCCATATGTTTGTGGATGAAAAGTTGTGCTTTTCTTTAATTTGGTGTCCATTAGTTCCCATAGACTGGACCAAAACTTTCCCACAAATCGGGTGTCTAGATCAGATATAATAGAAGTGGGTAATCCAAAATGAACCCATACATGTTCAAAGAATAATTTTGCAGTGTTTTCAGCTGTAATCTGTTTACTACAGGGTATCAAAATACACATTTTGTTGAATCTATCCACAACAACATACAAATAATCATGACCTTTCCTAGATTTAGGCAGTCCTCCCATGAAATCCATACAAATTCTTTCCCAAGGGTGAGAAGGAACTGGTAATGGAGTGTATAGGCCTAGTTTTCTGTTACTGGGCTTACTTTTAGCACACATAGCACACCCCTTTACATATCTAGAAACTGTCTCATTCATTTTTCAGCCAATAGCAGAACCTTTGCAGCTGTGAAACTATTTTACTTACCCCAAAGTGACCTGATATCAGAGAAGTGTGGGCTTCCCTAATTATCTTTACTCTCTCAGTTTGTGGAATGCAAAGTTTCCCACAATGATATAAGAGTCGATCCTTCACATGATAGTCCAATTCTTCTACACTTTTGCCTTGACTCAAAGTTGCATATACATCCTTAAAGTCCATATCGTGAGCATACTGTAGCTTTCATGCAGCACAAAATTATGCTTAAGTATGGTAGATGCATTTATAATGGGTTTAGATAACATGTCTACAACCTTGTTATGTATGCCCTTTTTATATCTGATGACTAAATGAAACTGTTGTAGAATACCCATCCATCTGTAATGTCTTGATTGTTGCAACTTAGTTTGGGAGTGTAGATATTGAAGTGGCTGATGATCAGTATGTATTATTGTTTCTTTGCCCATTAAGTAATGTTTCCACTTTTTCACACTCTGAACTAATGCATACAAGTCTTTATCATAGGTAGGATAGTTAACTACTGCAGGATTAAAAGTCTCGAAATGATAACATATGGGTTTACCATGCAGTGTCAACACTGCTCCCATGGCATAGTCACTAGCATCGATTTGGATCTCAAATGGTCTTTGTAGATCTGGCAGTGCTAGTAGAGGTGATGTACTAATATTTTCTTTCAAGGTGTCGAAGGCTTTCTGCTGTTTGCCTCCCCACTGAAACACCTTGTTCAATCCTATCGAAGCATGTAAGGGAGCTATAATTGAGGAAAAATTTGAAATGAACTTCCTCCAATACTGTTCTGCTCCTAAGAAGCTTCTCACTTATGTAGCAGACTTGGGTTTAGGCCAGTTTATGATGACTGCCACTTTAGAGGGATCTATTTTCAATTCACCTCCCCCTACTATATGACCCAAATAATTTAGAGAGGTTTTGCCAAATTCAAATTTGGAGAGTTTAACATAAAGTTTTTCTCTTTTCAAAACATCTAATGTCTGCTTAACATACTTTAAATGTTCTTCCCATGTTTTACTAAAAATTAGAATGTCATCCAGATACACAATAACAAAATCATCAAGAAAAGGTCTGAGTACATCATTCATTAATCTCATGAATGTAGCAGGGGCATTGGTCAAGCCAAAAGGCATAACCAGCCATTCATACAATCCCTGCATTGTTTTGAAAGTAGTCTTCCATGTATCTTGCTCTACAAATCAGACCTGATGGTATCCACTGTGCAAATCCAGCTTGGTGAAATAAACAGCTTCCTTCAATTGATCTAAAAGATCATCTATGCGAGGAAGGGGATAACGATTTTTTATTGTTATCTTATTTAGTGCTCGGTAGTTAATGCACATTCTCCATGAGCCATCTTTCTTTCTCACCAAGACGATGGGTGACCCACATGGTGATGTGTTAGGCCTGATGAACCCTTTCTCGAGCAACTCTTGCACCTGCTTCTTGATTTCAGCATTCTCTAAAGCATACAACTTGTACATCCCAATGTTAGGCAAAGGAACATCTTGCTACAAAATAATATCATGTACTATTCCATTTTTGGGTGGCAGACCTTTAGGTTCTTGAAATAAGACATCATACTCGGAAACAATCTTTTCTATATCAGCTTGATGATCAGCATTACAGCCCTCAAATACATTGGTTTTATCAGTTTTCCTTTCCTTTACAACCATTAGTAAGAATTGTTTGCAGGAATTTATCATTCTTTTCATCTGTCCTGAGTTTATGAGAGTATAATTATTCTTGAGCTTATGAGCTCTTACAAAGTATTCAATTCCTTCTTTAACAAGTAGATACTTTTTCTCAGCTCTATAGAAAATAGCTTTTCTATCATACAAGTAGGGACTTCATAAAACAATTCCACATATATCTAAAGGAATTACATCTAACTCAACCTCATCTACAAATGCTGACCCAAAAGAAAACTTCAGTTTGCACTGTCTAGTCACTTGTAGTTGCGTTGTATCATTCAACCATCCTAATGGGAATGGCTTCTTATGAGGTGTAGTTGCTAATCCCAATTTCTTTACAATTGCTTCAGAAATCAGATTTACTTGTGAGCCACTATCAAAAAAAGTATCAATCTTTTGATTTTTGGAAATAACTCGAATATGGAAAAGCTCGTGTATTTTTCTCTCATGTTCTTCATCAATAACAGATTGAGCAGAATTACTAGTAGATGCTTCATAATTCTTACCTTTTATACCTGTGGCTGCATTGATTATTTCATCTCCCAAATCTGACCCCAAATCTTTCTGAATAGCTACAGCAGTCTTCTTCTTCTTGCCCTCGGGCTTCTTAGGTCTCAGCTCTGGATGCAGAATCCAACAGTGCTCATCATCATGCCCATCCTTTTTACAATGAGTGCATGAAGCTTTGCCTTTTTGTGTAGCGTTAGCCTTCCTTGATTTCCACTTTTGCTTCTTTTTCTCCTTGCTCTTGCTTACAGTGGGTTGGGATGGTCCCCCAACTTCTGGATTTCTATTCTTTCCTCTAGCTTCTAGATGAGTAGCTTGTATAGATACCTCATCTATACTAGTGGGATTAAACATGAGGATGGTATGCCTCATGTAGCTGTGTAGACCACCAATGTACTTCAAAAGAGTCTTTGGTGAGTCTAATGAGATACCCAACATTAATGCCCTCTTTCTGAATTCTTGAGTATACCCTTGTACACTTTTCCCTTTCAACTACCGAAGAGTTTTCCAACTCATCATGGCTTGTTGCATGTAGGCCAATGGATAGAACTGTGTTTTAATTGCAGCAACAAATTCACTCCAGATAGAGATGGTCTTACCATGCTTCTTCCTATCAGCTTGGGTTCTGCCTTCCCACCAAACCAAGGTAGTGCCTCCTAGGCGTAGGCTTGCCAGCTGAATCTTACTCTTGTCTGAGTCTATGTTTTGTACCCTGCAATACACATCAATTTGTCTTATCCAATTGTCCAACTTTTTAGCATTTAGCTCTCCATCATATATAGGAAAATCAAATTTAACATCTAACTTAATCAAAGATGCTTTCTTATTATGCACATGGCTATTAGGAAGTGTGAGAAAGCTTTCCTCTTTCCCCTTTCCTTTGGAGTGGTCATGGGAATGAGATTCATCTTCTTCTTTATCTTGCTTAGAGCCTGATGAATCTTCATCCTTATGCTTTCTATAGTCCCTATAAATTTCTTCTACCATAGAATTTATAGCTAGGAAACTTTCTATGAATTGAGGGTCTAACCCTATAGAACCTTCCTCTGACATTGTCTTCCGAGAATAGACTCTCCCAATTTCAGGATTAGTTTCCACCAACTCTCTTTCTCCTAATTTGAGCTTTGATCTAGTGAGCCTTCACAGCTAAACCAACACAAGCTTGTCTAACCTTACAACCTAGAGCTCTGATACCACTTGATCTGATAATCACCCTATGAGTGACCTCCGTTAAAGATTTATTAAACAAAAGGTATTACAAACTCGTGTGATGGTGTGTGTTCTGTGTTATTTAAGCAACGGATCGATCAAATTGCCAATACACAGAAAATAAGTGGAAAGGCAACAGAGAAATACAGTAAGAAACACAAAGACACAAACAGTTTTTAATAAGGAGTTCACCCTATTCTCCAGGGCTACGTCTCTGGTACAGCTTCAGTGGTGGCCTTGTTTTATTATGTCTTACAATAGAGAAATTACAATACAGGGACTCAATGTGAGTTCTCCTGAAGCAGATTTTGCTTGGTTCTTGGATTCCCTAAGCCACTCGGAGTTCACAGACTCTTTTTCTTCCTACCAGCTCTGTGACCCTTGGTCTACAGTGGAAAGAGCCAAAAGTGATGCTTAGTCCGGACAGATTCCTCTAGGGAAAGGCTTGAATCTTCAAGCTCTCTGGTGCTCGACACTGCCTGTGGTCAGCTCAGCCCTCTGTCACCTCTACTTGTCTTTACTGTTCTCTGTGTTCATTCCTCCTCTTAGGGTTCACTGTTCACTGTCTCTCTTGGTCGCTTGGACTCCTCTCTATTCCTCCTCTCTGAATCTGAATTCAACTATCTCTGTTCATGGCTTTAGTCATTCAATCCCTATGCTTGTTCAGTTCCTCTCCCGCCTACATCGATTCGCCTACTGCCTGCGCACTTGGAGTTCCCTGTTCGGCATCAGCATGAACGCTTGGGAAGTAGCCACGTGTCCCCATCGGAACAGCGCCAGCCTACTCGTCGATTCGTTTCTTCGATTATGTCGTGGATATGTTCTTTCTCCATCGTGACGATAAAACGGATTCCAAATCCCCTAAATCGCGTCTTAATTGCCTGTTGATTCCACTTATTTCTAACGGGCGCAATCTCAGCCGTCCGATCTAGGCTCCTTAAGATCCGACGTCATACGCACATCGAGCGCGGTTGACTTGCTCGACCAATAGTGCGTGATCAACGACGGTTTTTCTCTCTCCTCCGCCGCCACACGTCGCTCGGTGTATGGGATCGCTCCACTCCTGTCCAAAACCTCTTACCGTTCAAGGGCGCCCCGATCAAAACCACCGGTTTCCAGGTCGTGGGTCCCACCTTCGTACGTTGGCGCTTTTCGTTTCTCCGCCCGCGGTCCTCTGGTCCCCCCCACGCGACCAGGTGCTCAGGCTTTCCCATTTTGGCCCTGTTTGCCCAGCAATGCGCTATTAGCTCCTTTTCCCGATCTGGGGCTCCCAGGGGCTATTTTGGCATCCCACGCAGTCTCCATGGGCCTCGGTCAATGCGCTTTGACCAAGGTCCTCGTCGTTCCACGCCGGCTGCCATGGCCACTGGTTCAGGGTGTTTTCGATCGTTGTTTTGGAATTTTCAAGGATTTGTTCAACTCGATACAGTCAAGGTTCTTGACAGTCTTTTGTGGATCCAATTCGGATCACACATGGTCAACTTCTTTTGGTTGTGGGTTTAGATCTGGCACTTCAACCTTGACTTTTGGGGAAATCCCTCCTGCTACTTGCCTGTTGCGAATTTCTTATGGCCACTACACCCGACGTACCAGCAATTAGTGGGTGATCCATGTATAACCGGCCCTAATGAGGATGATTCCATGATCTTCCAATGGTGGTATGTAGCCTGGTCTTTGGCTGATGTCGATTTGATCCAACATCTTTTTTTTATAGCTCAAACTACGCTTCCTCTGCAAATATGCCTTTGAAACCATGTCCTCAGATTCACTTCCTTCCAAATCTTCTAGTGATTATATCCACACAAAGATCCCTCTTACAGAGATGAAATTTTGGGCCACGAAAACCTTAGTAATAATAAGAATAATGCAATGCAATTTGATCCCTAAGCTGAGAGAATGGCCTTCCAGCTCGGCCTTGCAATTCAATCGCTCTGATTACTGCATTAGGAGTGGTTATGTTTATATATATATATATATATATAGCTGTCCTAATGGTTAAGAGCATGTGTTTCCTTGTAAAAGGTCACAGGTTCAAAACCAGAGGGGGGTAGAGTATGTATGCCTTCGTAGACTTAGCAGTCAAATCGCTGCGCGGAGGTGGGTCCCTGGTCCCACAAACAAGGAGGTCTCATACACCAATTTGGTGTCTGGCTTGGCTGTGACCTTAAAAATGGATATTATTATTATTATTATTATATATATCTATATCTATATATATATATATATATATATATATATATATATATATATATATGTCTATCTCTGTGTGTGTGTGTCGCTCCATGTAATCCCACGGATGCATATATTGATCATGAGGCTTAACGTTCTTCACATTCAACCCTTCGACTCCTTGACTGTGAGGTGTCACAAGAGTGTAGCACGTGCTGATGTGAGAACGTGATCTCTGTTACATCAACAATGAGAAATCTACTACTGTTATTCAACCTACTTAATGTATACTCGGAAATTGATTAAATACATGATTAGATAATGAATCTCAAATATTTACTCACCAGTCACTGAGGAACATGCCCAGATTTAGGATAAGCTTTTACCTGCAAGTTCACATTGGCTTCCAAGGGTTTGATCTACCAATAATATATATGATTGATGTGTGAGTGACCTTGATGTAGCGAGATCAGTTTATCGATTGCCTCTCAACCCTTTCTCATTCGTGAAGATCCAATGAGATGGTGGCTCCTGATCTATGTTGTCAATACATTCACACCTTGTTACCCAATAGTCGGTGACCCACAGTCCACTCGATTCACATTTGTCCGGCTACAGCCCACAGCCCGCAGCTTGATCTGAGACCCTTGTTATGATACCAAACAGTGGGCAGTCTAATCCTGCGGTCCACCCTATCCACTGTCCAAGAGTTGGTGACCTACTACCCTATTCACACTACACCTAGTTGGTGTGACCACAGCCTACAACCCACAACTCCCCAGTCTAACCCCTGTGGTTCAATGGCTACCCATTCCATGATACCTGCATACAAATTTGCCTACTAGAATTTTGCGCACAGGAAGGTATATGTTGCCTCTGGTGTGAATATTTAGGAAAACACACCCAACAATACTTGTGACAAAAACACCTCGATCCAACAATTTGACTCCCTGCTAGTATGAGAAGGAACCTGGTGAATCCTCGTTCTAGCTAGTGTGCTTCCTTCCAATTGTGTTGAATCCACTTGCTCTTGTAATTAACAATGCAACTAGACAATTGTGACTTGTCCTTTGATTCAAATTTAGTGACTTGCGTGACCTCGACCAATTCGATCTCCTAAGTGTAAAATCCCAAAGGGTAAAATACCTTAAATTAAATATTTTAAGCACGTGTGTAAAAGTCAAGTATAAGCTTATGTCAACCAATGCGCAGATGATATAGCAGCCAATCCATGAAACTAAATGTGTGCCCTTTACAACATCGGTCAATGATGGCTCCATAGAGTAAATATGAGGGGATACAATGAACATTGAAATTGGTGGCCCAAAGTTCAATGTTCCATGGCCCACCTTATTCACTTAGTGAGAGTTGGTGGCCCTTGGCCCTCACAATCCATTTTGCTTGGCCATTGCACCCAGCCTTCGGCCCATGACTCATGGTCCCTACGATATCCTTTCTCACTTCACCAATGTGTCCACCACCCTTAGCCATTACTCCTGTGATTTCCACTTATCTGATCCACGATCCAATATGAAAACCCTTCAATAAATAATATGGCAAAGGTAATATTTTCCATTCTTCTGCAACGCAGAAAATTTCTGTCTCAATCAACTAAAAAATAAAACCAAATAGTGTGATACTGAATAGAAACGAAGATGGAGATGTCAGATAGAGTGAGAATAAATTCCACTAAATTTCCCCGCATGAAACCCTCAAGCTGGCAGGATGCACAAATATGATACTATTGTAAGATCCCAAACAGATAAATAATCAATAGATCTAGAACATTTCAATGTTCTAATTGAAAGCTAAGAAGTGAAACACAGAGCACATGGGATCTAAAAAGAATGATGCAACCCTTATTTATATTATTATCTGAAAGTAATACATGCCAAAATGGTCAACCATGAAATCCCCTTACCAGATGGCATGCATGACTGCTCAACAAGACTACACTAAACACTGAAGCACAATCATGGACCGTGAATGGATCCACCACACAATGTCACTGCGGGGTTTTCATCCCGAGATCAAAGTGGAACTGACCATGCCAAGTTCTCAATAAACACACAATAAGATAGACGAACTAAGGGTGATCCAAATAACTAACTCCTAACCCCTTTAATAGGCTTGAGGGACTCTCTAGAAACCTTATTTTATTATTTTCCCTCGAAAAACAAAGGCATATACTATGGGAAGATCCCATGGGTAAATTCAGTCCATTTTGAAGACATTAAGAAAAGGGAATATTACAAAAATTATTTCATTATATTTGAAAAATAATGTCCATGAGATGAAAAAGTAAATGATCCTATTAAATTTCCTCCATTTGATTCTTATATCTATTATAAGTAAATAGCTCAATTTTATTCACCCTTCATATGATTATATATAAAGTGTATATAAATAATCCTATTAAATTTCCTCCTATAATTTCTATATAGATTATAATAGTGGTGAACTAGGCCCAAACTGTTGACCTCCTATAATGGAAGGCATTTGTCAACCTATTTAACGGACCCGCCCAAGTTTGAAATTCAATTTACCCATCTAACTAAGCGAAAGCCCCACTCATTGGATCCTAAATTTGCTCGTTTACAAATAGCAAACCTACATATTCTATTGATAAAAAAAAAATAGTGATAAACATTGAATCAATCTCATTTATCTGTACTCATTAAAATGTACTTAGAATTTTTATTTATAGATAATATTATTCATTTAAAGTGTGCACAATTTAACAAAGTAAAAATTATAATATTTAAAGTATATGTAATTTATTTTTCATTTTCATGTGAGAAAAATAAATTATTTTAACTTTTTTTTTAACTTATCAATATTAAAAAGCTAAAAATAAATTTAACCCTTTAACCTTCCCTTCAAATTTAATCCATGAACCTGTCTTTGTACAGAGAATTGCCTCATTTTTCACAATCACGACGTCATCTTGATGCCCAATTTCACTTTTTGATTTTGGCAGAAAAGCCCGTGTCTTAAAGCTGGCCAAATGCCGCCCGATCTTTTCGACCAGAAAGAGAAAGGGCAACAAAAAGCCCAAAATCGAGGAAGAAATCATTTGGTGCGCCGACTATTGGACTCGTATTAGGTTGATAATGCTTGTTTGTGGATTACATCTCATGAGTCCTTTGTCCGGCTGCGTAATCACGACTCAGCGAAGTTCTCATTTCTTCAACGATTGCTCTTGGTTAAGGAAATAAATAATACACATGGGCCAATCATTGATGCAGACATTTGATATTCAGATGAACTGAGACATTCCTCCTCCATCACAATTCTGTATCCATATATAATATAAATTTCTGCATGACTCCTCTTTTTCCCCACCAAATGCAAACAGCCGCGCGTAAAACTCTCCGATATTTGCTGACTACAATTTTTTTCTTTCAGGACCACATATGACGGCACAGTTAGTCAAAGACGTAATCTGCAATTCAATAGTGTGTTTGTTGGCGTGAATCGGTTCAATATAATCGCTTTTTATTCTTTTCGTCGTCTGGCCAAAGTCGCCGATGTATGCAGGGTGAATGAATCTAATATTACACCGTTACTCCAACAGTGCGCGCAAGCTACTGCTGCGTGATCGATTTAGATTCATCCTCGTTGTCTAGACTGACTGCCGGTGGGTCAACTTTCGAAACGAGAATGCGAGTGAATGTATCACTTTATATTTGTGCCACTGATAAGTTTGGGTATCGATTCCATATACCGCCAAACGAGACATCTTTTGTCCACATTTCATGGACGCCTAGACACGAAACTCTCAGCAAAACGGTAGGAAATAAACTTAGTTTCAGGTCTTGAAAATATACGGTATTGCCCGTCATTACCAAATATTTCTGACTTCGGGTTTAAAAACAGCGATAAGTTTCGGTTGACCTTCTGCAGTGAATTTGTGTACAGAGTTATTCCAAATGCCCTTGGCCCACTTGCTAAACTTAAAACATGTGGCGTGGATGTTTAAAAATGGGACCATCCCATGATTCCCATCCTGCCAAGTGATGCCTATCTGGTAGCTATGTACGTATTACTTTTAGGCACATTGGTTGTACCGTATCTTTTATGTCCATTCACGAATCATACTGCCACGTATGCATGTGAGAATATACCTATATATTACCTATCTTCAGTGAATTGCTCCCATCATTCCGAAATTCGATCGAATTATCCTCTAAAAGAAGAGAAGGAAAACGGGGAACCATCCATGATACTGATACATAAGACAAAACAGTACGCACGAAGGTTATTTGTTGTTGTTGCACCAGTATGACAACAAAATCTGGGTTACCCGTTGCTGCTATGTTTAAGCAGGAAGAAGACGAGATCATTAGGAAAGGCCCATGGACCCTGGAGGAGGACATGCGGCTCATTCATTATATAACTCTTCGTGGCGAAGGACGTTGGAATTTTCTCGCCAAAGCTGCAGGTATGACCTAAACCTGCACAACGACTATGAACATTCGACAATCTTGTCCATACGAATTTGCTTCCCATATAATTCTGTTCCTAATTTGCGTTTGACAAATGTCATTTCGTATTGGCCTCTGGTATGTTAAAATCAACAACGGTCATTTCTACATGCCCAGATAAAATTTGGCGTACCACATAAATCTCAAAGTGAATGGTGATTCCTGTTATGCTCAAAATTAAAGTTTAATTAAGTTTGGACTTCGGCTTTGCTATATCCAGAAGGCTGTCAAATTGACTCACTTGTTGGATTCTGTTATCAAGTGAACTTGATCGAATCCGACATTTTCTATAGAACCTATACTAATTTATGGCACACATCCGTGTGTGCAAAACAGCCTTAGGGTTCTTGTTGATGTATCGCTACCATATTACAGCATTACTTATATTTTTGCTTGCTTTTCCTAACCATGTTATTTCCCAATCGCTGTCTTCTTCGGTTATTTGGGTTGGCTCCATTTTCTGCCTGCGTAGAGGAGCCGTAAACTACAACGAATTCTGTCATCATACTTTTACGGGTTGGCTAGAGTGAAAAGAAGTTTCAGTAAACTCTGTTGAATGCTATCACGTAGATGCTTTGGTCAAATAATTCATTGAATTGCTTGAGAAAGCTTAGCTACAAACAACCTTATTGACTGATACTGAATTTGCAGGACTCAAGAGAAGCGGGAAGAGCTGTAGACTGAGGTGGGTTAACTATCTTCGCCCAGATCTTAAGCGGGGTGACATAACCCCCGACGAAGAACGTTTGATCATAGACCTTCAAGGTCGATGGGGTAACAGGTTCGAAAATAGACTTTATCTTTAAACGTCTGCATTCACTAGTATGGACATTCATAATTATCAAATATATTCAAAGCACATAATATAGTAAATTTCACAGGCCTTGTGAGAAGCTGCCTTGAAATTCCAAAATTTGTGAATATCTGTCTGTAATGAAACTTCCTACATTGACATCGAAGTAAACTACTTTACAGGTGGTCTCGAATTGCGAAAAGGTTACCTGGAAGAACAGATAATGAAATCAAGAACTACTGGAGGACTAGGATAAAGAAAAAATTCTTAGAATACAGCCATCGAGGAAATCAGTTTTTGGAACATGAAATGTGTTCGAGATATTTTTTAGATCCATTTATGCAAAAGAGTGGACCAGAAGCTACTCGAACTTCGATTAACTGGGGTGGAACCGGAACGATGCAAATTAATAGAAACACATCGGTTCAATTTGACCAACTGCCTGTAAACTATCCGATCACGGAAATTGATACCGGTGTTGTGAATTCAGTAATAATTAATACTGGTAATGATGATGTTCACAGCAGCACCGGAGAAATGGTCGATGCTTGGAAAACGATCTACGGTGACCAATCTTTGTCACTGTCGAGATTGGAACACGGGAAATGCGGGCCTGCAATAGTGGATATATTGCCCCACAACGACACTGATCTGCCGTTAGAAATAGACTCATTTATGGCCTCGCTATCAGATTTTCAAGCAGAAAAAGTAGTACTGGCCGGAGCAGTGTCCTCCTCTTCCTTTTCCATTCCTGACGGTCTTGAAGGCATCTTATCACAAAACAATTTAACAGATGGCGAGACTCTCTGGCCTTCCGATTCCAAATGGAATGTGGAGTTTGCATAAATCTGCTGTGGGTCCAGTTACAGATTGGAGACGTAAATTAAAAGCAATACTGTGCATCTTTTTGAATTACGAAAAACGAAAAGAGCCCCCTAAATTCAGAAGCAAAATTGTATGATGTATATTGCCTGTTGCCTTGTGTTCATGGTTAGTTCAAGCGAAAAGAGCTCTCTAAATTCAGAAGCAAAATTGTATAATGTAGTGTCTGTTGCCTTGTATTCATGTTCAGTTAAAGCGTAGGAAATAGCCTACTTTGGGAGCATGGGAAGGTTTATGAGTGGGTTTATGAGATTGAAAATATGGTGCGGACGACCTAGCATGGAATGGGTCTCTATTACATATTACGAAGTGGGTGCGATGCGATTTGTCCTAACCATTAACTATTGGCATTATAGCTATTAATTGTAGGAGTTTATTATACATAATAATATCTTTTTCTAATGATGAATGGTACAGTTGTCATTTAACTTTACTACAAGCAATGAGATGGGCAGGCAAAGTGAAATCAAATCCAAGGATTTATGGTATAGATCTCGTTTAATATTAACGTTTCTACACACGGTCAATCCTTTCCATTGAGAGGGATAAACAAAATGAAAAGAGCATAATGCAACCTTACCTTCATTATTGAATCTTTATCTCCATAAATTTTGGTGGTTTTTATGCTTTAGCCAACTGCTCAACTTTTCTAAATACAAATTTTCACATAAATCCTGAAGTAACTAATTAACGAATGCGAGACACAGAAATCCAAATTGTGTATAAGTTATATTTTATTTTAATGTTTTTATATTGTATTTTAAAATTCATATTTCTCTTAATCTTATGATAACTTTTATCTCGTAAAGTCTCAACTTTTATGGTATATATTTATAATGTAAATTCTTGTAACTAGTCCCATTATGTTTTGCATGCAAGTTTATAAGCAATTATGGTTGGTCAAAATTCTTTGTAATTTCAGAGTTTTATGACTAAGAGTATTGGAACGAAGCATGCAGTCCATTTCTCCAATGACCTTGTCAATTGAAGGTATGTATTTTATTTTATTTTGTCTTTTTTATTTAATTTTTGGTGTAAAATTAAACAAAATCATGAAAACCACAAAAGAACCTTTCAAAAGAATTTAGAAAATCACAAAACTAATCAAAAAACCATAAAAATAAAAATATTTCAAAACAATTTAGAAAATCACAAAACCAACCTAGAAAACTGATCTGAAAATGGGGCACTTAGGCTTCTTGTCTAACTTACAAGAACCTCTCCCACTTTCAAAGCTTTAAATATTCCCAAGTCTTATTGATAATATCCTTGAAAATATAGGTGTATGCTTATGTTTATTTTAAAATTGTTACGTGTTGTAAGTTCACTAGCTTATGCTGATATGTAAATACATAAAACAGTAAATAGTGCAGCAATAAAACAAACGCACAGAACAACAATATTAATTTGGAGTTCACCCAAAACTCTTGGGCTACGTCTCCTTGAGCTCTAGTCAACTCAACTAGGTTCTCTGGGATTATGGCAATAATTCTTCTACAAGTTCCACGCTCAACTCCACTGGTTTACACAGAACTCAGTGGGCTTAGAACACCATCTTATCCCTTGCTCTTGAAGCTCTTCGAGTTTCTAGCTCTCGTCTCTCCCTCTGGCTCCGGCTCTTGCTTTCTGCACTTACAGCTCTCTGGCTTTTCACTTAACCTCCAAGTTACTCCCTCGACTGCTCTACGCATTCACGTTTTTCTCTCTCTACCTCTTTTTCTTCTCCTCCTCCTAATTAAGCTCTCTCTCTGCCTCTTTTGAGGTACCTTTCTGGATTTCTGGCTTCCCCAATCGTTTCTCTATGGTTCATTATCCCTCTGCAACCCTGCGGCTTCTCTGCGCGTTGTCTGTTTGACTGGCCAACTGGCTATGCAGCTTTGTGGCTTCAAACGCATCATTGTTTGTAAAAAACGCCCACCTGTAGCGTGCATCAATGATCAGGAGTTGTTACGAACGGATTGGGGCCATTTTCCAGGCAAAAACCCAAAATTTGAGAAAATTCCCTTTACACAGGGAATGTCCACAAAATACACTATCGGGCGTGATTCTCGAATGTGAAATTCCCTTCAATCGCCCCTAAAATCCTTATCGGGTCTGCCATTTGGGAGTATATCGCATCACATTGTGGATTAGGAAAAATCCCAATTACACGGGAAATACGTGAAAAACCCGACAAAATCCTTTCTATCAGACTTCAAAATTTATCGCATCCACCCTATAATCACATCAGGTCCACCTATCGCTATCAAAAATCGTATTGGCCCTGTTATCGGGGACCGTCGATCGTCGATCATCGATTTAATCCTGGCCATCGATCTGATCCTGCGATCCGACGATCCAGATCGCATCGCATCGCTTCAGGGCATTTTCCTTTGTATTTCGGTTTTCATGCTGAAATGCGCCAATACACAGAAACCCGACATATATCGGATCTCAAAATTTATATTGTCGCGTGTATAAAATCCATCAGGTCCGGCGTTATCCCCCTTTTTACATTGCTGCGAGGCGACGTTGCGATGCAATATATCGTAATCGCAAGTCGCGTTGGCCCGGGGGTCCATCCTTTGCCTCATGGCATTGCCGACGCCGATCTGTCGATATTGTCGATCACAATATTGCTCAGCCCGGGGTCCCGCCATTGAACACAGGTTTATCTCCGACCCGATATATCGGAGATCAGTGATTGGGGGGGTCTCTTCCACCTCCGTTTAAGTCCTTCACACACCCTTCCGATGCAATTTGCCTCTATAAGGTGCTTTTTGCCATTTTTTGAAGATTTTGCCTCTTTTTCCAAAGGATAAAGGGCAAATTCTTTTTGTGATAACTTCTGCATCCGAAGTCTGTTTTTGCCCATTCAAGTTGTAGTAGATTCAGAATGAAAAGATCTCTGCAATGGGGTTATTTCCAAGAACTTCCTTGGACTTTCATTTTCCTCTTTGAGGAACACTTAGACTTAGGAGTCCATCCAAAATCCATTTTGGATCACGCCTTCCCACTAAAAGAAATTTTGGTCTCCAAAAGACTGATATATTGATCTGAACAGTAAATGAGAGTAACAGCACCCTCTTCTTTCAGCCTCCATACACTTGCCTTGCATAGTGCCTCTGAACCAAGGCCTTTGACCACTTTCCTTCCTAGATATGTTGGTCCTCTTGGGAAGAACTGCCTTCCCTCCTTGCCTTCCTATAGAACTCCTGCTGAGATGGTCATAGAAGGTAGTTTGAACTTCTCTGCCTTGATCATTGATCCAAGGTGGCTCAAACAAATGTGAAGTACATCTGCTCCACAAAATTCTCGTTTGTATCTATTTGAAAAGCTGTCAACAACCACTGTTAACAACAACAGAAATACAGACAACAACTGGATGGTCTAACAAAAGAAACAGATTTCACATCTTGTGAACACCTCCATGTCTTACATCTGCATACAAATGATGGACTAGACAACAAGCCCACAAAACATGCCTTTAAAACAAATGACCCTTCAAGTCAAGCATGTAGAAAAAAAGACCATTAGAACTCTTTTTCAAAAGATGAAACACTTCATCATTATCTCCATCTTGGAGACCAAATCAACTTTTCCCAAGTCAATATTGCATTACATGCATGTTTAAAAACAAAGCAATCAACCCTTCAAGTCAATTACATATACATGTTTAAATACAAGGAAAACATCAACATCCCTATGTTCATGTATCTCATGCTCATGCATGCATTTCATCCTTCAACTTTCACTTAAGCACATTGTACTTTCGAAGCTGAAATGAAATATAATGTTGCAGCAACAAAGTGAGCCTCCTACTCAACTTTTCCACTCGCCTTCTTGGTAAAATCCTGCAACTTGCATCTCATCAACAAAGAAATGCAAATAGATGCATCAATAGGCATGCAATCTTAATTGGATAAGAACTCTAGCCATTTCTTACCAATCCATTTCAAAGGTCCCTCCTTTGTCTGCACATCAGCATCAACATGTGAATCATCCTGAGACACATCGTTCATGGAATCTTCCTTTCCATTTCTGCCATTTTCTCTTTCCACCTTCTTTAGCTTTTGTGGAAGCATTGTTGGATTCAGAGTCCAACATTTTGCAGCAACATGTCCTTGCTTATGGCAGTAAGTGCAACACATGTGCATATTCTTGACAGCATGATTTGCCTTGTCCAATGGACCTTTGGCTTCTTGCTTCTTTTCCTTCAAAAGTTTCCTATATGTGGTCATTCTCTTCCAACATCTAGAAACATGATAGTTATCCAAACCACAAAATGAACATGCAATCTTTTCCCATATCTATGTGGAAATCTATCATGCTTTGCAAAATCAAAAGGAATATGATTAGAACCAGATTTATACCTTTCTCTTTCACCTTTATTGCCTTCATGAGGAGGTGAATTGAAAGAAGAAGTGGCTCCTTTTGGAACACCATCAATCTCTTCAAGGTTGTCAGAGTTTCCACAACTCTCTAGTTCAAGTGTGTGCTTTTGAACACCTGCATCCTGCAAATGATGTTTCAAGCTATTGCATTCCTCCTGAATACAATCTCCACACTTCTGAGGTAGAGGACATGAAATGAAGCTCCTTCTTGGGACTGTTTCAATGGCCTTCATGGTAGCTTTGGAACTCTCTCCATAAGACTGTCCATAGCCAAGACCCAAATACTTAGGCCTTTCCTCAACCATTATTGGCTCAACAATACCTTGTGCATGCTTTCCCAAGCCTTTTCCTTCATAGCCCATCTTGGACATTAGCTTGGAACCTATGCCTCTAGTATGTTTTTCAAAAGAACCAATATAAGCATTCTTAGAAGAATTTGAAGACAAACAGGAACTATTTACCTCTTCTTCAAGCTGATACTTGACCAAGGCTTCTTTGGCAACAAAGAGCTGGGACTCCAACTCATGCATCCTCTTTAGGTTCATATTTGCAATATGAAGTTGCCTCTCCATTTCCTGCAATTTGTCAGAAAGCATCTGCTTCTCTTCCTCCACGGAATTCAACTGCTCTCTAAGTATGTTGCTCTTCCATCCATCCTCATACATTTCTCTCACCTTGTCCATCATGATGAACAAGTCTTGCTTCATGTCTCCATCAAAGAATCTTGCAATGAAGGAGGAATTTGAGGATACACTTGTAGAAGTTGTCATTACGCAAATAAACAAAAGAACTTCAAACAAGGTTAATAAAGAGCTTATTCAGCAACCTTTTGCAGCAAACCTCTTGTGCTTCAAGGATTGCCTTGAGGTCCTTTCAGATAGAAGAATGCCTTCAGCCCTTCTTCCTTCTTGTCCTTCCTGGACTGAGCTATCAATAGCTTTCCCTTCACCTCTGCAAACTCAAAAAATAATCAGTCTGCAACAAGCATACAGTCAATCAGACAATCAGTCCTTGACTGCCCAAACACCTTTTAGATAAGCAATCTT
Source organism: Pinus tabuliformis (assembly GCA_031772625.1). Taxonomy (NCBI): domain Eukaryota; kingdom Viridiplantae; phylum Streptophyta; class Pinopsida; order Pinales; family Pinaceae; genus Pinus; species Pinus tabuliformis. The sequence goes on from CM062812.1 coordinate 49,144,591, forward strand.
TTACCTATCAATCAAGCATTCTGATATAACCTTCTTTGAAGGTGGGTTTTGTTAGCTCTGCTATGTTCTTTGATACTTGATGGATCAAAATAGGTATTGAGCATTGCTGGTCCCTTGTATAAGGTTGGCAGCAGTTTTTTTTCATGCTTTCCCTTCCCATTTGCCTTATTCCTTTTACTCTGTTACCCCCCTTTCCTCCTCCCTTCCTTCCTCTTTATTCTCCCTATCTTCATTATTGTTGTTTAAAACCCTTTTATAAACCCCATATAAACC